>VXBL01010271.1:841601-957900 GCA_013400195.1 Aramus guarauna
CCCCATAAAACATTAAAAAATATTTTTCTTCTATGTAGTGAAGAGTAAAATAGTCAGTTTGGGCCACAAGAGTAAAAAGAATAACCCAACAGTAAGAACTGCCACAGTGTAAGCCCAGCCTTACTAATGGTGCTTAAGTATCTTTCCTGAAGATTCTTTTCTCATTATGAAGGCTTTTGCTGGAATGCTCAAGTGTGCTTAATGCACTTTAAAAACTTTGCATAAAAGCCTTAAGTCTATGACTATCTACAGTGTTTTCCTCTTTGTTTCTAAAAACTCCCTTCAAATGTTTGACATGACAATGGACAAGTTCATTGTGTGTTTGGATTTGCTTCAAAAATGATTTCTACTTTTGGTTGGTTCAAATGAAAGAAATAACTATATTTACAAAAATACACTGCTTTAGTGCATGCTTTTATAGGGTGAAACACAGGCACTAGCTCTACAGGCTAGAGAGTACAGAAAATACTGTTGAAAAATATAGTATTGTAACTCTACATTTAAAATGTCTGCTTATTTGCAAGTCTAGCTTTTAGAAACTGGTTGAAATCAAGACTATTGGGCAAGGCAAAGCTTAATTTAGTAATTTATGCAGTATGAATTGTCCCTCGAAGTTTTCATCTGTTGAATTTTAGAAGTTTAGCACTAATAGAAGAAGCATGAGTCTTACATATTCTGAGATAAACTGCGAGAGATACATATATATATCTATCTATCTGCGAGATAAACCCTTGAGTTTCCCCACAATACCCATTTCAGCTATTAAAATTTCACGATATTCAAGGATGAGACTGAATCATCATAGAGACTGAGATAGTTGCTAAGTTCTGTAAATTAAAGAGAACCAAAGTCAGCTTTTGCATGACCGAGAAGATTTGATAGTCTGGAAGAGAGGAATACTAGCATCATCATTGTTGTACATGAGGTTTCTCAAATAAGCAGGCTCGAGACAAAAGGAGATGTACAGAATACAGTGACCAATTTTGTGTTTTGAAGACAGATTAAGAATATATAAGACCAATGACACTTTACAGTAGAAACACTCAGCAAAACTTAAGAATGCAAGAGCATTGTATTCTCCAGCCAGTTAAACTGGGATTAATCATAACATTTATAAACTAATTCCTTCCCGACTCCCTGTAATCTCTCTTCCATGCCTTCCTTCTCTGCATCTTCTACCTGCTTGCACAGACAGAAAGTCTTCCCTGATGTGGATAAAATAGATCATGCTATTTTTTTTTTCATTATTACAAGGATGAACTTTTGCAAAAAGACAGATACTACAATATTCACTAAACTGTGGAGTCAATCTGATGTCAAGAGAGTGAGCTTTTCAGAGGTAGCTCCCAGCACGGAAAGCTCAGCCAAGCAGTACCAGTATCCATATCACTGGCATGGTATACTCAGGTTGTTCCTGATAAGCATATTTGCCAGCTGTTACCAATACAGGAAAATCTAGACAAGACATGCAGAATAACTGAAGCCTTGAAGATCAAAACTTTAAGTAGGTCAGGATTCTGGGATCAAGGGAGAGAGAATAAGAGCATTTAAGAACAGGTGATAATTTTGGCTCTGGCTGGGGAGATTGTTAGCATTGAGTACTGATTTCCAGTCACTGGGCAAACTTGATAATCTCAAAGTTGCCTTCAGTAAAGCTCTGAGTATCTTCATCAGCAGGATGACCACTTCTGATAAAATAGTAAGAGTCACAAATCACTTCAGAAACAATACACAGCATTCTAACTTAGGGGGACATTTCAGTGGTAACTATGGTGAGGTTTGGTTTGTTGTTGTTTCCCCACTCCCCCAGAAACCCTTAACTTTCCTTTCAACTGGGAGGCACAGCAATGCGTTTTGGTACAGCTGCTGTCTAAAACATAACATCCTTCCAATAGCAAACCAAGTTGTGAAACATGGTACAATCTGCAAAGTACAAACTAAAGTGTATCCCATAGTATTAGAATCTTTCCTTTAACGTTTAAGGAAATTTTGCCACTCCAGTGTTCAGCCTTGATATTTTAATATGTTGTTATCTTCTGATTACGAATACAAACAGAAGTAAAACTTATTTAGGGCTACTGCCATTGTGAACTTTCCCAGTTAGAACTTCCCAGTGGTAGCAGAAGGCAATTCAAATTCTATAAGCATTCATAGAAACATCAACCAACTGCCACCTAATCTATACAAATTATGCTTTTTCTTTGTGCATTCCACTTTCTCATTTCAAATTTCAGTTAAAATTTAAATGACAATAGCAACTGCTGTCATGGCTTTTTATCCTCTTACTGAGAGCAAGCTTTGGAAACACTAACTTTGGTGTTTGCTGTCACCTATGTCTCCTGTAACACTGACAAACATGAACTTCGCACTCCTGACACTTAGTAACATATGGAAATATTATCTAAATTTAAGAACTGAGAAACTGAAGCTGAAAGATTTTTAACTAAAAGTCCCCCTGAAAATCTGCATTAACACGAGAAAATAAACCTAATGCTGAGAAAACATAGTATGGGAATCATATCAGAACACAGATAAATAAAAAGATAATGCCATAAAGACAAATGCCGTCCTAGTTGCAGGTAGAATATTTACTGTTTGACCTGCAGCTCACACGCTCCACTGTCACACATAAATCACATTTTTGCGATACAGGGTGATTTCACTTGCAATTGCAGCAAAACCTCATTAAAATGAGCTGGCAGACACAGAATATTTCTATCTTACAGAAAATTGGTGAAAAGCCAAGAAAAAATTCCTTGCCTACACTTCATATTCAAAAATTTTCAACCACTCTAGCTGTAATATTTATGCTGTACATATAGACAGATAGATATACCCAAGCTGTAGAACACAAAGTCAATATCTTTCCCACATACAACAAAATAAGCCATGTCTTCAGATGCCTGCATGCACTTTTGCACACTGATTTACAGTTAAACTGCCACCACAGAAAACTGAAATAATAACTCCTGGAGCACAGCTTACATTTTTTCCAACCAGTTTCTTGAAAGGTGGCTATTAATTCCCCTGAGGTGATATTTGATTGAAAGCAAACCAGTTATTTTTCTAAGTTGATAAACTCACAAACTATCTTCTCTCATTTACCAGTAACATGTACTATACATTTAATTTAGCTCTTTGTTTAGAGCCACATTAAAGAATAGCAACCACAGCTACCTTCTCACATGAGTTTATTGCTCAGCAAAACTATTTGTTTTCTTCTAGCACCATAATCCCAGCAGCTTTCACAAACACTAAGTAAATTTTAATTAAAACAAAGTTGATTATTCCAGTAAGGAATGCTTTTTTAGCTTAAGTGCTGCAGCTTCAGTCTGTCCCTGGCAGAAAGAACCCTTTTTGCAGAAAAAAGTGTGCTTCCTTTCTCATAAGAAAACACCTTTTGGGGATGAAATTACAAATTTTGAACAACTGTGAAGTTGACATTGGAGCTCCATTCTCATTATGCCTGCGAGCATGGTACTATTGGGAGACTACAAACAGGGAAGGGAAATGGTGACGGCAGGATGCTGTGAGAAGACACTATCAATCTGTGGAAATTTGTTTCTTCTTTGAAGAAGTAACTGCTTTCCCTCTCTGCCCGTCCCCCACTGGAGAACATCAACTTCTGAAAAACCACAGACTGCACATTTACATTATTTTAAGATATCTTAAAATAAAGATTTAGTAGCCTTTTCTGGTTTGCTCTCTGAACAGCCCTCTCAGCCTGCAGCAGACGTACAGCGCTCAGCTCCTCAAGTGCTCAGATAAAGATGGGATAAGCACCATGTCAAATCACGTCATTTGTGACTTAAAGACTTTTTCCTTGGTGGACAAGTCACATCTTAGAGCATTTCAGCAACAGTATATCTTGTGACTACATCTACATAAATTATCCCATATTGTTAAATAACAACTAACGATCTGAATGGTTTGTTTCATAATCCAAAATCTGAAATTTACTGGAGGTTTTTGACAAAGGAAAGCAGTTTGAGGCTCTGCTGAATACTTACAGGCAGTAGGAAACCCCTACATCCGCTGTGTTGCTGCTCAGTGAAAACTGGCACAAATATTTTACATCCTTAAAACTCCTTTGAGTTGGAGACACGATAGTTGGGGTATATGCCAAGTTCAGCTCCTGAAGGCCCTTTTTAATAGCCACTCCCTTCCCAGGAGCAGCTACCCTGAGACTCCCATCCTGCAAGAGCCACAGCAAATGAGCTTTCCCCAGCGGAGGGACTTCTGCTTGTGCCCATTGTGCAAAGGCTCCACAGCTGCCTCACGTTAGCATCACCTGTCCTACACAGGTCAAGAAGAGTGCACTTAGCCTGAAGTTAGGAAGAGCTGATTGCAGCTCTCTGCATGTCCATGCCAGAGCAGAGACACATTTAGGTCACTTTTGGCTAACTAAGGCTTCTGGCAAAGTTGCGGTCTTCCAGTCCATGCTGAAGCCTGAATCTACATCTACACTGCACCTCATACACAGCAATCTAGTTCAAAGACATCTATAGATATTGTAAGACCCTTTTTNAAAACTCATTAAAAGCCCCTAATAAATATGCTACAATTTCCAAGACATCATTCTAATAAACTTAATAGGATTACATCATGAGCATCCAAGCTTAAATCTCCAAACTCTAGGCCAATAAGTGTATTGAATATCTATAACAACTTTGTAATAAAACCTGATTAGGGCTACAAAACTGTGAGCAGGTAAAATTTTATTATCATCTCTATGACAAGAAGAATGATTGATTGTACAGAGGTTCAGAGTTTGAAGAGTAAGACAAAAAGCAGGAACTAAAATTACAAACTAGCCAATAGGTGATGAAAGAAATGGTCCAAAAGAGAAGGTGAGACTATTATCTGTTACCTTGAGAAAAGAAATCAACCTTCATCCAGCTACAAAAGGGATTTTTAATTCCAGATAAGTGTTCTGTTTCATTTAATAGTCTTAGAAATAAAGGAGAAACAGTAGGCAAGTAAAGACATTTCCGAGGTCTAGTCACAGGCTCTTTACAATTGGGGGGGGCATAGAGGAGGAGATAAGGAGGAAGCGAATTAGAATATTTTGGTATAGATACAAGAAAAATGGAAATACTCTGTTGAGGAAAGAAGCTTTTCTGCTCTCCCTGTGCTACACAGTCTAGGAAAGGGAGGGGTTTGTCTTTCAAAGAGGATTTTAAACAAGTTGTGCTGACACTACTGTTCCCCTGTATACAATAATTTGAGGGTGGTTTCTAATGGGACAAACTAATGCCACAATTCTGAGATGTCTGACATTGTCTTAGAATCTCAAAGTGCAGGATGGCAGCCCCAGAAACAAACTGACTGGATGACAGAAGCAAAAGCAAAAGGAATTTCTTCCTTCTGTACATTGAGACCTATTAGAAATCTTTTCCTAATTATTGTCAGAACTAAATCAAACTAGAATATCATATACTTGCAATAGACATAAAAATGAATTTCAGTGTCTACAAAAGACAAAAATGCCTACAACCTACATGAGGCAGGTTATAGAGTCATAAAAAGAAACGACTTGTTCAGAAGCTTTGCAGCGAACCAGAGAGCCCAAAGGGCAAGAATCTCTGCAAATTCTGAGTGCGACTCACACTGTTCTTTACTCAGTTTTAGTTATTACTCTTGAAGTAACACAGGGTGGAAAGATGGGTTAACCCCTGTGCTATGTTCCTAGGCACTATGTCACCTAATAAGTTCATAACTTGCATAGATAGCCAGACACCACCTTTTGTTTGACACAGGACCCAGGTCACCCATTCACCTTAAGACTAAACTTGCCTCAGATGGTTAAAAAAAAAAAAGATCTTTCTGCCCTAGGATCAGTAACTCCTCTCCTAACCCCTACAATGGCTTTGCTACTGGCACAGAAGTGAATAGTCCCCAGCAATGTCTCTGTTCAAAATTTAGTTTCCCTTAAACTCTTCATTGTAATACTTCAACATCTAAGAATAATGACAACTGCCTTGTAATTCATTCCAACTCTGCAGTTAAGAGATGAGGTCTGTTGTTATTTACTAGACATGTGAAAACTCACAGCAACAACTTGCAATATGCAGAATTCATCTGCTCAGTTAAAACTTAACACTAAGACCAGGTTCATCCTGAGTTACTCTAAAGACTGACTCACTATGCTCATGAGAGCTAGAAGACATATGCAGTAATCCATGGTATGAGATGAAATGAGGTAAAAATGGAACCGTTTCCACCACATGATTTTCCTGCAGGATCCCAGTGACCCATTTAGTGTGTAGAGCATTCAACAATCAGAGAATGAGGAACCTGTTTCAATATTTTCTTCTCCTCCTCATTCTTTGCAGAACCCCATACACAATTTACTTCAAACCATACAAACCCTGCACTGATTACAGAAGTATTAATTTTGTAGTCTTCTTTCCTATATAATTCATAAACCAAGTACCAGAATACCTCAAAAGCTGCAAAGCAATTGTTTGTCTAACTCCATTTTAAAACACAAGCAAGACAAAGAAAAGCAACTTGCCTTAAGACACACAGCAAATCAATGGTGGACTCAAGATTACATCTCAAAACCACCTTACTCCCAAATCCAGTACTCTCAGATCTAGGCTGTATCACTCTGTACTAAAGACCAAGGAATTAACAGCTTCTACATACTTCATACATACTTAAAGCAGTTATTATTCCACTAAAGATACAGCTTTCACAAGTGATACCTGCCTGAATTTGCAGAATCTGCAGTATCCAATATGTGCAAATTTAGCCTGTGTTAAAATGAATGTGGAACTCAACTTCCACAAAAGCAATGAGCAGCATTAAGAATGATGAGGGTAATGCCACCAATACTTCCAGGGAATCATGCATTCACAGCCCATTCTAAAACCAGTAAACAGGCTAAATAAAGAGTTCGTGTTTTCCTTCGTGCACCTTTAAATTAAAGGACACCAGATCCAAATGACCTCAGTTAATTTTTGTGCTGTGTCAGGAGATAGTGAAGGTACATTTGTAAATCCCAAGGAGAAAGCTAAGCATGAGGATCTCTGAGGTAATGGGAATATTTGGATTCTATTGAAGGGCATTAGAGAGCAATTATGATCAGATTTTGGCCATGAATTACATGAATTGACTATTTAATAGTTGGAATTTGAAAAGGAGCGGTATATAGCAATGACCTAAGCAGTATGAAATGAACCATGCTTAAATGAGATAAAAACAAAGTCTAATGAACAAAATTTCAGAACAAAATCTGAAAGAATGCAAACAGAGCAGAGTGAAATATAAGCAAATATAGTACTGAACAAAATAGACAACATGGAGGAAAAAGTTCTCAGAGAAAGAACACACACTCTTTGTAGCAATAAGTGTGCTAGAATCAAAATATCCAAAGTAAACAAAACAAACTATAAAAGCATGAATCTTAGAAGAGGGTGCACAGAGTAATTTGAAAGATAACTATATATGAATAAAACAGGTGAAAAGGCAATAGTGTAAGTAGTTCAGACTGAGAAAAAATACTATCTAGTTACTGCACATAGAAGATGAAACTACCTCAGAACTGCTATAAGAAAGTAATTAAAGTAATTCTTCATTACTAAAACCCTCACATTAATTCTTTAATCAATATCCATAAAGGAGCTCCACAAAGGAACCGGCAGACACATATGATTTCTAGACAAGAAGGTAGCCCAGAGGTCTTGAGACAACCAAAAAACAAGTGGAAGAACTTTGAAAAGAGAAAGGTCACATAAAGAACAAACTTTTAGAACTATTTGGTATAAAACTTTTCATTGGTTATATTAGAGCTCGCTGTACCATAAGAAACACGTTTATTGTACACTGTCCCCCTTCCAACTTAAATTCAAGAGACTGACTTCCTTTTCTTGCCTTACTAACCAGGGCTAACTTACATGCTTTCAGGACAGGTGGTTTAAAAAGTACAAATGAAATAGCAACCAAAAATCATAAAATCTAAATATGTCTAAACCAATAACTAAATTATAATCTTGAGCCAACAACCAGAGAGTTTACCTTCAAGAGTATAAATTGAAGTGGAAGAACCACATGAAAAAACCCTATATTTTAATTGAGGAGCAACAGCAGAAGGAATTTAAGTTGCATGGATTTTAGAAAGGTCACCAAGTCTCTGCTTCCTGCTCCATCCCCTTCCTGCCCTTCTTCAAGTCTTTTATTTCCCTCTGCACCACACAATTGAAAAGAGCATTTGGTCCAAAGTCATTAAGTATGGTATTGGGGTGAGCCACATATGTGGATAGGGAACTGGCTTAAATGTCACAGACAGAAGCTGTTTATGAGACAGAGCAGTTTGGGAGAGAGGGATTAGTGGAATGCCATAAGAATCAGTATTAGGCCCATTTTTGTTCATTTTATATATCACTGACCTAGGACATGAAATATGTATGAAGGTGAAGAAATTTGCTGATGAAACAAAACGAGAGAATAGAGCTTGTAAAGACAAAAAGAGAATGGCAATAAAATTCTGAATGACAAATAGACTAGGATCACAGGCTGATACTGTTAGTGGTTTCACTGGCATCTGCAATTCATTGTAAAGAAAGATAAGGTTATGAGATGACAAAAAATAAAAGGTAGTGCTCTCTCAATGGCCATATGCCACAAAACATTTAACAGGAGTTGAGTATGGTCCTGGTACTGGAAAGAACTTTAAAACCATCTGCACAAGGATTAACAGTATTTAAATTAGTAAGGCGAGAGAGATTCTAGGATAGATATAGTAAACAAAAGTAAGGCTTGGAATAAATCATTCTAATACTACACAGGGGACTTGAAGCCACGTTTGGAAAGCAGCCATAGTTCTTGCTGCTTTAGTATAAGAGCAACATCGTAAGAGTGAAGATATTAAAAGCGCAATCAGAATGTTACAGAAACTCTAACAATTTAGTTCACAAAGGAGTGAGCAGCTAGTATGTTTTCGAAAAAAGATCCTAGGAGATGAAAATCTTTTTGAAATACACAGAACATTGAGGAAAACAGAAGGGAACAAATACATCCACCTAGAGTGAAGGGAATTTCGGAAAGCTATTTGCCTCAATAAATCTATACACTGATTACATAAAGTGGAGAGAGAAAACGTAAGTATCATGATGCCCAGCATTATCAGAAGGGCTATGTCAAGTGATGGTCAGAAGTGCAGGATGTCATGCAGCAGTACTGCTGTATCAAGAGTAGTTTCACACCACCCTGTGAGGGTGACCTGGCAGATGATTGTCAGCACCACTGTTACCCAGAGGAAGAAAAAATAAATTGAGATCACAATTACTAACTTATCTACTCCTACTGCATGCTTCTCCAGGCGCCTCTTAACAGCATAGATACTCCATGAACAAAGGCCCTATGAGTTTTTTGAAACTGTAAGGAATCATGACTCAGACATACCTTGTCACAGCACATCCTTTGAGGTCATACATCATTCCAGAAGAACTACACAATATGCCAGGCCACCACTTGTTCCCTCAGCTTGCTGGCTTTCTTTCCAAGATATCCTTGGTTTTCTAAATCCAGGTACGATTGAACTGTTCTTCGAAACCAGCAAAGATTCTTACCAACTTCAGAGGAAAATAGATTGACCCTCAGTTGTTCATGCATATTCTCAATATATGCAATATTTTCAGAATTACTACACAACATGCCTATGTTAAGGGACCAGAGTTATAAAACACATTATATGATTTCTGTTGCAATACTGCTATTTTTTTTACTCTATTTGCATAGACTGATTACTTCTTTCATACCAGCCTTAGTGGCTACCAAAACCAGCTTAATATTATTCAAATATTATCAGCTTTCATTAAGTCTAATTTGAGAATCTGACAAAAGATAACTTCAAATACATTATCACCAAAATTAAAAACAAATTGTAAAATTAATCCTAGAAGTATCAGTTGTAATGTAATGTAACTTCAGTCTCCTTAAAGTGACTATTAACAGCTACAGATCAGAATCTTAAGTCAAGACATTAGATGAGAAACATATGCCTTTGGATTTTTTTTTTGGGGGNTGCACACATATGTGATTATCAGTATGTTGGAAGAGATGCAGAAACTTTTTGAAATCAGAATCACTTGATCACAGTTACCAGGAAACTGAAGGGGTATTTAGACCACCTGCCTACAGGACCTGCTTAGAGAGAATTCTTCCTGGAACAGTAAGAATTATAATTTCTAAAACTCAAACAAAATAGAATAAAACCAAGCCAGTGGCCTAATAAAGGCCTAGGAATACTTGCTCTGTAATATCTGTACAGCAGTGATAAACTGAATAAGCTATTTAGTTGGACTCAGAAGGAACACTAATATTTTGCTACCATTGATTCTCATTTATATTGCAGTTCTATTATGTGTCTTGCATGATTTCATCGTTATTTAACAAGTTACTGCAATGCCTTTTTTTTCTATATCAAGTTTGGATTTCCAAGTGACAATTATAAATATTATGCATCTGAAAAACAGAATCCTGTGATAGTACCTTGTGCCATTAGCACTGGCTATGTAAGAAAATTATTTAAATCAGCAGGTTATCAGGGCTGTAGTTAGCGGAATGGATGAGGTCCTTCTCAAGAAGGCCTTTCCCATGCATTTCTGCTCTTTAGCACAGCCATTACCGTATTGCACGTGCACCTAAAACAGAATTAAAAGCAGGCTTCCTTACAGTCTAGAGTGATTGCCCCTCACTTTGTATTGACATAAATGACTTCATAAGGTGCAAAGGTTTGGAGATTCAGCTTTTAAGCAGACTGGGATTCGTCCACATGCAAACTTATAAAAATGCTGCCTACTGTGTCTGCAGGGAGAAAGCATCACAATTGACTGCAAATAATGTTATACAGATGTTTGCTTACAGGCAAGCAAGCCTAAGAGGCTAGAGCGGAGCACAGAGATACAGACTAGACTTGTCAAAAACAAATTCACTAGTTTTTGATCAGGAAATAGGTGACAACTGATGACTTGATGCAAGCTGTTCTGAACTGCATCATGAAATGCCAAATAAGTACAAAAGGAGTGTTTCCAAAAAATACAGTACATACCCTGAAAACCTTCCCAGTTTTAACACAGATGTTATTTTTGTATTTTCAGTCTTCCTTACAGTTTACTCACAGTTCCTGCAAGACAGTGAAAAAAACCCTTTTCACTCTATTGCCACAGATCCTTAAGTGAACAAGTCATTTTCCCAGCTCTCTGCCTGTATATGTCATCATGTATTTTAAATGCCTATCATTGATATAAAATTCAAAGTATTCATTGTCTGATAAATTTCCAAATGGACAAAGTCACCATCATATTTGTCTTAAGTCTTTAAAAGAACACTACCAAGCTGCCTTTAAGTTCTTCCCATTGACTGCTGCTCCTGCATTCTTGTTTTTATTCTCTCCGTAAGCAATCATGGCTTCTCATAAGGTGCTCACCTCTTCCCTGTACCATACTGCATGGGGGGGATGCATGCAGTGAAAGCCTGCAGAAAGAGCTGCCCCCTTTAGGTGAAGCATCAGGCTGCGAGATACACATTTTCCTTCTTCCCACTTCACCAGCCTTGATCCACAAGACTGGATCTGGACTGAAGGAGAGAAGTTCATTGCTCCACTGCTTTATTGCTTTCTATGGAAAAAAAAAAAAAAAAAAAAATCACAGTAGTGCCTCCTTTTTCCCTGTCTTCATTGTTGCTGGCTGATCCTACAGCTTGTTTCCTCAAATTTCTGTAAGAGATTTCTCTCTGAATGCCAAACCAAACCCCTGATGATGCAGCTGTTTCCTTTCCCTCCTTAAATCACCCACAAGTTCTTCTACTGATAACTCTTATGTCACATGTCCTTGCAGCAAACCACACACAACCAAGAAAAGTTTCATCACCCCACATACGAAAACTCTGCTAAAGCAAGTGATTTTTTTTCTTCCTCTTCTTCTTTTTAGGGACCAAAAGTGTATTAGACAGGCTTAAGGATGACTGTACAAGATACTGCTTAATCCTCTCCAGTAGAGAGCTAGCACAAATCTGTTCCATATTGCAGTTACAAAAAGACTGTCACCTCTTAACAGAAATTCAAGTTTTACCTAGAATTCATTAAATATTACAAGAACAATCTGTCAACTGGAAAGTGACTTGCCTTACAAATATGGTCCACCGTGCTGCAGGACTAAAACTTACCCCCCAAAAAAAGACAGTATTGACCCCAATGCTAAAAGTGACACCACAGAAAAGCAAGCAGCATCTGAGATGGAAAAGAGAAAAAGAAGAAAAAACCCTACTAATCAATGTTCATTTACTATTTTGCACCATTTTCAGAGATAATCCTAATGTCAGTGTTAATTAGTCAACTAGGTATTAGTAAGCTGGAAGCAATTTTAGCTACTTTCAGTATCCTTGATAAACTAGTAATTCAGTATGCCAGTGTGAGTGATGAATTTCAGTGGTTTCAGAATGAATCCTACAATATATTATACATGTCATAACAATCCCACACTCTCCAGAAGTTAGTAGTCATGGAATATATCACACAGTTTGACAAGCAAATCTCTCAACAAGATCTACGTTTATCTCCTATGACCTACAAAGCAACTCTTATCACAACAAATGGAGCAAGCCCAGCACATCTCAATGTAAAGACAGATTGAGACAAATCTATCTACTTTAAGGAACAGCCTCAGAGGACTATCAAAGTAAGCTAAAGATATATGTGCTCTCCCACAGCAAGATTTTTAAATCTATCTTAACTCAAACTAGTATGTTCACAGCTAGGAAAAAAAAAATAATCCTGAGAAGTGCCAGCAACTACTTGGGAAACAGATAAGATCGGCGATCTTGCATTTCATATATTGTACTAAACAGCACCCTAATAGCGGGTTATGGTCAACTGTAATTTCTGCCAGAAGTAACCAAGGAAACCACTTATCTAAGTGCATACATGGGGGAGGTAGCAAAGGAAATGGACTCAGATCCAAACTCAGAAAACTTGGAGAGCTAGCTGCAACAAGCCTCCAAAGGATGCAGCTGTTTGGAGAAACAGCTTATACATATTTATTGAAACTTTTTTTTGGGGGGTCTGAAAAAACTCACAGTGAAGATGGAGCAGGTTCTCATACAGTACTAAGAATAGGATAGCAGGCAATACGGATCATGAGGCAGTGGTGGTGTGGTAATTCATAGCAAGCAAAGATCCATGTTTTGGTAACTTGTGGATCTTTGCTACGTCTTGTTTACGAGGTTCAAAAGACTCAGCAACACTTTGGCAGTCTCGAATCAGCTCTATCTACACTACCCTGAAGATCAGCTTTTTGAGAGATTGTAAATGGAGCAAACAGCTGCTCCTATACCCAGCTAGAGAACGCACAAATCCAGCCTGTTCAATCCTGCCCTGTAGCACAATAACCCACCAGGTTATGAGATGCACAATCTCTTACTCTGGGCAGCAGACTCCAGTTGCCATCATGAAGGACTTCAGCCTCAGATGGGTGTGATACAGACACCATCTTCAGAAAAGATGTTTTAAATATTGGGCTGAGACCTGTCAGAAAAGCTTTAAGCAGCAGCAGCAATTACAGGATGTCTTTTTGTTTATTTGCAGCATTGCATTGCAAGTTTTCCTTTCAGATCTCTGAATGGCAACACATTTTTAATAGCCTCAAAAATTAATACTGTAAATGCCTTTTTAGAGCTAACCTTGAAAACTGCCAGAGACTTTGTTGATAGAGCACACCCATCACTAAAATATGATCCAAATTCTTTAACGTGAAGATATGCATAACTCCCTGTACTATTTTGTCTACCTGTTTTATGGACCATTAACTGCTACAAGTTCATTTGCAAAATATAAATTACTAGGTTTATTTTACAGAATTGCATATAGTATCTATCTTCATCCACACTCCAGTACCACTACTGGCAACTGAAAATACTCTGATTATTTTCCACAGGAATTTGAGGATGTCTAGATGAAAGGATCATACACTCATTTCTTGCCAAAAAAATCAATGAGAATTTAGCATCTGCTTGCCTTTAAAAAGGCCAAGATTGTCTTGATTATCAGCAATTTCTTATCACTGAAATATGAAGGCTATTAATAGAGTGGCTCAGGACAGAACTAACAGAAAGAGTTGCAAGATTCTCTTTGTCTTAGTGTTAACTACAGTACTTTGGGTCAGTTCTTCCTTAGATTACCATTTATTTACTTGACAAAATTATTTAAAAGCTTCCACAGTATGCTGAATTTGTATGTGTGTAAATAATAAATATGAGTGGGATACAGACTGCAATACTGTAAGTGTTCTGATTCCTGTTTGGGAATGAGTTATTAAAATTCACCACTGTATGATTGGTTGCACCATTCGTTTTGGTTGGAGGAGGTTTTTTTTCTGGGTTTCTTTGATGTTTTTATTTGTTCGGGTTTTTGTTATTTAACTTAAAATGAGAAATAGATTACAGCACTGCAGCTGTATTGGAATAGAGAGAAGAAAGAGATGTCTCCATGCAAATCCACAAGCAGAGGGAACACTTTTCAACAACTTAAAACCCAGCTGCACAGCTAATTTGCCAAAACATTGGGTGTTTTTTTTTCTATTAAAAAAGAAAAAATAAATAAAAAATATTCCATTTTACAGCCATATGTGACCATCTCCCAACTTCTATCTGCCTGATAGTTTAGAATGTGATGCTACTGTCTCTGCATTTATCTATTTAGATGAGGTGGAAAAAAGTCAAATCACAACAAAGATGGAGTGGAAATCTGTGTGGATCTATGTGTAATTCAAGAGGCAATACCGCAGACGGGAAGAAAAAGAGAGATATTGATGTAGCAGAAGAAAAATGAAGGAAGATTGTTGCAAATATATTTCTGGAGGGTAAGGGGAAAGACACCGAGATTGCTCATTTTTTGGCCTAATGAATAAATCATTTTAGTTTCCTCCCCCCTTATGCACCTGCTGCTTTGAAAAGCCCCTTCCACAACCAACAACTGAACAGCAAATGCTGCACAATGACTCAAATGTTGCTGGAGCCGTGCCAGCAAAAATTACCACTCTTCAACCAAGATAAACATCATATTACTTCATTACCCTTTTAAAACATATGCAAATTAAATCCATTATTCTTTTTTCTTACAGAAATGAAGTTCCTTTGGCTGGAATTCAACAGCTCCCTTTGTCATCGTTGACCATGAATGGATGAACTTCATGTAGATGATGCCTATTTCCCATCTTTGAATCAAACATTAATACCATTTGACAGTAATAAATAACATTTATCACAATAGGGATCTACTAATGATTTTCCCACTAAGCTGGCTCATCAGAACCTATCAGCTGACAACTGCATAAATGAGATTAGCATAACAGCTGCCTATGACAAATGTATCTAAATCATTTTAATGCCAGCTAGCTCTTTGATCTCCCTATCACGTTGTTGCCAAAACTAAATCTATTTCTTCAAGATACATGTTGTTTATTACAGATACATGTGTATATTCCACACCATTATGTACCCTAGAGATTTCAGTAATTAAAAGAATTAAGAACACTGATTGGATACTGCCACTATAATGTAAACTTGCAGCACTGCACTTCAGAGTAGCATTCCACTGCCTACTTAATCCCCTCCGCTGCACACCCCACCCCCCGCCCTGAATTGTAGGATTCAGTGTTGAATAGCTGTGTGATTCTCTGGCACAAAACACATGGTTTAATGTAAATACGTGTATTAGCTTCTCTGAGTATTGCTTACAGAAGCATCATTTTCATACAGTTTAAACTAATTCCCAGTAACGTGGGACTTGGTTCCATGCACACATCAAAGCAATAGATCATTGTGTTTGTAGAAACACACATGTGACAGGGAAAGCAAATCTCACTGGTAGAACAATGTATTTGTGTTTTAATGACTATTACAAGCAAGGCCTTTGAGGCTGTCGTATAAATTCATGAAAACAGATTTCGGACTAAACCCAAGGCCAACAGCTCTTTGCACCTCTGTAACAAGATTTTTAAAAGCCCTCTAATTTCCAAACACTTCAGTTAAAAGTCAACCCACTCCTCTACCTGTATTCAGGCTGCCAGAGTTCTTCAGGTCCTTAAAGATACAGATGGCTTCCTTGATATCTAAAACACAAGGGGAAAGATGCCCTCAGGTGCTTCAGAAAATCCCAGATTCACAACTCAAAACACACAGGGCTTCAAAAACCAACAAACCAGATACAGCACCAGGGGGTGGGGGGGAAGAGAGGACAATACTAAAAATTATAGTTTCCCCTGGCTGTTTCCCCAAGCTGTTTTGTTGCACCTTGAATTGTAATCTTCAAAAATATTTTCTTTAACTATGCTAAAGATATTAAAAAATATGTTTATTGGGGTCTGTTGGCACCTAGACATTTCTAAAAAAGCACCAGTCCTCCCTAGTTTTCAACCATTTTTGAGCCACCAATCTGTTGCAACCTGCACAAGAATTTCCACTGATTTACTTAAGCTTGGATTAAGCTTTTGATGACTTCACATATGAAGTAACATCAGGCATGCCTACACTTGAGTGCCCTTTGATTTAAAGCCCAACTGTGTGTGTATCTTTCCTGGACTGTGTAGATTTACATGCATTTATTTTGTAGTTTTGGAGAGATTAGCATTTGTTTTCTCATCAGTGTTTTCAGGCAAGTTCTAAGCAAATATTAATAGCTATTTACACTTCAACCATCTTAATGGCTATTCTGTGAATAAAACAGAAAGCAAACTAGGTATCTCTGTTCCATGTAAAAATACATACCCATTCACCCAATCCACTAAGTAAATTCTGGAATATAAATCTTGACTTCCACTGAGAACCAATATCAAGTGGCACCAGAGCTCAGTTCTCCTAGAAGTAGTACCAATTCATGGTGGAAAAGGTTTTTAAATTAAGGTTTTCTAAATGAAAATTTTGAAGGGTTTTGCATAAGCATGGAAAATGAGCAAGTATAAGAACTAATGAGATTGCAGGCTGAAAACTGTTAAAGTATTCCAGTTATAGTGCTCTGTAGCAAATATCTTGGTGTCAATGTTGTTACATTCACAAGCACTTTGTTCGTTCTTGCATTTTAATTAAAATTCATGGGATGTTTTCTCCACATATTTTTAAGTCTGCCTGCATTTTCCATATCTCAGAAAAATTTCTGGCCATTATTTTTCATGTAAAATGAACAGAATGTGTGGTCTTTTGTCCAAGCCTTTTGTTTTGTGAAGCAGGCCATTTTTCACGGATGCAACTGAGGCACACACTTTCAGCTTTGACAGCATTTCTTATCATCCCCCCCAGTTAGCATTGTCACCTTTCATTATTTAATTTTGAAGTACAAGGAAGGCTGATTTATACCTGTGATGTATAATTAGAGGCAGATGGAGGGCTTGGAAAGTAGAAACACTGAATTAGGACTGCAGTAAGTACCTGTAAGCTTCCTGTGAAAAGTCATCTTTGCTACCAGCTAAAAACAAAAAGCCAAACAATTTAAACTAAATGAATCCATGCTGTTGTAAGCACTGAGTTAATGAAAGCGAATACAAAACTAATAAAGTACATTGGTTGTGGTTGCAAGGTAATTTAAAATGTTTTCAAGTACAAATCATGAAATGTGTTTGTATTAATCAAAATCATCTTTGTATGTGCCCATGGTCAAAAAGGCTTTTTTTTTTTAACCTCCACTTCACTTGAAATCACTCTGACACAAGTCCACTCTGCATTTTGAGGAGAGAAGTGCTTGCTGCAGTTCTTTCATATGATAATGTACAGTATATTTTCAGCTGCCTTTTTAAAGTTTAAACAAATGGAAGGCTTATTAAGAAGATATCATAATTACATGCAGCTATTTTACTAGCTCTTATCTGAAGCAAAAGCAAGCAATTAGTTGAGAACAAATTCATTCAAGACACTTACTGAACATGAGTGAATAGACCAGTGGGAGAAAAATAGGCCCATTTTACTGTTTCATCTTCCCTGTAGAAAGACAGTAAACTTACTCTAGTAGGTTTAACACCACCAACAAAATAGCTCTTCTATGTGAAAAATTAATATTTCAGAAGACTTTGAGGCTGTTTCACAAATGGCTAAACATACCAAAAAAGTCACCCTAGTAGTCTTAGATGGAGGAGAGCTGCTTTGACAAACAGTAAGGAATTGTAAAAGATACAACCATTACTGGTGCAAGTGGTCACCAGTTCAGGTCTCACCAGCAGAATAAGTCCACTGCTGTCTCAAAATCCCATTTTACTTTCAAATTATGGATCAGTGAGAAGTAATCACTAATAAATCAAATGAGATGTTTGTTTCATGCTGGATGCAGACACCAAAAGGAGAGCAATAGGACACTAATAGTGCTTATTCTATTTGATTTTTCCCTGCTTTTTAAGCATTCAATTCTCCAGAGTACCCATCACCACATCCCCTGCCCCCAAGTATACAAAACAGTTCACATCTGTTTGACATTAAGCACATGAATAGTTGTGTAGAAGACTACAGAAACATTCATGAGCTTTAGAGTTAAGCACCTGCGTAGAAGGGAGGACTTCAGGCCTAGAGCTGCCACTGGAGTTGACAGCGATGGTGGTGACATGCACCAGAACACGATTCCCAACCACAGCAATCACTCCCAGCATGTCAGAAACATCTACCCAGCTCAAACTCCTGAGAGGACACAGCTGACCAGATTTAAGGTGCACAGGGCCCTGACAAACTGCTGTCCTCCAAGGGAAAGGAGGTGAAGAGGGCAACAGAAGGGAGAAGACCACACAACAGCAGGGATGATGAATAGGAGACGAACAGGTTCTTCATGGACGCACCACTACATTTTGGACCTGATGTTTAGGATGTTGACATTTCTGTCATAATGAAAAGCTCTATTTAAGGAAGGGAGGGAATAAAGTCAAGATTTTCAACAGTTACTTCATTACACTTGGGTTCCAGAATGACTGTAATCCTTCACTGGACTTCCTCCCAGATCATCTGAGATAATTCTTCAGGTTCAGAAAGTGATCATTTCCGTAATACAGAGCTCGCAGTGTTCGTTTTTAAGTCCCAGTAATCCAAAATGCAGTTAATATATAATGGTTACTTTGTATCCTAGCTTTACTTTATACACCACCATTTGGTGATTAGTAGGTAAAAAATGGGGGTAACGAGGAAAACAGTCCAGTGATATTTTTTTCCTCTTTTCCTCATTATCAATCAGGCTCCAAATGTTGCTTTCAATGAATGCAACATAATTCATACATAGTCACTACTGAACCCAGCAAATTCATAATTAGTGACAATTTTGCACCAGTTATGGGTAGATGATGTTCACTTTACTTAACTTGATACCTTGATTATTTTTTGGAAACTGTAGGAGATGCCGATTATCTTACATGTTTCCTGAAAAGAACATAGCAGTCACAACTGGATAAATACCAAAAGGATTTCAAGAATTTTCTACTAATCAAACCCCAACCCAGCAATACACACATGTATACATGTGTACACACATTACATTCATGAACATCACTATCAAGAGGAAGGTAATATTTCATGTTTCAAACTAAACATGATGATAACTTTAATCATGTTTTTAAGTTAAGCTACTAAACTTGGAAGTATTATGTATATTTTTATGCAAGAGATGATCCTGCTGGAATGTGTACCTGTCTCCAATATCAACCCTACTACCAAGACATATTTGAATTTTGAACCACAAATACAACATGGTAGTGGGGAAAGTTCTTTGCAGTTGAAAGAAGGGACATTCTATTTAAGAAGTGAGCACAGTCATACTGGATGCACATGTATTCACAGCTGCACAAATTTCTTCTTCCTGCCCTTCCATATTCAACCTTGCTCAAAGGTATTATACATATCTGACCATTCAAACATGTTTTTGTTCTCTAAACCTATCTCCCAATAGACTTACCAGGGTTTTTCTTTTCTAGAATCCCAAGCAGCAGCACTTCCAAAAAAGGGAGTGAGAAAATGAATCTTGCATGTATGGACACACAAAAGCTTAACCTACCAAAACAAATCCTCTGCTACCCCTCCAAGTATTTCTCACACCCAGAAAATCAGAGGGCTAGCAAAAAATTCTGCTCTGGTACTACGAGGCAGAACAGAGCATATTTGGACCAGTGTTGATGGGCCTGCTTATCCCCTAGGAAGAGCTGGAAAGACATGAGAGACTGTCCCAAGAATGGGCTGGCATGTGGGAGTTTTATAGAGCCGGTCCGGGTTCAGCCAGGAAACTGCAGTACAGCATAACACCACAAGACTCTCCCAAGGTATTTTCAATTATGCCTTACACTCCAGCATTCAAAAAACCTAACACACACACAAAGGCTACTACTAGCTGATGATTCCATCTATCATCAATAATCAGGATAATAAAAACCCTGTTAAATTTTTTTTTTCACCACCCATATCAGTGATATTAGTATTTCCTGCCTTATCCAAGCATCTTCCCCCCGCCCCCAGAAGTGATCAACATTGTATGGTATTATTAAATAATCCTCCTTTGCTCTCCCACTCCCCTGGGTGCTGCTGCACTTGCTGGACCTTTTAGAAAACCTTGTTTCAATTTTTTGGTATTACTTTGCCTAGCCAATAATTATAAGAAATTACTTTTCCATTAGGTAAAAACATTAGACACACACACATTTTTGTCACTTTGGCTCCCCACATTCCCAGATATTTTTCAGTATAAGAAAATATTCAGCACCATTAGCTTAAACAGCATCTTGTTACAAACAAATTAAGTTCTCATATTGTCCTTCTGATTTTAAAACCTCATTTCTGCATCCTAAAACATTCCATTACGATTGCCACAGACTAGAAGGTGATGGTTCTGAATCTCCTTGCTTTCATACAGGCAAATCACAGCCTTGGGTGTTTTTTCTGACCTCCAGAATTTCCAGCCACGTGCTCTCAATGCCAATAGTCAATGATTTAAGTGGCACAATGCCTGTCATTTCAGTTACTCTTTCAGAACAGAAAATATGGTTTAAATATTTTAAATCATAACCCTTTTCCAACTATAACCAACAAGCAGGAGGAAAAAAGAGCATTTCTAACCTCCTTTATCTGGCTGATGGACAGATGGAAACCAAAATAATGCAAGGAATAAGGTGCTCATTTAGAAACTGTGCACAATCTTTCAGAGTACATATTACATTTAAGACTTTCTCTGGTTTTTATGGTATGCCTTTTATGAAAATTAATATGCTAGATCCTCGGTTACTCTTCATTCTATTCCAAAATTGAGGCAATCACCAATCCAACACTGCTAAGATTCTTCTTTCATTTGACCAAGGAAGCCATACAGTACATACAGATATGGTTTCAGCTGCATGATTTTGTCTCCTCTCTTTGGGGGATAAAACTTGTCACAAGAAAAGTTATGCAATAAACTCTGTAGAGCCAAAAGTACAGGACTACATAGGTATTTAAAAATAAATCTGATTTACCTGACTCAGCATATACCCTTAATAAGCAGTCTAATGACCCTCTAGATGACTGACATTACAATTAACATAAACTGAGTTCACTATTAGAATATTCATGAAAAATGCTATGATTTTATAATTATACAGATATAATGGGAATTAAACAATAAAGAACTGCATATTCAAGGATTTCTTCAGATACTAAGGAAATCTATTTAAGTAGCTACAGAACTATCAGCATACACAAGCTCTCCATGTTCTTATTCATAAATTATCAATTCTGGGATCTCTAAATTAGGAAGACTGTATAATTCTTGAACAGATAATGGTGTCAGCATCAATAAGGGACATTGCTCAGGACCACTGCCTCCCAATAAACTAGTACCAGGAACTTAATCTAGGCCATTAAATTCACCTAGTATGTTATTTTAACCACAGGGCAACCCTTTCTGTGACACCACAGCCCATATAAAGACAAACTGAATTTGCCCTGAACAGCTGTCTATCTTGCAGGCAGCTAACAAAGCACTCATATGCCACCAAGATACACACTGCGCATGCTAGAGCTGCGGAGGACTTTATGCTGAGTGTATTAGCATAAAAGGACACTTGCCCTGTGGCTTCTTACAGCCAGAATGAAGCTGGGTTGGGCTTGGAAGCTAGGATCCAGTCAGCTGCTCATGACAGCTTGCTTTCTTCATCAGCCCTGGTATCAACCTAACCCTCCTGCTGGTCATGAAGCAAAGCCATAGCATAAGATTTACACTATAACGTATACTCAATAAACCTAGGTCAAGAATGCTAGATTAGCAATCCCCACACATACACTCCAATCTCTGAAGATGGTTTCTGCTACAAGGAAGTGGTTGCTTTAACAAGAAAGCTCACAGGTGCTGCAATCACTTTCAGACAATTGTGGTATCCATTCTACTAACTGTTCTTGAGAATTTTTACTTTTTTGCTCAGAATGGTATTCAGGACCTTAATATAACAGAGTTAAAACTTGATGAAACAAGGAACTATGCGTACAGAATATCAATCTAATAAGTAGTCCCAATAGCAGGTAGGGCTTGTATGCTGGCTCAGCATTAGGAATTCAAGTGTCACCAAAAAAAATTTGCATTCTTGAGTATTCCATTTCAACAGGTGACTATAATGAACATAGACTCACTGAATACAAAAGAAAACACTGAAAAACAGGACACTGGCTCTTCAAGCTTTAATAAATCTATTTAAGAGTGTTTTCTGCTGACTCAAGGCCTGATGATGTGGATTAGAATTCCATTTTAGCAAACACCAGTAAAAGCCATGAATGTCACATCTTAAATTCTGTCAAGATGCTTGACTTTAAGCTCACTTTATTTCTGATCTGGACTATAAATGATTTGAAAGGATTAAGAAACTCCTCAGGACACAGAGAAATCACCATCTTTGTTGCTGCAATACAGCCATGAATATGTCCTCATGAGAAATGTTTCCATCCATTTTCAATCATGTAAACATGTGTCAATTGTTCAAACCTATGGGAGAAAGACAAGCTGCTTCTCCCACTTCATCTGTTGTTCAGAAAGTTGCTGCTTTGTCTTTAGAGCTCTGCTGATGCTGCTTTCAGCAAGCCAGCACTCCATTGTTATAGCCTGTCTTTTCATATGCCTCTAGGGACTGAAAGGATGGTACAGATGGTAAACAAATGTGCTTTATGGTCTTTGAGCTTAGACTGAGAAATTCAGATTTGCTTTTCATTTCTGGAACATAACTAAGCAAGGAAATTACTCAAATTTATTATAAAGGTGGTTCTGAGTCCTGTGACACTCCTCTATGATTGTACTACCTAGCATAGATATTTCCCCTCAGTCTCAGAAAGGTGACTGACAGGTTTAAAAAACTCATTAGGTACTTAAATTTCACCAGGGTATTTCATTCTGCTTACATGGTATAGATACAAGCCTGAGCTCTAATGATTTTAATTTTAACAACTAAAGCTTCATATTATATATGTCCTGTTCACATGAGGGGCATGGTATATAGATCCTGAATTTGCATATACCAGACCAGTTAACAACTTTAACAAAGACAAAGTAGATGTATTCTTCTCTCATTGCATCCTGTAGCTAGCTCACCTGGACAGTTTATTCCTGATAAGATGCTGTTCGCAGTCCTATAAGAAGTCCAGATCACCTTTAAAGCCAATAGCAAAATAATTGTTTGAATTCTACCAACAAGTATATACCTATCTGACCAACATAAATCTAAGTAGCAGCATGTAATTAGAAAGAAACAAAGTTTTTTGTCAAATGCAACATTTTACAGCAAAATATAGCTATGGAACAAGAAATTACTCAACTCACTGAAACTATCATTAGCATGATAACTGATTTTAAGTAATTACCACAACATATTACACACTTGATACTTGCTATATAGTGCAATAAGAAGCACTGAAGGCAGGCAGCTTCCTGGAGATGTTGCTGCTCCTTATCAACAGAGCACTGGTGTGGAATTGAACTTTAACTTTGCCTTTGGAAATCCATTCATCTGAAATAGATTCACAACTGTAACATGGAACAAGGTAACAACCCTCGGTTCATGTACTTTTGGATGCGAGGAGGACAGCCATAGTATTTATCCAGCCTACAAAAATACAGGGACATCTGCTGAAAAAGATTAAAACAGATGTATGTTGCATCTGGAAAGTACATCCCTGTATAGTGAATTAGCTCGCTCCCCTTCACCCTTTGCACGCTCTTTAGAAGTGGCCCAGATGCCCAGGAGCCTACATACCACATAGCTGAAAGCTAGAGAAGCTTAAAAAATTATTTTCAACATATTTGTTGCCTGTTTTTCCTTCTACAGAATTTCTCCATGAGCCTCTGGAGACTGTAACTTTGTACACAGTTGCTCACTGTCCAAAGTTGACTATATCACTCAATACACACAGCTTTTTGCTTATAAGGACTTTCTCATCCTATGTCCAGGTAACCTAGAAGGTGTTTTTAGATTAATAAATGTCCAGAACAAACTCCTTTTATTCAGTCTGGGCACTGGAGTACTGTTATGCAAAAAAAGTGGTAAGGTTTTCATTGTACTATTGTTAGCTTTCATCTCTCATTTATCACCATGTCTTCAATTTCATCTCTAAATTACAGACCTAGGACTTTCTGATAGGCACAATTGCTGCTGCTCAGTTTACTACCTCCTGTCAGTCCCTGATCACTTCATGACTTTTATTCATTGCAGCTTCAATTTATTCCTTGTGCAGAGTGACCAAAGAAGGAAAAAAAAAAAAAAAGATTGCTATGGTTAACTCTTTAAGGAAGTAAAGAAAAGAAACACTTACATTTAAAACATGTTTGCCTAGTACAGGTCATAACAGTTAACTAAGTAGTACATAGTACACGAAGCTGACCAAATTCCTTTCCTTCCTGACACACGTTGTTTTGCAAACAGTCATCTTCTATTTGGTCCTTTTACAAAACTTGCTGTGCTATAAGACTGCAGAAATTCAGCTTATACAGGGGTTGTACCTGCAGCAACATGTTTTTATAATATGTACTTATACAGGCTGAAGCCCTTCCTCTACCTCCATAAACCCCATCTCAGCATTTATGCTGTTTGAGCAGAAGCTTCAGGAGAAGCCAAGAGCAGGACAGCATTACACACGTACTCGCATCCTCCATTGCTTAGTCGTGGCTAGCGGGAGAAGCATTCACCGCAGAAGAATTTTGTGCGGTGTGCACAAGAAGATGAAGTGCATGCTTTCACAGTGTTTGCTGCAAACATGACTGGGTACCCTGGAGTATCTGTACAGCAGAGTTACTCATGTGCAGCTACCCATCACCTCATTCCCTTGTAATCAAGTGAAGAAAGATTTTTTCCAGGCTGGTTCTGCACAAAAAAAGGATCCTGCACAAACACTTGGCTCTGGAAGGCAGAGTGATTAAAGCTCTCTCTAAGTCTTCATACCAGACATGACCAAAAAACCTAAAATAAGTCAACATTTTAAAAGACAGAAGAATCCTTTCACAAGAGAGTTATGGCCTTTATTACCCCAAAAATATATATTTCTGGTCTGAATACAACTCCTATTAGCTTCTTATCTTCAGATCCTGTTAAGTATTACTTACTAGAGAACAAAAAACTGCCAGGCACAATTAAAAGATTCAAGTTACACTTTAACGTAGCAGTACTATGTAATAAGTACGACACATACAAGAGTTCATCCATCTCAAGAACAAAGTGTACATACTACCGTGGTTACTGTGGGTAACAAAACAGAAGCAAGCTTATGACATGTCACTAAGCTGATTGAAATTTTTAGCATGTTCGATGCTTCTTCCCCACTAATAAAAACTCCAAGTCAATTTCTTTCATTAATTTGGGCTAACAGCAATGATGTAACAAGAGCTGGCCTTTGTTAGGAAGCTTCCTGTGAAAGATGAATCCTTTAATGAATATGTAAATAAATCACAAGTCACAAAAATGACAATGCCATGCAAACACCACCTGCGCAAACATCACAACAAGGAAAAGGAACAGAGAAAACCAAAATATAATCTTCACAACTCTACAAACACTACAGAAATAAGTGGCAACACACTTGGCCACATAAAACTTCTCAAGAGACATATTGTTTACCTTGAAATTCATGATTAAAACCTTCGCTTATAATTATGTGATCAGCAATTGTTCCATTTCCTAGAAATAAAGAAATTTGACACTATCTACAACTTAAATGCAACTTGCAACAGTAACAATGAAAAGATTCAATTTATCATGCAGAAAGTGTATGCCCCCAAATATCCGAGAGGTTCAACAGATCATGCAATCAGTGCTCACGTATAGTAGTTAGCGTACTTACACTACAGACTTTTCTTGCCAAAGTTTGACTTTTTACAAATTGTAAAACAGCTGCAAGTTTTAGGTCTTGTAGGCATCATAAGAAAAGGTGAGCAACCAGTGTGAACAACAGTATTGAGAAACAAGTTCTCATTACACGTACAGACAGGAACATCAGTAAAGACAAGCAGCTCCCACATGGTTTTTAGAGTCCTGACTGGGAGCCAGTCCTTGCATGCATTTCTCTGCAACATTCATCATCCAGAGCCCAAGACCTGCATGTGAAAAATCCTACATGTATTCAAGGCTGAAATGGGACAAAATCCCAAGACATGAACTTTTTTTTTTTTTCTGAAAATAGAGACAGGTGGGCAGGGCAAATGTTCCTAAGACTTTGGACCTTCTGCTAGTCAGAAGTTGGAACAAGCCTGTTACTGTAGATTTCACTTTATTAGACTCTGTAGCAAACACTAGCCTTCGTGAGGAGGAGCTTCTTCAAAGGGATACTGAAAAGCAGCTACGGCAAATGGGAAGGCAAGCAGTAGGATGTTACCCTCCCTACTCAAGTCCATCTTAGGCTGTTAGGGCATAAATTCCTTTCCTCCAGTCCCATGAAGCAGGAACTGCATTTCTTTACACCAAAGTTAGCATTTATTGATGATATCACAGTAACATTTTTGGAGTTATCACCTGTTGACTACCTGCTTTTGCCTTCAGAGGCTTACTGGGCCCTCATTCACCTAAAGCAGTCACTGAGATTCCCTTGCTTTTGTTTACATTAATTGTGTATTGATTCAGTTTAACTGCTTATTATAGATTTCCCCAGGAGATGTGTATATCTCGTTTTCCTGTAACACACCAAGCATTTACGTAAAGCATTCCTGGCATGTATTTTTATTTCTGCTCAATTGTTTTTGTTCAATGACTATTTCTATTACTCTTGAACTTGGAGATAGTCTAGAATTGTTATTTTTCTCTGTCTTTCTGATGTTAAGCAGCATCAGGACGTTCTCTTTATTCCTCTACTCAAGGAAAATATCAACAACTAGGCCTTCTCCACAACACTGAGACGGAGATGAGGTGAGAAATTGCCAGGAAAGTCATTACCAATTGTAGATAGAGCTAAAGATTTAAGCTAGTGACTATAGGTCTTCTGCATTTTACTTCATAGGACAATAAGAAAAGCCCATGAACAAGGTTTGCTTCAGAAATGCTGATTTCTAACCATTGACAAGTTTTGAACTAACTGGTTTCAGGCAATTTTTACATTCTAATTTCTAATACAAAAATTAGAGAGGTTACCGATTACAGGCTCTTATTCTCACTCAATTCTGAAAGAGGGCCTCACAAAGACCTCAGTGTATCCAATGTTTAAGGGCTTATCAATAGAGAAAACATTGTGGGGTCCCCCCCAAGATAAATAAATCATATGGTCACTGGAAGACTGACTTAAATCCTGACTCTGAATAGTACCCAGAGCACAAACACAGGGTATTCAGCTGCTCTGAGGATTTCATTTCACATACACCTGACAAGCTCAGAGCTGTCCTAGGAACAAGTACCAAACTGTGCACAAGTTTGGCAGGTATGAATCCAGTTGCAGTCAGAAACAGAAGAGCGTAAAGTTTTTCTAGTTTGCAGACAGAGAAGTCACGTCACCCTTAACGGGACTCTTACAGGCTATGCATGTACAGATCTCACTCAAGACAATGCTTTCCTAATTAAAGGTCCAGCAAGTTAGAAAATACAGCATGAAAATGGAGGACTGTGGGGACAGAGAAGAGAAACTAAAACATCTGCAACCCCTCGGTTCTACAAAAAGTTTTACTCTGACAACGTATAACCCACCAGAACTGCAAATATGCAACTTTGAATGGAGTCCCAGCATAACTGAAAGACAGAGGTAGGTGTGAACAACAGCAAGTGTCAGACACTGTCAAAATAGCAGTTCTTCCAGCCAGGTACCACATACTTGCAGACCACCCACCCCCCCACAACATACTGTGTCAGCTTCTGCTTGGTCAGACATGCACATCCCACCACCAGGCCTGCCTCAGTCTCTTTCTGCTTCCCTGTTTTTTTCTATGCATACACACTAGATATATATTATATATATAATATATAATTTTATGTATGTATAACAAAACACCACACACATCCACACATTATGCTTTTATCACAGCCACCTTCCTTCCCATCCCCTACAACCTGTTCTCCTCACGAGGGCACCTTTTTCCTCCATGTTTCCTCTTAAATTAGAGTTGCATCTTCAAAGTCTGTCTTCAAAACCCCTACTCTCTCTTGGGGAACCGGGGAAGGAGCAGCTTGCCCTCAGAAGGCCCCAGTCACTTGCATACAGCTTTGGTGCCACCACACTAATACCGAGGCTACACCGAGGGCCTCTTAACCCTCTGCACAACCAGCAGCTAAACATTTCTCTATACAGAGCTATAAGGCTGAAGCTTACGTTCTGTGTGACAGCTGTCGTTGGTGATACACTGGAAACCAAAAGGAATTTGAGGAGAGCAGAGATCTGCAGTTGTGTTTAGGTATCATTAACACCTCATTAGAAGTAGGTGAACAAGTAGCTTAACTGAAAATTTTGTCAAGACTGCTTTGGTAGGATCCAAACTTACAATAAAAATGCCTCTGGGCACATGAAGGGTTTTATTCAAGTATTGCCTTACATACACATACACTAAAGAGAAAAATGGGCATTTTTCTTTTGTAACACAACAATACCAAAATGAAATAGTAGCATTTCAAAAACATAATTAGATCTTCCAAAAAGCACCCCCTGGAGCCCTATAAAACCACCACAGGCATATAGATTTATTTTTCATTCAGCTAAAAGTTTATTCATAGTTTGTTTCCCTCTCCACCCCCTAAGTTCTTCTGTTTAAAGACAATTTGTGTGTAATACAGTAATTTCTTGTTCACCATTACTTCCTGAGAAAAATCTAATCACAGGTATTCATTTTTACCAGTTAAATTTCTGAACATGTACCATTCTATTCTTTAACAGTTATGCAAAAGAACCCAAGTAACCATCTTAAGTGAGTTTCTGTCTAATTGGGGTGGTGGTGTATATTGTTCTATTACCCTACATGGTGACACATGCACTGTTTCCACAGTTCCACTCTACCATACAGTTTTTGTCTATCACCATACATCAGTTCACAGAGGTTCAAATCCACATACAAGTACCTCAATATTTATGGTTTTGAAAGGGTTGGTTTTTTTTTTTACTATCTTATCTGTAGCGATGTAAGTTACACTGAAAGCAAAGTGAGCATAAAGCCTCTGCCTCCTAAGTATATCAACAAAACTGGAATACAATTAGTAGTAGGCAGTTTGTATTACCTGTTTCCCATTGCTTACACCCAAACACAGAATGGTTACTGTGCTCACTCATCCCAAAGGCAACTTTTTAGAACCCACAGAGCAGTGACTTATAGCAGTAAGCCCAGTTAGGACAAAAGCAGTTCTCAAGATTGAAGGAAAGCACAAGAGAGGAATTGAGCAAATAAATATGATTAGTTTTGCATATGCTCAGTATTATCTGGTACTACTGCTCAGTAGAGTTGGAAGCTAACATCAGATATTATATACCAAATATGTGCTATGTTGCTGAACTTCAATACACAGAAAATTAGTCAGAAAGTTACATTAATTGGAAAAATACACAACTAACATGTTTTTGAGGATAACTTCCCAAGAGGATGAATAACAAGCATAGTAACAATGAATAGCTTATATTTATTTACTTAAGCTGAATTCTACCTTTAAGATGGCATTGCCCTGTGGTGGTGGTGATAATGCAGGATCTCTTTAGCCCAACAGAACCTCCAAAGGCACCAACTCTCAGAAAGCTCATACAGCTAGAAGAAATAAAAACTATATCCTGTCATACCTTCTTTGGAAAACTTTGCTTTCTTTATAGAACCAAATGGCATCTCCCTATAAGCTCATCCAAGATTCTGCAAATATAGAGACCCACTGATTGCCTGACACAAATAGTCTTGAAATGGTAAAAATTCAATTTAGATTACATTTGAATACATTTAACCTCAGAAAGAATACTAGCTCTAAGATTAGAACATCTTCACTACCCAGACTTGCAACTCATCCTGTCATCCCCATATTTATGGCTGTCATCTTTTCAGCTTCGCTTGTTTTAAGGGGTTCCCAGTGCTTGCTTCACAAGTGCCTGATTTCAGGTTGGAACCTGAATAATGCACCTCTAAAGCATATTTATTATCATTTTACACTTATTTGAACTCATATTAAAAACAATATTTAGATGTGCACCTTTTCTATTCCCATAAAAGAACTGGCAGCAGTTATTTTAGGTCCAGCTTTCCTTTAATACTAATCTCATGTGTGAAAGAAGGACAAAGGTAACTTGCAAAAGGTTATTTTAATAACAAAAAATCATTTCATGATTGATCATTATACATATATTGCAGCATGGGATCATACAAAATACCAGCATGAGAGGACCTGTAATAGCAATACAAGGGCACTGCTCAGGGGTTTAGTGTGTAGAGGGAATAACTGTAATGAAAAAGGTAAAAAAAATAGAAAAAAGCCACAATTAGGGATATCTTTTGAATTGAAAGAATAAAGACTCTGAAAGTGGTATATTTAAGTACTTTTAAACATGTGTGCAAGATAAAAAAAGTTTCACAAGTTCCAGTTTTTAATGAGACACCACAGATGAAAAGGTGACAGAAATAATTTTGAATGAACAATTGGGGGAGTACTTGAAAAATCAAGAACATTTGAGGGGGTTTAGGGAAAAGCATTTAACAGAACTCTTGGCTACAAAGGTTGAAAATGGCTTTCACATATAATATCAGTGTTGGAATAGCTGTAATTTCATCTGTATCTTTCACACAAAACCCGTGCAAAGAAAGTGCTATTGATCTAATAGTTAAAACATATACATTTCACTAGAAAAACGTGCACAATATTTAAACTCATTTAGTGTCATAAGAAAGTGCCACAATTACTCATAGCAATTACACAAGAAATACTGCAGTTTCAAACTATAGTGAAATAATATGCATTTATCAATTCAGCTTCAAATATTGTCTCACTTATTTCCTTCATGACAATTGTAGTTTAGATATTGTACGTGCCCATATTTTTGGACAGATATTTCATTTGAAATGTGCCTCGCCTTCATTAGAATACAGCAGAGGCACGAAGTGCATAATCTACAATTCTTATAAGGCAAAGGGCATCTCAGAAAGAGATATTTCAATAGCAAATTGAGCTGGAAGAAAATGTGTCAGTTCAATTCACAAAACTGAAGAGATTTCATTTTAACCTACTTATCTCAATGCTCCATAAGCAAGATTTAAGTATGGATGGGGGATAATTTTACAGATATAACAATAAACCTACCAGTAAAAAAAAAAAAAAAAGATTCACAAATGCTATGCATTCAGTACTAGCACTCATGACATTTATCAGTAAATTTTAAAAGATCTGGGCTTTTTACTATTGTGGCCCTACTATAAATTATGACATCTTGAAGAAAACTTCTCCACAGACCTCAGGATCTTGGAGATACTTAATATCAGAGTTAAAAAACTTTACCAGTAAAGCAAGCAGCAATTTCCAGTGGTGATATCCAACATTGTTCATAGTACCACTCTCATGTTAAAAAAAAAATCAAGTATGAGTGATAGCAAGCAAGAAAAATATTATTTTTAACTGGGGTTAAAAGCAACACTGCCCAACTTAAGATTGCTTCTTTTGCATAAATAGGTCATTAAGCAAACCCTCTAAAACACCAAAAGCAGTCAGCTAAGTGAAATTCAGTAATATTTCAGAAAATAATCCTGTGATGAAATGATTGATTTCTACCTCATCTATCATCTCTATACAGATTTGTAGTTTTCCCATGTTGCCGACTGGCTGATAAAGGTAACATCCCCAAATGTTTGTAGTTAACCCCCAGCCAGAACACCTGACACAGATGTGACATTGACCACTGCTGCAAAATAGGGTTCTTCTGCCTCTGACACTGCAAATCCACTTCAACTTGTCACAGAGATCCAGTACAGTGTTTGCTCAAACAACATCTTTGGAACACTTGCTCCTCTCTGAGGTTTAGAAATGAACACCTAGACTTATGCAATTTGAAAGAAAGTTCTGTCTGCTTTTTAGCAGAAGCCAATCCAGTATGATTTCAAAGCATAAAAGGAAACACAGATCAATAGCAAATGTCTTTTAGCTTTATCTTATCGAAAACTGATTTACCATATGGGCTATTTGAACAGTCTATGTTTGTGTCATATTTAAATTAGACGTTATTTCCTTTCCCAGTATAGTAGAATGAAATGTAACCCTACATAACTTTGCAAAATGCGTTCAAAGCCTGTAAGAAATATGGTTTGTGGTTGTGATGTTCCTCCTGCATTTACTGCTGTGATTTTATTGTACATGCTTCTATGGGCTAGCAGTTGCCACTGTTCACTCACTGAACTGTTTAGTTCTATGACTCTCTTCTTTGATCAGTTATAAGGCCTTGAAAGATACTAGTCTCACTCCCTACACTGACATTAAATACAGGGAGGCAGAAAAATAGACCCCAAACAACCACTGCACTACACTCACAGCTCTTCAGTAGACTTACCTGCAGGCTCTCTTAGCCGACTATGCACAACGCACTCTGAACTATTCTGACATATCCCCTCTGAAAAACAATTTTTCCTGGAATGATTTTACAGCACCTGATAATTACCTTTTCAGATGCTTAACCATCATGCTGTCCTTGGCCAACAAGGCTGATATTATAGTGGGAGTCTGCTATAGACCACCCAACGAGGATGAAGAGCCAGACAAAATATTCTATAAGCCTTTGGGAGAAGTCTCACAATCAGTAGCCCTTGTCCTCATGGGGGACTTCAACTTACCAGATGTCTTTGGGAAATACAGCAGAGAAGAAACAGTCCAGGAGGTTCCTGGAGCATGTGGAAGAGAACTTCCTGACACAGCTGGCAAGGGAGCCAGCTAGGGTAGGCACCCCACTAGACCTGTCATTTGCAGAGAAGGACTGGTAGGTCATGTAATGGTTGAAGGCTATCTTGGGCATAGCAATCACAAAATAATGATTCAATTCCCAGAGAAGGAAGGTCAGCAGAACTACTGCCTTGGCCCTCTGGAAGGGCAGACTTTGGCCTATTTAGGAGCCTAACTGACAGAGTCCCTTGGGAGGTATTCCTGAAGGACAAAGGAGTCCAGGAATGCTGGACAGTCTTCAGGAAGGAAACCTTAAAGGTGCAGGAGCAGGCTGCTCCCATGTGCCTAAAGATGAGCTGGCAGGGAAGACCACCAGTCTGGCTGAACAGAGAGCTTTGGCAGAGAGCTTTGGCTGAAACTCAGAAAAAAGTTTACGACCTTTGGAAGGAGCAGGCCACTCAGGGGGACTACAACAGTGTCATGAGATTATGCAGGGAGAAAGTTAGAAGGGCCAAAGCCCAACTACAACTTAATCCGGCTACTGCCATAAAAGACAAGTAAAAAATTTTTCTGTAATACATTAGCAACAAAAGGAGGCCAATTGTATGAGGTTCAACAAGGCTAAGTGACCCAAGTGCAGGACCTGGCACAACAACCCCATGCAACCCTAACAAGCTTGGGGAAGAATGGCTGGAAAGCTGCCCAGCAAAAGAGGACCTGAGGGCATTGACTGACAGCCAGTTAAATATGAGCCAGCAGTGTGCCCAGGTGGCCAAGGCAGCCAACAGTATGCTGGCTTGTATCAGAAATAGCATCATCAACAGGACTAGGGCAGTGATTGTCCCCCCATACTCAGCACTGGTGAGGCCACATCTCAAGTGCTGGGTTCAGTTTTGGACCCCTCACTATAAGACAGACATTGAGGTGGTGGTGTGTGTCCAAAGAAGGGCAGCAAAGCTGGTGAAGGGTCTAGAGCACAAGTCCTTTAAGGAGCAGCTGAGGGAACTGGGGTTGATCATCCTGGAGAAAAGGTGACTGAAGGGACACCTTATCACCAGGTGGGTGTTGGTCTCTTCTCCTAAGTAACAAGCGATAAGACAAAAGGAAATGGCCTCAAGTTGTACCAGGGAAAGTTTAGATTTGGTATTAGGAAATATTTCTTCACTGAAAGGGTTTGTCAGGCATTGGAACAGGCTGCCCAGAGAAGTGGTGGAGTCACTGGAGGTATTTAAAACACACATAGATGTAGTGCTTAAGGACATGGTTTAGTGGTAGACTTGGCAGTGCCAGCTTAACAGTTGGACCTGATGATCTTAAAGGTTTTTTCCAACCTAAATGATTCTATGATTGTACCTTCCAGGTGTTATGCTTTCAAAATGTTAAAGTCGGAGGCTGGTGCATCCATGACTCTGCAAACACCACACTGCTTCTCAGCCTAGCAAGCACATACAGGCCCACATTTGGAAGCAATGGAATTTCTTGCTCTGTGGTATATATAGTTCTGTGGTAGGAGTACTGCTAACACAGCCTGAAGAGTTTGGAAGAGTACTGAAACCTAAACCAGGGAAGACTTAGAAACATAGAAGTTTCTCAATTGGCAACCTCAAAAAAAATGCTTTGGTTTCCATAAATAAATAAAAATTATAGGAGCTATGGAAACAAAACTTGACAATGTGTGACCTAAGGTGGAAAGAGGTTCTCAGAAGCTGATCAGAAAAAGCATATTAAACACATTAAAAGATAAGAGATTTAAAGATGAGACAGAGCCTGGAACAAAAATACAGAACACCACAACTATAATCCTAGCTCTACCAGTATTATCATGTGGCCTTTGTAAAGTCATTTAACCCTCACTTGGAGAAGCAGCTTTAATCTCTGTGGATTATCTTCCTGAGTACCAGTGTAAGTTTCTAACTTAGACTGAATTTCCGCAAGGTATGCATGTGGCATGTTGTTATACTGTCCCTAAGTTTCAAGCATTGTTATTTTGTGCACATTCTTACAACAGTAAGTCCCAAAAGACTGAGATTGTAAATGCATATTTAGCACTAGTAGATACACATATTATAAAAAACATCCCACAAGGATCAGCTCTATTGAAATTCTAGTCACAGTTCACATTAAGCCAGCTTATTGTTTTCTGTTTAATAAAGGAATTACTTGAACTCAGGAACTGTTTGTAAATTTAAATATTATTCCTTTACAGAAGCATTTTTATGATTATTACATGTGTAGTCTTGACAAAGACTAAATTGCAGTGTTCAATAGTTTTCCCTTCTTTCCATTGGGACCAGAGAGTACTAAGGGAAAGTTAGAGACAGAATTATTAGAAAAGCCTGCAATTGTGTCACTCCAGAATTTGTTTTTGTCTCTATTCTCCAAGCTGTGCCTTTTTTTTAATATAACATTAATTATATGCCTGTATGATCATGATTATGTGATATGACATTTTCTTCCAATAGACAGAACCCCACAGCCCACTGAAGACACCTGTATAGCCTATGGTGTGCTTATGATAACCAGACTTTGCTTCCAGTGCTGCCAGGTTATTGGCAATAGGCACAGATTTAATGAAAACAAACATTCATTCTCTTGATAGAAGAGGAAACAGAGAATTTACCAAGTACCATGAACACTGGAATAGATTTAGCTCCTTCTACTGCTTGAACAATAACTGTGATACAACCTCTGTCAAGATTTATGAGGGTCTTTCAAGACCAGTGGAAACCCATGACACAAACATCTATTTAATGCAAAGTCTAATAGACAAACTTCCTTCTCCCTATAACTGTTAAAAGCTGAACAGGTTAATATCCTGCATCACGTATCATGTGCATATTTTTTACTTTTTCAAGAATGAAAAGAACAGACTCAAGCAACTCCTGTGTAATTCATAAGTCTGAAAATATAAGTATGCATTGTCCGTCCCCTCATGAAGAACAGATTTCAGCACAACAGTTCCATAGCATACTACAAGAAATATGATTAACTGAATTGCATTTTATAAGCTATATCTTATTTATGATTATATGGATTCATATTTTATTACCTGAAAGTCAACTATAGCTCAAAAAGGTGACAAAAGAGAATAAGGCTAGGAATAAAGGAAGCATGTGCCAAAGGAGCTACTGGTTCATTAACACAGAATAAACTAGTAAATTATGTTTGGTAAAAACAACCCCTACACATTCAGCTCACTTCAAACTAAATGTAGCATCCCAAGGGAGTCAGAGGGAATACCCTACTGAATTTGTCAAGCATCTTATGTTTTCCATAGTATTCTCTGAAGAGAAAACTCTTTTCAGTAACACTATCATGTAAGTTAGCATTTAGCAATAATGCCAACTAATGGAAAACAGTATAAAAACATTTAAACATGCAGAAGTTACAACAGTTTTTCTATTAACAGCTACTATAGAATTTTTTTTTTTTTACACTCATCCTTCCAAGTAGTACAACACATTATCAGATCACCATTAAAAAGGAGTAACAAAAATGGAACATAAGGACATGCTAATATTTTGTTGTATTTAGTTGAAGGGTTTGTATGAAATATGTTTGCTTTTAAGATCCAATAATGGAATAACAAAGATATAAAGTTTAAATATAGCATCTCTGTTCAAAAATACACAAAATCGCTATTGTGATAGCACAAAATGCAAATATGCTGGCTGGATGGCAGCAGGAGATTTGTAGTTTTCCCATACGTCATTCAAATGTATGTTCTTAGTTCCACAGACAGTTCACATAAGTAGCTCATTTGTTGAAATTAGAACAATAAAATAATTTAATTATACTTTAAGTCTTATCAGTAGGACTGGGTGCAATTTGGGAAAGAAAAAAGGTTTTTAAAATTGTATTTAAAGTTCCTTGTGAAATACAGCCTTATTACGAAAACCTTCTTGTTCTCAATACAGAACATTGTGCCAACTCAAAGTGTTCAGAATTATAGCCCACAATTCCATTCTGTTTGTAGTACAGACTTTCTGGCACATTCAATTTTTATTTTAATTATTTTATTCTGGGGAACAGAATGGTCAGATTTATTACCAAGGTAGACTCCAAAGGCAATATTATTATAGTGCTAACAGGTGAATAAACCAATACATTTCTTCAAACCACAAAAGAACTAACTGCACTTGGAGAAAATAGATCTGAAAAAGCTGAAGCAGAAGAGTTCAGAGGGGACTAACAGCCTCATTCCAAGAGCAAAAGGACTGTATTACACAGAAAGAACACAGATGACTATTTCTAAATGTCTGCTCGAGTTTTAGAACATACCAGTAACTTGAATTAAGTAAGATTATGTTCTAGTCTTGATCCATCAAGAATGTTAGTACCTTATACTCAACTTTAAGAACATTAATCTTTTCTTCTTAGTTTTCCCCCAGTGGCATATGGGTATAAGCCTTAAATGGCAGGTCAAAAGGGTTAAGGTAGCCAGAGTTATAAATGACAGTAAATATTCCTTGCTCAAGTAACTGAAAATATTGAATAAAAAAAGGGAAGCATGATAAACTGGCAAATATATGTGGTTTTATCATATCCACGTACCCTGATTTTGGCTGGGATAGAGTTATTTTTCTTCTTAATAGCTGGTATAGTGCTGTCATTTGGATTTAGTATGAAAATGTTGATAAAACATTGACATTTATTTGTTGCTAAGCAGTGTTTACAATTAAGTCAAGGACTTTTCAGCTTCCCAAGCCCTGCCAGCAAGGAGGCATGAGCCTGCTGCAGGGGTACACAAGGAGCTGGAGGGGTGAGGGGGGCACAGCCAGGAAAGCTGACCCAAACTGGGCAAAGGGTTCTTCCATACCATATGACGTCATGCTCAGTATATTACCTGGAAGGAGATGGCTGGGGAGGGCCACAGCTCAGGAACTAGCTAGACATTGGTCAACACGTGGTGAGCAACTGTTCTGTACATCACTTGTTTTGTATATTCCTTTATCATTATTATGCTCTTCCTTTTCTGTCCTATTAAACTATTTTCATCTCAACCTATTAGTTTTATTTCTGTTTCTGATTCTCTCCCCATCCCACTGTGGGGCAGTGAGTGAGCAAATGGCTGTGGGGTTGTTTTAGCTGCCTGCTGGGTTAAACAATGTCACCATGTATGATTTAACAGAAATCAAAGGCATCAGAAAAAAAAACATCCAACCAACAATGTTTCACATGCTATGACATCTCAACATTTTATACTTCACAAATTCAAAACACGCTCAGAACCTCAAGAGAAGTAGATATGATGTAATTCTACACATCAGTGAAATGGAGCCTCTTCTGGCTTGGAATACAGCAGCAATTCAGCAGCACACATCAGTTTTTATGACAGGACATTAAAAATTACTGTTATTCACTTCAAATTGCTGTAGATAATTACAGAACTTAATTGCAGAGCTGGAAACACTCCAGATATGAAAGGTGCTAATACCTTTCATCTTACAAAATATGGCATGCTCTCTAATGATTTTAAGTATTATCCACAAGGCTTTTCATATAGTACCTTCTAGCACTATGATAAGGCACAAATTTATGGCCAATTTGAAGCAAAGAGCAAGGCACCTTATGACAACATCATTACCAACTGTGAGAATTTACTTTAAGCTATTCCACCTAACTAAATGGAACATCTAAATGCTTGTGTGGATAACAGTAACAACTCAGAGTACATGGTTGGGTTACAATGCCTTTCCAGTGAAGATACCCAAGTATAGCCTTAAATTGACCAAGCAAAATGCTATCAACATCATGGAACAATAAGCACGTTTCCTTGTTTGGTTTTGCTGTATTTTGTTTGGGTTTTTTTTTAAACTGAATTAATCCCACAGATTGCCAAATCACTCAGCATGTTCAGAAGACATTGCTAAAATACAGTACCAGTGTCAAAAGGAGACATTATTGTAAATATTGTAAAATATTAAATCCAAGAATAAGATTATACCTCAGATTTGCTCTTGTAGTCCTAGCTACTGAGTAGCAAAGCTACTCAGCCTATGTTGGAAATAGGCAACTGATAATAGTCTTTACATTCCCAGTCATGAAGGAAAACCATTTATGTCTATTCTTTTGAAAATAAGATTATACATACCATAAGTCATGATTTTCCCTTATTTCCTCCAAATTTGTATCATAACTTTGAACAACTTCAAACAGTAACACGCTGGTATGTTACACTAATAGTCTTTCTTTGGTTATGTTCTTACGATCTGTAATAGCAGTAAATCACTACACAGATATTCTGATGGTAAAAAACCCCACCACACAAGAAAACCCAACAAGAAACGGCGCACTGAAACCAATGACATTTGGTATTTCATGAGATTTTGAAATTTAAACCAGTTCTTTCATGAATAAGAACAATTTTGTACCTATTTTTGTGCTCAATCTCCCATTGAGGTTGTCTAAGTAGTTATCAGATACTTCTTTGCTTAAATTTGATGTTTGCCTCCTGCAGTATTACTTTCAAACCAAACGGAAGTTTGAGGCAGAACATTCTAACATTTAGAACAGCTGAAATGTAGACAATACACACAAAAATGCAGGAAGTGATAGGCTGCAAACTCAAGCCTTTACATCAGGAAACAACCAAGTTAATGAATCTCCTGCCTCATTTGGGGCAGAGAATGGCAGTTTGCTCGATGAGCAGCTCTTCAGTATTTTGGTTCATTGACACTGAACCAAAATGACTCCTACTTTATTTATTGCACACTATTTAAAACTGTATTCTGGCAGTAGTTAATTTTTCTTCAGCATTCATCAGTACTCTGTCCTACAATTTCACAAGCATGGATTAGTATTGAGTTGTTGTAATTTTCCCATGAGGTAAGGGCTTGGTATTTAACACTAAGAATAGTCTTTGACTTCTCATCCCATTCATTATAACTTTTCAGGTAAGATTTAAAAGACAAAAGCTTTAACTACCCAGCCCTAATTCATCACCAAAGCAGATGTACTGTGAATGAGGCAGAGGTCTCAATGAGGAAAACCCATCACATGGGACCATGTACTTAGAGTAGTCCATTCTGCAGTGACACCAACACTCACCAGCAGTGTCAGCAAGGTTGGAACTCTGACTGTATCCTGATAAACTAAAGAACAGCAATGGCAAACCATCACATCAGAGTTAGAACCCTTCAGAGGATTTCTTCATTGGGTTTTTTTGACAAGGTGTGTGGTTTTTTCACTCTCACCATTTTTCTACCACCAACCACCTCAAAACTCTTTTCTCGCAGATGCAGTGTGATCTCCATCTCATCCAATCCTCATCTGTTCCCATTGTATTGCCTACCCATGCCTACATCCTAATTGCCTTTGGATTTTTCATACAAGTTCTCACTCTTCCTCCTAAGCCTGTTTCAGTTCCCCTTTTCATGGTTTTCTCCTCTTTTCTATCTTACTCGGACTCACTACTTAGACTATTCTTGTCCTACGTCTTTTTTCCCTTGTGGTTCTGGTTACTAGTTGCCCTCTTTAGCCTTTTTGTTTTTTTTAGGCAGGACTGATAGCACCAGCTATAACTTTGTTTATTATTCAGTAGAAAAGCCACAGATTATATAGTTTCCATAGCCTCTCCCACCTCTCCAGTGACTGAAGACTTTGTATTTAAGATGGAATTATTTTCTTATACTAGTGAATTCATTTTGGAAATCACTGTGGAAATGATGAGATTCCTACAGCATGTTTTAACAGTTTCACATTCCTTTTCAAGAGATAAGGAGCCACACTAACAGAACAGAGACTGCCTCAAACTATTCCCTCCTGTGCTGGAGTCCTGCAAATAACTGAAGTAGAGAGGTGGGACAAAACATTAAACAGCCACTAGTTGTGGACTGAAATCAGAAAAAATCAGTTAAAAGTTTAAAGGGTTAAGTAAAACAGTTAAAGTAAAAGTAAGAGAGAAAAGGAATAAATAGGAGTTTTCCCTTTCAGATACTGATTGAAATTTCATTATACTCCAGTGATGTCAATGTTCTTTTAGTAACTTTTAAGGAAAACATATTCCTAGAACTTTACACTTAGATACTTGTAATTTTTCTGTTTAAATCAATGAAGGTTACAGATGTGGATCTAAGGGCAGATCTAAGCTCTTCATAGTTCAAAAAGTTAGTGCTAATAAAAGAGCATACAAACAGATGCCAGGATTAGGTACAACATAAGCACTCTTTGCTAGAGAGGCATGTTTTAACAGCAGTAGTAATAGAATCATAGAATGGTTCGGGTTGGAAAGGACCTCCAAGCCCATCTAGTTCCAATCCCCCGCCATGGGCAGGGACACCCTCCACTAGACCAGGCTGCTCAAAGCCCCATCCAACCTGACCTTGAACACTTCCAGGGATGGAGCCTCCACAACCTCTCTGGGCACCCTGTGCCAGTGCCTCACCACTCTAACACTAAAGAATTTCTTTCTAACATCTAATCTAAATCTACCCTCCTTCAGTTTAAACCCATTACCCCTTGTCCTGTCACTACAGTCCTTGATAAACAGTTGCTTTCCATCTATCCTGTAGGCCCCCTTCGGGTACTGGAAGGCCACAATTAGATCTCCCTGGAGTCTCCTCTTCTCTAGGCTGAACCATCCCAACTCTCTCAGCCTGTCCTTATAGGAGAGGTGCTCCAGCCCTCTGATCAACTTTGTGGCCCTCCTCTGGACTCTTTCCAGCAGCTCCATGTCTTTCTTGTAGTGAGGCCCCCAGAGCTGGAGGCAGTACCTCCAGGTGGGGTATATCTATCTACATATAGATTATGCCCTACTAAATTAGCATTGCTACAGATTATTTAACACTCCTCTGACCAGTGACAGTCAATCTTTTTTGAGAACTCTTACACCAATGGTAAATCCGCAATACCCAGACATATCTTTGTATCTTTTTAATACAAAGTGACTGGAACAAATAATGATCCCCTGCCCCAGTCATCATACAATTGAAAAACTGATTTATGCAAGACATCAGGTTGAGCTAGAAGACTAATGTGAGGATCCTAGTTTCACCTGCAGTTCTAAAACATGGAAGCTCATTTCCTACAGAACAGGAAACAGTCTAGCCAGAGTAACTTCAAACATCTAGCTATTAAAATAGAATTATCAACTATATTTCCAGTCCATTTAATAATGCTGTTAGAACAATTTTGTTCAAAAAAGTCTATTTTCACACTTTGAAATTCAAATAGTGGTCTCAACATGTACTCTGTCAAATGACAGAATGTTTTACCCCAGGTACTAAGGATGTCCCTCTACTTGAGATACAGCTCATTTCGCATTACACACATTTTCCTAGAGAGTAGCATAATTTACTGCTATATCCTTTATTTAATTTATGGGGGTTTTCCCCAGTATTGTCTTGTACACCACAGTAAACTTCTTGCTAGTCAATATTTAGATGTTCACAACACAGTGACTTTCATCCCTTGGTAAACATAGGGAGACAGATGTAGGTTTATGGAAATGTTCTAGTAAATATGGAACAAGTTGGTTTTCTTTTTGCTGTTTATTGTAAAGAAGGAAAGAATGATAATATATAGCTCTACTGTATATTGCTTTTAATGGTTTGTCTAGAATTGTTATTACCAACCTTCACATGATAATTAAAAGGATTGTTCATAAAACAGTTCTCTGCAGAGCTAAGAGTATGAAATACTCCAGCTAAGGAAAACAACATGTATACCATATATCTGCAAAATTCATGCATCTGAATGTAAAGGCATTTACAATAGTGAGGGGGGATGGGGGAATTAACCAAAGACTAAGCTGGAGAATAATTTCTGGTCCATGAGCCATCCAAGCTGATATAAACTAGGTTTAGAATAGCAATTATTTTATCATCCAAGCATCCTGCTTTGGTCATGTGTTATACTCCTGTTTTCTGGACAAGAGAAAAAATTATGCTTTTTAGATTCATATTGCTATTAGGGGACTATGCACAGGGGGCAGAAACTTTGCAGTAGGGCTTACTGTCAATGAATTAACATGTTTTGCTGTAGTGTGAAAGATCATGAACTTGAAGTAGAACTTCTTCCAGGAGCTGTGTAATTAAAGTTCTGTGTCACACGTGATAAAGACAAAGTATGTTTCACATGCATATCATGGATACTGATTTGTCTGGCCAAATCACCTTGAGGCTGGATGCAGATAAAAAAGAAACAAGAATCACGAGGTACAATTTCTCTACGCTACTTAAACAAGTCATCCAGGATGACTCAAGCTCATCTATGGGATCATACACACCATTCACATTTGTTCACTCATTCACATCCTCCTCCTAAAGCTTCAGAAAAGATAGACTGTTCTGGAATAAGTTGTGTGCCCTGTCTGGCCAACAGAAGTGTAATCATGCTGAACAGGTAGAATCATAATTTAAAAAATACAAGAAATAAAATGTACAATAAAGTCTCACGTACATTTCCATATACCACTTCAAACTCATTGATTAGTAATGGTGATCTCCAAAAGGCCGAAGTAGGAAAAACCAGCTCTGGGATTGAATTTGCTACGCCTTTACATGGAAATAAATGGTCAATATCTTAGCTTCACTGACATCAGTAGAAAAGCTCCTATTGATCTACACAGACCATGGATTTTACCCAATGAGTCCAATAGCACTTCAGGGCCCATTTGTCTCTAAGAACTTCACTGAAAGGATTATCAAAACCAATTAAAAGTAGCCTCGCTACAAGCATGCTAAAGATAAAATGTGGATGTATCTGTCATGTTCACAAAGCTAGATAAAGTCTGGTATTGTAGGAACCAAAACCAGCAGAATTGAACAATATCATCACAGAGATAAGAGCATAATTTGAGTAGCAACACTTTCAGGGAAGGAGTGATTAAAAAACCAAAACACTGAAGTACCTAAGAAACAGCTTTGTGATTGCTTACATCAGACTTCCAAAACAGAGAAAGAATAGCTTCTACTCCACACAGACAAGATCAGTTAAGGCAGAAAACCAGCCATTAAAAAAAAGTACTAACATCTTAGACACCTGAATATTGCTCTGAATAGTATGTCAGAGAACTAACCCAAGCTATGCTGTTTAGCATGAAAACCATTGAGTTCTTAGAAACTGAAACATACCCCACTCCTTTTAAGTGGCATTATTTTTTGTTTGAATGACAATGTGTCTGTTATTTATAGCAAGAGTATATACCCTTTTTCTCAATGTTTCTCATTAAAGCATGCCTAGCTGAGTGCTGGCACAAAAAGGGGCTAAGAATTAAATCAACTCAATTAAAGTTTGCAATTTATTCAAAACAATATACTGTACAGCTTTCTCAGACTTCTCCCCTGAAAAAAATTTGAAAGTTCCTTTCATATTTTGATAACTTGATGGTTTTGTTTTGGCTGGCTTGTTTTGTTGGGGGTTTTGGTTTTTTTAATAGTCACCTTTATCATCCCGAAGACAGTATCAGGATATCTTTACCACTTGAAAAAAATTTACATATAACAAAACCCCACAGCCAGAAGATTATTAATTGCCTCAACGGATTGTGCAGTTATTTGTGTGATCTCAGTGGAAACAGGCTGAACATTTAACAACTGAAGACAAAATTAAATTCTAACTTTTAACTGAGCTAACAAGCATATCTTAACACATCATAACTGTAAAAAACATCTTAGAACAATTCATCACAAATGTCCTATTGGATTCAGCAAGGTGCAGTTAATTTCTATTGAAGATTGCATGTATTTACTAAGAGAAAGACATGCAGTGCCAGATAACTGAATACTGGCAGAAATTTAATAGAATATACATATAATGTGTTATAAAAGGGAAAAGGATTTCATTATGCCATATTACTAATCTTTTAGAAATTTTTCTGTCACTTGAATTAGGACTATTTCTTTTGAAGAGAGTTTATGCTCCAAGCTAGTATTGCTACAGCAGCTAGATTTACCATAGAAAAGATTTCTACCTTGGTATCTCTAAAAGTGCTTTTATACCTCCAGAATGGTAACTGGTTAAAAAATGCAAGAACATTCTTACAAAGTGTAGTTGCTTACTTAAATACACCCATTTCTATTTGTTGTCTATGAGTGCGCTCAAATAAAGATATTATACTGTAGTTGGATAACTGAAGGCTGCAACTATATCATTTACCTACAGCAATTGATTCAAAGTTTCATCATCATGCTGCTTTGATGCTGAAAATGAAAGAGTTTACATTTAATGAAGACCATCTGAAGTGTCCCTATTGCAGCTGCAGGCTCTGTAGAAACTGTTGTGCAGGAGGCAATATGCTATATTGTAATGCAGATTTGCTTAAGAGTGCATCTGCAGCAACAAGATCATTTCCCATGGTCTCTTCACTGTATTTCTTCTATTATTCATAGAATACAATGTAAATGAAGCTATAAATTTTACCACATACTAAATGTAGAAAGAAGATAATGGAAATTGTGAATTATGAATGAATCACTGTTATTGTGATTCCTCAAGGATTTTGGTGTAGATGATCACACACGCAAAGACACTGTAGCTAAAGTTCTTTATAGTCATCTTGAAAAATTATTCAAAGAATATTATAATTAATATACAGAATTCAGAGATTTGTTTTTCATGACAATGCCAAATACAACTAACCGTCAGAGACAATTACATATCAATGCTACCTAGGGGCAGGCAAGCATACTTGTATTTGGAATTACTGAATTGGGGAGAGAAAGATAATAGCTTGCAAAAATGTGTTTCCCAGCTACCCACATGTGTTCTCTCACATTTAAATAAGCCACAGGCAAACTTTGTAGAGTATTCTGTAGTGAGCACATTCAAATGCCAAGTAATAAGCAGTAAGATTGGGGCTTTTCTTTTTAGTAGGGTGGATGAAGCAAAATAGTTTCTTTAAATCAAAGTAGTATTCTACAAATTCCACAATAAAAAACCCTACAAACACGAACCTGTCTTTGCCAGTTTTATCATGATAGCAAGAGACATTAATTATTACTCTTACCCATTAAGAATCATTCTCTTTGTGATATGATCAAAGTCAGGAACTACTCTGGTTTGATAATGTTTAGGAACTAGTAAAATTACTCACTAAAATTGCTCTAGCTATAAACCCAAATCAGCAAAACACTAAACCTTGGGGCAAGTACAAATCCCACAAGATACAAAGAGTAGTAAACGTACATTAAAATGAATTGGATCATGAAATTCTCACCTATTGTGAAACCTCTGGAACTTTATTTTGTTTGTAATGACAGAGCAATTGACTGGCTCTGTCACTCCTTTAAGTAGGCTTGTTAACTTAAATACTCATTCAGGAAAGATATGAATAAGAAATTTCTTAATTTACTGTTACATATTCCTCTGTTATGTACCAGTCATACCTGCACCTTTTTGTGCATTTTTGGGTCACAGATTTTAGTTACCAGGCAACAGAAGTGTCTCACATAATCCTGAGTTCATTAGTTGGGCATCATGGCCAGGGCCCTTGAATACTTGCCCGTTTTTTTTCCACATTAGAATCCACACCAAAAAAGTCAGCTCTGAAGTAGTGAAAATGGGGGACAATTGACCTTGCACACCCTCTTTATATTCAATGCAGCCTCTTTAAGTTTGCACTAAGGCATATGGTGTCAGCATGAAAATAGACTTTGACATATTATCACTCTCCTATAGATAAGAACTAGGATATGAAATAATGAGGGTTCTTAACCTGAGTTCGTGTCAAAGGACTGGAAAAAACCCACCACAAAAACAGAACAAACAACTAACTGTACTCTATTTCTAACCAACTTGAAATGAACAAGAGAAAAAACCTGAAATGAACCCAGTGAACAGTCTCAGAACATGTTTTTGGCAAAGACATTTAGTATTTCCATACAGGATGGCATCTACCTATCACAATTAGAACTTTGATGACCCAAGCAGATTTTAAAAATTTGTGATTTCTAATCTCTATTATTCATTCACTAGAACACTATGTTACCCATGCGTTTATGTTCCTCTAGGAATTTTGTTCCATTTTAAACCAATACAGATGACTTCCTTGCATTCATTCATATTCTGCTGATGATAATTATCTCAGTACATTAAAAACCCAAACCTATGTTAACACACAATAACACAAGTTACTGCAGAAGTCTAAAAAATTAAAACAAGCAGAATTTCACAATGATTTATTGTAGGATTCCTATTGTGGCATGAAAGACTTTAGAGAAAAAGTAGTGTATGTTTCTTAGCATAGCACCATTAAACTGAAAAATAAGTGATTAAATAGATTTAAGAGCCTTATACATAACAATATAGAACCACAAGTTACTACTCTGCTACAGGATCTCACTCAAACATACCATAAAATTCACCCAGCCAGCTGTGATATTCAGAGTCCACAGGCTTTCACTGTAATATATTTTCTGTAAAAACAAAGCCCACTGAGTTTAAGATTCTTTAGCTCTAGACTACCCTGCTCCCCTTAATAGAATTTGTAAAGAATATTGGCTATAAATCTGAAAATCATTCAATGTAATCCACAGAGTTAGTGTTCACAATGTACTTCAAAGTACTATGCCAAAAACTGTATAATTAAGCTCCACCACAACGGCAATTTAAATATTTTTATTTCACAAATGGCAAGAATGAGAGGCAAGTGAAGCTACTGATTCAAGATAACAAGAAAACAATATCTTAAGTAACTAAGAAATCAGGAGTTCCTGGGCTCACAATATTATCACTAAAAAAGAAAAGACAATTTCAGAAAGACCCATATAAATATGAAGATTCATTTTGTATACTGTTGTATAAGAATATCCTATATACAGAGCACAAGCCATCATGAAATACATAATCATATAAACAAACATTACATGATAATGCATTGTTCATAAGAGTTAAATATAAACCTAATTTATTAATAATTTATCTCTTAAAATGTATGCATTTTACACAATTATAGGTTATGTAATATAAATTTATAGAATTAAATACAAACCTATGTTTTGATTGACAAAGTATAATATTAAGTATTTCTAATATTTGGAGTGCTACATTTAATATAAAATTTGTTTGCATTTACATTTTTATAATTCATATGATTTTTTTAAAGTTACATTATTATTTATAGAGAAAGTCAGTTGCACTATTCTTTTGCATTGCAGTTTTGGAAATCCCCAATAGCGATAAGTCTAATTATCTATTTTCACTTCTCGTAAAAATACCTACTTTTGCCCAGAGTTGCTGTCCAGATGTGACAACCTGCAATATGCAACTCCCAGTCCTCAGCTTCTGACAGCCTCCCTGACTGTGACATCAAACATCAAGGACTAATTCTCCAGGTACTAGGACAGAAGAATACGCACACAGCATGAAGAGTGGATATCAGCAAATCTAACAGCAGAGCTATACACTCAAGTCCTCCCCTAAGAATTCAGAAGCCTGCTCAATCCCAAGGACATCTGTCCAATTCCTCAAACAGTTTTAGACCTTTGCTGCTGCTGTTAGCACACATGCACCTTCTGCAGACCCCAGCTGCACTCAGCTCCCTTCCTATTCCAACAGGTCTTCAGAGGGCACGGATAAGGTGCCACACCAAAGCCAAGACCATAAGCAAGCCAATAAGGAGAGCTGCACTGCCAGCCTCAAGCTCATAAGAGCTTCTTCAGTAGCAAAATAAGCACAGCAGCAAGTCCTCATTACTTCCTTCCCCATGGCATGCATTACAGTTAGAGGAAATTACTACATAGAACATGGATTATGTATCACTGTATCAACTAGACCTTTGATCAGGTATAGATATACATACGTTAGCTTTCACAAGAAACATTTAAACAACAGTATTTGTTTACTTGCAAGGGCTCTTCTGAAGTTAAACTGGAATGAACAGGCAATTACAGTTCAGAAACATCAGATGTAATTAAAAACATTTCCAAGTAGTTCTGTACACAGTTAAGTGATTCTCACCATATGAGCTTTAAAACTGTTGTGCAGAATAAACTGAGACTAATTCTCTCTTTAAAAGAAACCTTGGGTTTCTTGTGTCTCTATCAAACAGGGTTTCTGTTAATTCCTCCTTCTGGAACTGACTGTCCTGATGGCACAGTTGCTTTGTTTCCATTCCTATCACTAGATACGACAGGATTTAGAGAAACATTTAACCATACTTGAAAAAAAAATCTGGCATCTTTGTGAAGTTAATGCTATACTAATGTTATTCACATATCACAGTCCTGGGACCAAACAGTGGACTTAGTTTTGATTCTGAAGTGACAATCAACTCAACCAGATAAACCAAATCCTCAAATCCAGACACTGTTCAGCTCTAGCAAAACTTTTTCCCCCCCCATTTTTGTTACTCACGCTGTTCTTCACAACTGATCAATAGCAAGCTTCAACACATAAACCAGGTTTCAATTAAAGACTCACAGGAGGACAGAAGTGCCTGCAGATTTAAAACTAACAAAACACCAACCCACAAGCAAATACCCAGCCTGGTACTTGGCAAGGAATGCAGAAACTCTTGAAATCTCATCTCTTAAAACAGAAAGTTAAATCAAATCCTTTAAGTGTGTCAATTAACATCCATTCAAATAACATGCATTTGATTATTTTTTTTTAAAGAAATCACATCAGCAGATATAAACATGAAGATATTTGCTACCACTCTTTCAGAAATTTTCCATCCCAGCTTCAATTTATGAAGCCATAAAAAATTTCAGAGAACTACACAAAGGATATGTATTTGAAGCTGAAGTGCTATTGCCAAAACCACTCCCTGATAAACACAATTGGTGTATAAACATCAATCCTGATGTTAAGTCAGATAACTGAAATACCAAAAAATAAAATCCAGAAGAGAGTTACACCTCTCATCAGTTAAGTAGTTGCAATGATACCACACTGGGTAAAGCTGTGGACCTCCAGTAATGATAATTGTTGGTTAATTTACCTACAAGACTGCAGCTTCCAAAGGAGTCTGGAGTTACTATTTGATTATTCCATACCTTACAATGTTTAAATACCTCTCCTGAGGAAACCCATTACAAAGGAAGTGCTCTCCAGCAGTCTACACTAGGCATTACCTTTCCAGTGGCTTAGGAAGACAACAAACTCAATGAGATGTCAAGGATAAGACACACCAATGACTACGCTGGGACCAGAGCGCATGAGCCCTAACTACATCCTGCTTAAGCTCTACTTTATCTCCTGAGCTTATAAGAGTGAAATTGAAGATGCACATGCCTCCAATAGTGCTTCAAAACTAGGCCTCTGCTCCAGCAATAGTCTGTATTTTATGAATGCAGCTAGGTTTTTACAAATAATGAGTCACAAATGATGATTGAGAGCTTTGTTTTGCTGAGGCAGATGCCCATTCATGCCAAAATATGACTCTAAAGGAAATTTCTTTTTACTAGAATTAAAAGAAAAAACAACCCTAAAACCACAAACCTAAACACGCAGCACTACCACAGAGCTGCTGTTAGCAGAACTTCAGCTTACAGGTGTCTCAAACTTAAATTAACCATGTACTGCTGTAAAGATGCTGTTCTATTACTGCCATTTTCACAGTGTGTTCCTTCATTTTACATTTTTCTCCATTTGTCCATAGAAATCCATTTTGTAAAACTTATTGGCAGTCTTCTAAAATGTGATTTATGGTACCATTTAAGCACTTATCACTTGCTATTCATTCTTCCAGCTACATTATTCTTCTGGGCTACAAAACACTAAGTACCTCAGCAAAGCAAACATTTTTTAATTTTTTTTTATTATTTTTCAGACAAAATACAATATTTTTCCTGGCCTGTTTATTAATCATAAACCAAAAGAAATCTACTAACGATTTAAGTGTCAAAATTCCTTGTTATTCATCAGCACGATGAAGCCTTAGGCTTTAATGCTGAAAAAATACAGCCACCTCCTTACTTTTGAACATGACAATAGCCTCAGTTTTCTCTGAAGACTTATAGAACTGTAAACTAATTAGGCTCTTTTTTCCCCTCATTTGTAATAGGAAGTGATAGTTATTATTATATGAACTAGTACAGCTAGAAAAAGCAGACAAGTTTCTGGAAACAACCCTTCCCTAGGCCCCAGCAAAACCTCAGTATTCTAGAGAGCAGTTTTGCTTGTTTTACCTATACCAGAGAGCCCAATTAAGAACATCCTTTCTCTTTGCAAGCTTTTTCTAATTTTTATGCATAGACCATTACAGCTGAAACAAGACAAACATTACTTTTCTACAACATAATCAACCAGATTAATTCTCTAATGATGCTAACTAGCAAAGTGACAAGCAGATTGCACACTCCCAGCATAACAATATTTCTAACACACAAAGATAAGTTATTTAAAAATAGTTACACATAAAGCTGTGAAGTCAATATTAAAAGGCTTGCAAAGTGCAGAATACAGGTTTTCAAGTACTTCCAAGTCTACTGATATCCAGAAAAATAAGACACCAACTCACCCACAGCAAGATTCACTGCACATATTAAAAATTTTCTCGTCTGTTCAATCACCCAGTGTTATACAGAACCCTCTGAAAACAGAGCCTACAACCTGCTGTGTGACACACAGGACCTGAAGAGACAAACGGGGAAAAAGAAAGTGGAAGCTTCCCAGTTAGGACCTGCACACCAGAATTAGAGATGACATGAGGCTTCTGTTGGAATTACAGCAGTTAATGTAGTCATGACAGCCTGCCATCATTTCAGACAAACAGTGACACATCAGAATACAATTCCAACTATACTAGCAAGAAAAATCAGTTTGGCTTATGAGAAAAGAAACTATTTGCTTATGAAAAATGTGAGATCACAAGTTTTTCTCCCTCCTAATCTCTTTTTTTCTTATGCGTCATGCAGGCATAAAGTTCTATAAGCAAACACATTTTAAAAGTTATTTGAGCTTGCCGAGTTACACCACACTAAACTAGCACATCCTTTAATAACTGTCTACTTAAAAACAAGGAAATGAATAGGTTAGGGACACCAATCGTTAGCGTAACATTTATATTGACAGTTAATCAAGTATCAGTAAACATCCATATCACAGAAAACAGCTTCACAAAGGCATAAATTAGATTTTTAAAAGCCTTTTCTTCTTGCAAATAGAAGTCCACTTTTTACATAAACAGCAATCAAAATATGTAGATCGACAAGCACTAATAATAGTCACCAGCCAACATTGACTTTGAGTAATTTTAAATTGGCAGGGTGTGTAGGGGGGAAGCAGTTACTGAAACCTGCTCGCAACTGAGCACATCATTTCTTTTGTACCAGCAAACAGCCACTCAATAGTCCCCCAACCCATCTTCTGAGCATGGAATACAAGATGATCATGACAACTTTTAAGTATCCTAAATTGCAATAACTTTCCATCAAATGCATCAAACGCAAATTGAGTTTTCCAAGATATTAAAGGCTAGAAGGTTTGGATGAAAAGTGGCAAGACAATTGAAAAAAATATATTGATCAGAAGCAAAAAGAAATGACAGGAAGGAGAAAACTTCTTTGACACAGTAAGCATTTTTAACAGCATGTAATAAAAGGCCAGTTCTAAGATACTGCTTTTCTCTTCCTCTGTGATGGTCTTCAAAATCTCTCTTTTGAGGCCAAATAAAATTCCAGTCCAGCACAAAGCCAGAAAATAAATACAGTAACTGGGAGGGCAAAAGTCTAAGTGTACAAAATAGATAATTTTAAGTTAGTTTCATCTTGATAGTGTCATCAAGATTAACATCCCAAAAACAAACGTTCACTGTATAGCTCTGAATCCAAGCAGAAAGAAAGCATAACATCAGTTGTCTGATACATTTTTCACATTGATGGACAGAAGATGAGCAACTGGTATTGCTGGGGAACAATCTGTTGGTCTCTGACACAATCCAGCATCAGCAGCTGTCAGCCTAGAAAGGTGAAAAGCTTGTAGGAGATGGAAAGTTTTTATTCTCTTGTTGTCTTATATACTTCTAAAAAGCACTTGGCTGGGAGAGGACTCTGCATCTGTAGGCAGTTTAACAGGTGAGACAAAGTGCAGTTGTGTGAATATTAAAGTCTGTGTAACAAAAGCACATGAAAGAAAAGGTCCCGTATTCCCCCACATGTTGAACATATTGAAACTCAAGTATTTGAAGTTATATACAACTCTATTGCCCAGGTTTTGTAAGATTTTTATTACTACTGAAGTCAGAAGCAGAACACTGACAGGAAACAATTAATCCCTATTCAGAAGGCTAAATCTGAGAAGGAGGTTTTCAGTATTCCTTCCAAAAGGGTTCATTGATCTGACATGAAAGATATTGATTTTTTTTTAATTAAAGCACTAGGCAAATTAGTAGATTAATTTTTTTATTTTTCCACATCATTTTGTAACTTAAAGAACACGCACCTCTGGATCCATTCTCATACTTTATAAGTTCTACAACTGTTTCTTTGTTATCCTGGTGATTTGATCAATTTGATTGTTTAAATCAATACAACAGGAATTTACTTCAACTTGAATACTTCATTTCAGCGATATTAACTTTACTTTGGTTGTGCATTTCTGTGCTTTTTAATGGTGAACATACTACATTAAAATCAGATACACTGTCTCTTTTCCCTCCAAAGAGCAGTGCAAGTCTAGTTACTTGAGAACGCAGAGGTATATTAAAAATCCAATCCAAACACTATCTGTCTACCTGTAAAATAACAGTATCTCTAAAAACTCTGTAGCTTGGCAGTAATTGCAGCATGACTGAGCAACTGCTAGAGAACTTCAAGAACACCCTGACATCTTGTAAAAACTTATGATTTCTGCTTCGGAAAGAAACAGCTTCCTTTACAATGTTTACAACTTTCTTTATCCTGTTGCATACTATAAGAGGTAGCTACAAGCCTATGCTATCACACCAACCAACACATCCTTTGTCAAAAAAAAACAACTTTTCTACTACTGTTGGGTTTAAGTCAAGTCTCAAAGGTATTCTAATATCTGGCTCAAAATAATTTTGCAATGTTAGTCATTGCTGACAAGTCATTTAACTGGGAAGATTAGAAAAACACCTCACCTCCATTCTCCAGTCTTCCCATCCTTGGAAAGGGTTGTCAGGCTAAGAAGTAACTATGGGGAGCCCTCTGTTAAAATGCTAACAATGATAACGCACATTAATTTTCACCACTGTCTCATGAGTATCTTCACGCTGAGAAGGGAATCATAGTTTACATATTGATGAGAACAGCATAAGATACTCACGTTGACAGTACACAAGAGTAGGACTGCAGGGTTCCCAAACTCTCACCTGAAGATTCTGTACAAAGAGGGACACATTTATAACCCCCTACTGCTACACAAAGAAGAGGAACATTATCTGTTCTCCCTGCCCTTTGTGAACTGAACTAGTAATGGGTTTAAATTACAATAAGAAAGCTTCAGCTCCAATGCAAACAAAACCACTTCTATTAGTAAAGGCTGGAAGAGATTTCCTGGGGAGACTGCAGAGTCTCTATCAATTCAAGTCTTGAGCAGTAGCTTAGATAAACATCTGTCCTAAATCTTGAGCTTGGTGAGCTTTGAGCTGTCCAGTACATTGAGCATGGCAAGGTTCCAAATAAGCTCTCCAAGCTGATAAGCTCAAACAATTTACATGTGCAATGCTATTCAAGCTACATTCAGAGCTACTTAGCAGCAAATACAATATCAAAAATTCACATTTTATTTCATTCCCATCCTTACAAAGTGAGAAATACATTAATATAATCCTGTGGGTTTGACTAAAACCAGGTAGAAGAAAGCAATCAATCACTATTTTGACTGAATTGTACACCTGTGAATTCAGTACTTATAAACTGTGCCTATGAACTCCATACACTGAGTAGTAGCCTGGTCTCAGTTACAAAACCTGAGTTCAACCTACAACAGTACCATAATTATTATGATTTAACCATTCTATTGAATATTCAAATAAGCACACTGGGTAAGAGAAAGAAACAAGATGAACTCCCTAACCTTTAAGTTAGTGTGGGGAAACTAAAAACATACTGACTTCATGTTTACATATGCTTCTGACCATCTGTTTTCTACTTTATGCCCTGTAGCTGACCACAGCTATTGTTTGGACACCCACAGAGCGCAGAAGAATTAACTTTGTGCTCTCCCAAATTCCTTGGGTGGAATTTTGGCTTGTGCTCTTACTCTTTCAAGTAGTGTAGGAGTTTCTTTTGGACAAAAAAAAGATGTAAAGAGACAGAAGTTCATTTTAAAAACCTGTTTTCCAGCTAGTCTGAGTACTTTCTGAACCTTGTCCAATTCATCAACATCCCTTTTAAAGTTTCAACATCAGAACTGGACACCGGCATCCCTATTTTGGTTTCAGTAATGCCATCTAGACTTGACACATCCTTTTTCAAGTGTCTTCTAATTCCATTTCAGCTCATTATTTAATTACTCAGACATACACATACATGCACAGCTAGCCAAACATGACTGTTACTTAACAGCCTAGAATTTAAGCTTCTAAAATAATCTCAGTTACATTGTAGTAAGAATATAGGGAAGAGAAGTAAAGTCACTAACATGCATCAGCAAATGCTTAAAGTAATCCACTGTAAATGTAAAACCATACAGAACTGCAGTTCTGCAGGATAGTTAACAGAGAGCATGGAGATTTGGAAAGAGTATTATCTTGTTCACTGTAACAACTGCAAGCACTATCAAAAGTCAGAAGTTGCATATGCTTTAAAGAACAGTGCTACTTTGTCCTCTCCCTTTTGGAATTTAAGTTGAAAGGTTTGGTCAAAAAATCCACAAAACCCATCTTCGTTATTGGAACCAACCCTTCATGACTGACCTTCCAGATAATACCCTGGTCTCTTCTACTTGATTTAAAATGGAGAGAGAATTCTATTCAGGGACACCAATAGTTCAAATAAGTTACTACAGTTCATCACTGCATTGTATCCTTTTGGGGAAAATGCTATCATTCTTAGTACATAAGGCACAAGTGTTGTAAGATTATTTCTCTTAGTTTTTACATATTTGAAGTAGCATTCTTCCTAAAATGGGTTTTTTCCCCAGCTATGCTCTAGATGCAGCTCTCATGCTGCATTTAAACAGGGTTTCAGGTGAATTAAAGAGGACAGATATGGCAGCCCTAAAGTAATATATGAAAGTTTTATTGTATTAGTCATTTTTCCTGTCATTTTGTATTAGTGTCATATTAGGCTAATGCAATACTAACACGATACTGAAATGTTAACATACTACAGATCACTCAGTGTGTCAAGCTCAAATCTGATCATATTCCTTTGCTGTGTGTATTCCAGTGATGCAACCCTTCCCTTCCACCCCCAAAACTATGCAGGACTAACAAAAAACAGAAGGCACTGACTGTGCAAAAGTGTAAGACTTGCATCAAAGGTATTAACATCTTTTGTGCCAAAAAGACCAAAACTAACAGAGCAGAAAATATTGATTCAGCCTAGGGATCCGTTAATACAGGCAAAATATTCCTTTTCACTTTAAGATCATTTTGAGTCTCTCCATACAAACTGAAGAGCTACCATCAAAATAGCAGCCTTTGGAAGTGTTCCTATGACTGGGGAAATCCAAGTAGAAAATAAAAACATTAGTCGTCTTTACATTTAACCAGGAGCCATTAAATTGAGTAATTAAAAAGCATGGATGGTTTTCTTCAAATATATTTTATTGTAGTGGCCCAGCATGAAGCCGTAAGTCAGCCACATAGCTGAAGACCTGGAGATGTGGCTGGGTTCTCCTGGTCAGCGCCTAGAAAACCCAGAAGTGCAGAGTAATTCCTGGCCTGGACAATAATCATACTTGGGTAATAGCACATTGAAAAATTAGAATAAAACCCATCCAATCAATTATAATACAGTTCTCTTTAGTGATAACTATTGAAATACTTGTTTGTCAAACCAGTATTTGAATGTGTCGGGTCTCGGCACAGGTAGGACTGTGGCTGAAAGCCACGGACATTACCGAGCATGACATTTCTCCTTCAGATCGAGATGCAACCTGTGTTTGTTTCAGAGGTCCCTCTGTCTCTTTCAAGTAACTAAAGTATTTAAATATTTTTACTTAGAATAATTTAAATATTTCGAAGTGCTTATTGAAAACACACACATATAGAACCTGATAAACACAGAACAAAGCCACATCTTAAAGGCCTTAGTGAATTAAGCTTGATAGACATTTACAGAGCAACAAGAAGCTTCCAGAATTTGAGATATTCCCACATAAAAACAGATAGCACTATGAAGAGAAACAGTTTGACCAAAATAAAATCCAATTATTTAGGTGAGCACATTAACTACTTTGATTTATTCTAAAGCTATAGTTAGTAAGGAAGCATTCAGGAAAAAAAAAAAAACCAGCTTCTTTTCATGGTCTTTGCCTACTACACCAATTATGCCGTGTTGCTTTCGCAATAATTACTATGCATTACACTTCAGTGAAGTTATACAGCTTCCCTGGCTCATGAAGCTTTTAACACAGTATTCCTTTACATGACCTCAGTCACTACTATTAGGATCACACACAGCACTGTGGAACTCTGTCTACCAGGTGACCACAGAGCAAGAACCATCATGTGATGTTTACACATACACACTCAGATACATACATGTAGTCTGACAAGGAGCACAAGCAGTATTTGGGTTTTTTTCCCCCCAGGTGTTTTGTTTGAAGTGAAAAAATGGACAGAAAAACAGTGACTAAGAATGAGGGCCATACCCCATACATGCAGAGTTTCACTGCAATATTTAACTATATGCTGCAATTGAGTTTTCTTGTATTTTAAGGTTTAGTTATGCATACCACACTGACCTCTGTTCAACTATAGTGGCATTATATAAAAAGAGTTCTCCTCACAGTTTATAGTGGAAAGGTATAGGCACAGGCCAATCTGCTGCTTTAATGCTGTCGATCATACTTCCTCACGCATACAAATACACAGCTATCTGTATATATACCAGACTGAACCTCTCACACAGTTTCAAAGCTATCCCAGATACAGATGGGCTTTTGTACAAAAAGTTATCATTCACAAGTACTGAGTACAAAACAACATGGCAAGACTGTGCTGTTTAGTCTTTAGAGTTTTGCAAAGTGATTTTAGACTCCCTAAGTTTACTACAAGGACTGGTAAAGTTTCAGCCTAGTTTAAGTCAAGACTCAAAATATCAGCTTTTATATAATCAAACAGTATAGGAAGTAAGATGACCAGTTTCATGTCATTTCCATGTACTGGAAGAACTGTAAGCATGTGATTTGATGAGCAGAATTTTATTGACTTTGGATAAATATTTAAAGCTTTTTAGAGTCCCGTGTAAATCCAATGAACACATATTTGTTCAAACTGCCATCTGCTGGGTATTCCTGGGATTTAAGTGGTTTGGTTAAACACACACTTCTGTGTCTGGAAATATTTTAACAAGAATTATGAAAAATCTTTCTATTTTCACTACATGCTTTTTGAAGTTTGCTTGGCAATAAACCAATTGTCCTTGTTCCAGTAGAAATGCTGTCAGCAGTAGTAGCCTTAGAACTAGACCATGCTACGGGCATCCCATGACCCTGTGTAGCCCAGTTCATCCCACTGACATGAACAGCCCCATTCAGCTTGCAGTGCACAGCCGGGTTAGCTTCACCCGTGCAGCCCTTGAAGGGAAGAGGGCACAGAGCAGAATCCACATTGCCTGAAGCAACCCTGTCCTGTGACCCCAGGATTTAGTGGAGATGCTGACTGCTTGTTCAGAAAAAAGTGGCAAGAATAAAAATACTAATAAAGGTGTGGTAACAAATTACTTAAACCACTACCATTAAAAAAACAAGCCAAATACAAGAGGAGGAAGTTTCAGAGAACTCATTTCTCAGGAGATTAAGGAAATAATTCTCCTTGGAACCATACAATGTTATTGCCATCAAGAAGTAAGGCTACTCTGATAGTATACTAGACAAGCTTAATAACTGTGGTACAATGAAGTGCAAACAGAGCACTCCCAGAAAATTATCTTAAGAACTAATGGAGGTATGCTAAACTTTTAGAAGTGAGACTTCAACTTAGGCCTTAGAGACCAAAGCAAAATTAAAATCTTGAGGCTTCCAAAAAACTATAACTAAGCACAGCATACAGAAGAACTATCTACTGCATTCATCCCTCATACACACCAAAGTTCATATGTGTCCGAGTGTGCAAAAAAGCTTCATGGCAAAGAAGTACAGCCAGCCATGATATGTGATGGGGTCTTTCAAAAGCATGGGCTCTAGTATTTAAATGGCAGGACATCTGCCAAGATGAAGTACTTGTGATGAGACAATACTGAAAAACAATTGTCTGCAAATTTATTTAAAGCACATTCTTAGAAAACCCTTGTTTCAATCTACTGGATGGTGCCTTTTGGGGGCTTGTGTGGATTATCAGGAAGAGATGCAAATTACCTTACAAGAACACTTACAGAAAGAAAGTGAATTTTCCTGGCATACACACAGACTGGGATGGCAGGGGTGGGACCTCAAGCTTTAGCGGTTTTTCCGTAAGGCTAACCTTCCATGTGAAAAAGGAAGTTGGAAGGAGGAAGAGAAATGAACATGAATTCAGTTGAGTGTCATCACTTCCATCTGGAGCACAGCCAAGGACCTAGGTATGCTAGAGGGAAGAAATCTAAAGAAAACTTGGGGTCAGGCAGATAGCCCTTGCCCTCAAGACAGAAGAATGCTGACCTTCCTTATCTGGGCTTTAAAGTTACACTATTTCAGCTTCATTTAGGCTCATACTTTAGGTCCAAATGCAGTTAGAGTTCACTGTTATTTAAACAACAAGTTGTATGTTTAGCTTTCTTGTATAAGAAGAACAAAATACATCAAGAAATACCTACTAGCTTATCACACTTTCCTACTGATGAAACTTTCTTCACAAGAACTTCTAGCTTCACAAGACAGAAGCATACTTCAATAAAAGTCATCTCCCTAGTCTGAGTTAAGAATGATGTTCCTATTACTACAATATAGAAATCAAGCGTAAATTGAACCCAAGCAATTTAGCAGAATTCAGAACAAAAGATCAGGTTACACTATATTCTAATCCCATTCTGAACCAAGTCAGCTATGCATAATTGCTGATTTTCAATGAGAATGAAAGTCTGTAAATCACCATGAAATGCTTGGCGATCCTGATGGGTGGAAAGTACTACACAGAGACACACTATAATCATTTTACACTTAATTCTATAGTATTTTATTTTAAACCTAGATATTCTACAAAATTCAAGTAAGTGGGCTACATTCAGAGAGATTCTCCCTAACTTTAATCTCTCCCACTCTGCTATCAGTCCATATGGTTTACAAGGTGGAGCGTTGAATTGCTGCCCCTATATGACATTTGGTACACTGTCTGTAACTGCACACTCTGGTATTTCTTCAGAATTACAAGATCATCATCTCACAATAGACACTTGCAAAACCTGCAGCCATTTTAGTCAGTAAGTGCCCATTAAGTTCTTTGGGAACTGCAGCAGGAGAAAATGCATAAATTGCAACTGAAAATGCTAGCTCAAGCAAATCAGAGTGCAAGAAGTCAGCCATGCATACACGGCCCATATTTCAAAGCCCAGACAGACATTGGTGTTCTGGCTTTGTAGAAGTTAGGTATACCAAGTACCTGGGTTGAAATTCATTGTTCCTTAGGGATAATTGCCTGTGCTGTCAGGAAAGGAATGATGGAACCAAACACACCCACCAGTCTGCTGGAAAATAGGATGATGTCATACCTGCATTATGGTATCAAGCGGAGGATTAGGGTTCACTTATTAACCACAATTTCTCATCTTCAAGACTTAAATTCACCTCGATGAGTCACATGATAGATAACCCATTTGATTTTGAATGCCCAGGCAAAACACCGAGCAGAACTGCTAGAGGCTTCCTGCAAGTATTCAGACAGCAAATACTGATTCCTATCAAAACCTCAACTGAAAGCACACTGCACAACCAGAAATTGAGCTTTTCCAAAGGCTGAGCCTATTTTCATCTGGAGTTTTAGATCATATCCCAATATAGAAATAGCCACAGACCACAACAACTGCTTCAACTAATTCCTTTGATTCTTTTAACACATTTAGACTCCTTTGCAGGAGTATATGATATAAAAATTCTACATCAATATTACTTGTTTCTATACACTTTGGACATTTGCGTCTCATCTGAAACTAACTGTTACACCAAGTGTAATGTTTAGGTTTGGAGCAGAGGGACTTTGTTAGAGTGTTTGGGGCTTTCCTTCATTTTTTTAATGCCCCCGCCCATTAATGACCCTATGAAATTTTAGGATGAAATTACTACATGCACACCCTATGTGAAGTAAATTACAAGTACCTAAACACAAACTCTTTAAGTACATTTAAAGATTTGAGTCTGACTCAAATCTTTATATACAAAATACACACTATCTTTTCATGCAGTTTAAGTCTTCAAGCCTATGCAAAACCCAAATATGACTTTCACCATCTGGCTAAGAATACTTTATTGTGGATATTTTAATGCAAAAAGCTTCTTCATAATGTTCTAACAATCACATTGTTTATTCCACACACTTCTAAGTGTAAACTGTTTGTAGTATGTGAGTGGGCAATAAGCTTTTGTCTAAGGTGAAAATACATGACTTGGTAGAAAACATATGAATATTTTCTAATAATACTGCCATAGGAAAAAGTAAATCTGTAAACATTTTCCTTGTATTTCAGTTCCCAAACAATTAGCCATTACTACAGTGAGACTAAAGCAAGTAATGAAAACAGTATGAGCCTAATACTCTTTCTACATTGTGTATTTGCATTCCAGGACAGTTGCATTACTTGACTTGCAAGTGATTAATGCTATCTTTATGCATCTCGTTCAGATCCAAGAATGCTTAAACATGTATGGTAATATAGAAAGCACCATCATTCTTCACAGTCGAGTAAGTGCTAAGATCACCTGAAAAATTGTAAGGTGCCATTTTTATTACTATTTAACTCTGTTTGCATTTTTTTCTAAAAAACTATGGACATAGGAAAAGCATTTTGTCACCATTGATAAAAGGTGCTAGAAAAGTGATACCATACACTGTGTCCAGCATATTGGAACATACATATTCATCTCACCACATTGCCGCACTAGTAGATGAACTGAAACATGGCATTTGTTGCACCTCAATTAACTTTCACTTAACTTTTCACAAGTAAACTTTCTGTAATGTTTCCTCCCTTCAGTGACCAAAGATGCACTTGCCCTGAAAAAATATTAGTATTTTAAACAACAGTGTCTACTAGATGTATTTTGAGTAGACTAGACTATATCCGTTCTTATCCACAGATGCATTAACCCCTAACTGAAACTGGTTTTGTGCAAATCCAAAAGTTTCAGGTATCAGGGAGCAGGAAACAGACATCCTGCAACCTCCTACTTTGGATACAGCAGTTAGGCACAATGTTCTCAGGGCTCCATCCTTCAAGGCTCAGAAGTATGCCTCTTGAGGAACAGATGACCTTCACTATGGTTAAAGGCAGCTAAAGCTGAGGGCACGCACACACAAAAAGAAATTCACTTCACCTCAGGCATAAGTAACTTGAGCACAGGATTGCTGAGAAGGTATTTCAAGACATCTCTTCATAGCCAAACTATTCTATATGGATTTTGGAGATAAGGGCATAGGCAGGGAGAACAGAAAGACCAAGTGAAGAGTAGGGAGATATTTTGATTTTCTGTTTCAGTTTTCCACATGGAAGTTTTCTAGATTAGGAAGTGAAGGTGCAAAATAGGACAGTTGTCATGGTGACCACAAGTTTCTCATTAGTGAACACAGGGAAATTAGTTGGAAGAGCTAGAGGGCAGATGCTAAATACACGTTCTTCCTGAACTCGTACTACTCATTTTTTGCTCATATTTCCTTCTAACTTACACATGCATAGATTCTTTCAAAATGTAAGAGGGAATCACTCCAATAAAATACAGAGCATGAGGATTATTTCAAGCTTTAAAAATTCCATATAAAAATCATGTGCCTAAGAAATCTGATAAGTTGTTAGTCTACAAACTAACTGCAACTTACAACACTTAAATTTTACATAAACTGCTAAGCTTTAAGTAGGAGGCTGCATATTAGAAGTCATGTAGGTGAAATCCAACACATTGAACACATGTAGGATTAATAGTGAGAATATAAATTTGAGTTAAACCCTGAAATAATGCTCTGAATGTTTGTGACTGGTGCAAATCAATGCAATGCCACAAATCCATCCATCAAAATTTGTACCTTAGAAACAGTATGGGCTCCAGAATGAAAGTCTAATAGAAATCCAAAGATGCCAATTTCTTGCCTCCAAGCAGCATCTGAATTGATAATATTAACTTAAATATACACATTACCTGAAGCTGAACAGCAATCAGCAGTACAACAGAAATGTCTTTATTTCTCAGTAAATTCCCCTAATTTGATTTTGCAGAATTGTTTCCTTGAAAATACACAGAAAGCTTAGCTTAACGATCAGTGTAGGTTGTTAAACAAAGGGACCTTGCTATAACCTGCAATTTCTCTATTGTTTTATAGCAATGATAGGAAAACATTTCTTGACAAGAAACAAAGACAACATGCTGTAGTGCAAGAATCTTTAAAATGCCTTGTAATACAGCACATATTACAAATTCAGAAACAGCTCCACTGAACATATTTGAAAAATAGGAGACTTAAGTACCTAAACCATGGTTTGTTTCTAAAGAAAAAAGCCATCACGTGAAACATATTACCTCTTAAATATTTAATAATTTTGTATAAAAAATAAACAGCTAAATTTTGCATGGTCTAAGTTGTGAGAAGGAAGACATACAGCGCTGTAATCTAGTGCTATTTCTATTAAACTTTTTTCTTACAAATCCCTGTTTCACAATCTTTATACTGTGGACAGCTACAGAAACTGTACAGTGGCCTGATGACAAGTCAATTAAAGTTAGAAAAGGAATTGGAATCTATCCCCTAAATTCCATTAATATGAACCAGATGTTTGTTTAGAACAGACTTAGACATTAAAGGAAGTACAAGATTTTTGATTGTTTAAGCACATGGCTGAAGGGAAAATAAGCTAACCCCTTTCTACATTTTCTTTTATTTCTTTTGCTATAGGTAAAACAATGACAAAAATTCAGAGACAACAATCTTAACATGATACCATAAACCTGGGCTGTGCTGATCTTCACTCCTAGAAGAGTGCCTCTATTGCCAGGAGCACTCAAATGCCATGCACCAGGCACTACGTAACGCACTTAACCAAGAGATACCCAGTAAGAGTACTGGGCCCCCTCCTGTGAGGATACCTTGAGTCATCTCCAAACAGCTATGAGGTTTAAGGAAGGGGAAGAAAACCATTGCAAATATCACAACTTTTGTAATTGTGAGAATCTATAATTAATGCCACAGTACGCATGTTTATCACTTCTTTCATTTTAGCATTGCTAAGCCCTTTCAGTTCTAAGGTATTGTGAAACTACTTTTAAGAACATGGCAAGACCTAGAAGTCTTAGAAAAGACCAATGACTGGAGCTTATTAAAAACTCACCGGGTGTAATACATAAACTGTTTGACAATGTACATGAATGCCATTGTATGAGAAATACAGATTATTTTTAAATGCTGCTTTTGCCTGTCATCCTGGAACTCCTTGAAAGTGTTTGCCAAAACTCAAGTTCACATTAACTTTTAAAGTATCACTCTAGACAGCTTATAAACCAGAAAAATTCTCCTTAAGAACAAAAATATCCCCAACGTTTTTAGCTATTAATGGAAGTAGATCAAAAAAACCTAAGATAATTCATGCAGCAGCAGAGGCAGAGTGCTAACCGGGGAATTCTGTTGATCAAAGCAGGTAGTACTGCACCTGTATTTTCAGGTTCAGGAAGCATGATAATGAATAGTTTTCTCCAGACTGGACAATATATTAAGGAGCATCCTGAATATAGCTAATGTAATATTTTTCTGAGACACCTGTTGTGTATGATATGCCCTAGAAATACAGATTTTTTTTGAAGTTTCCCTTTCCTTCCCACCTGCAAAGTAAAGAACAGTTGCAGTGGCAAACTCGGTATGAAAGTTGTGACTTAAGTAAAAAGAGAAATTGTAACAGTAGTAGTCATCAGTATATTATTATTTCACAGGAGCAACTTGGTGAATAGTTTTTATGCACAATCAAATTTCGTCTTTTGCAGAGCAAGTTACCTTACAGGAAACATGATAAATTTCTAATTAGGTACTCCATAAGCTAAGAATATGTGAGGTGAGAAAAAACCCCGAACAACTTTACAAAGGAGTATTTTCTTTTAGCAGCAGCACCAAAAGTAGAAGGGAGATTTGGGACCTTGCTCCCTGAAGGACTATCTCTGTCCACAACCTGTTCCTGATTTAAAGGTCACTTGTTACCACCTTCTGTAAGTAAGGAAGCAAGATTGCCATTTTGTTCAAGGAAAAAATGTTTCTACTTCCTCCTTCCTGTTTAGTAGAATATTAGATCTGGCCACTTAATTATATTTTATTAAGTTACACGTACTGTTGTAGAAAACATTAGAAACAAAAAGTTACACTGATAAAACAATCTAGTCTATATTAAAAGACTTAATATACTACAGCAACTTTAATACCTGTCAGTGAAAGGGAATACCTTCTTTTTTTTCCTTCTTGGATAAGTAACCCAGTCTATGATAAATCTGTGCCTCAAGTACATTTTTATATATAATCTAAATAAAAATATCTTTACCTCGTTCATCTTTGTTCCCTACAATTTAATAGTATTTTTCTTCTACTGTATTGTAATTAGAAAGAAACCAACAAAAATAATCGAACCATGATTAGCACCAACACAGTTTTTCCTACCTACTAGAATAAGTTTTGGGTACACGCACTTCTTTTCTAATATATTCTAAATATAACTGAGGCGAAAGTAATCTGTCAATAAGCAAAGCTATTATGAAATTACTATAAAATACATTTTTTAAAAACTAAACCACCAATTTTTCAGGTCTCTTGCATAGAATATCCAAGTATTAAGTAGTCTTTACAACATATAATTGGCATGTCTCCCTTATGTTATGATTAGCACATAAGTGTTTAAGGGAAGTTATATGCTTGGAGTAAGTATTTGGAGAAATAGACACAAATAGAATTTAACATCCTGTCTCAATTAGTGAGCTAAGGAGAGAGATTATGCTGAAGGGTGGTAACTGTACCTTCAAGTTATGCTTAGAATTCTACTAAAAAAATTCAAGAATAATTTCATAACCTAAATTTTAAGAGACACTTATGTCTGAGAAACAAATCTAAATATCTACATACTAAACCATAAGGCTCCTGCCAGTTAAGTTACAAACAAGAAAAGTGTCTGTTTCGTTGAATTAATACAGTTAATCATAACCTAGGTTAAAGCCACTGTTATTCTGTACAAAGTACTAGGAACAGCTTACAGAAAATATTCTATTGATGTTTATACTAGAAGTAGAAAAAATTTAAATTGAGGTGATAAGTACCACCTTCTTAAAATTGTTTATGTATTTATACAGAAAGGGTATACACAATTGGCATTCAAAGGCTGAATTATGCAACTGCAGCAACCAACACAATTTAAAACATTTGAGAAACCCATTCCTAACTTAAAGGAGACAAAAAATGGAAACGCTTTCTAAATAGCAGCATCATGTTTGTCATGCATGTGTGACCTTAAAATGTCATCTTATCCACTTTAATACAAGATTTCAAGATTACATCAAATAACTTACATAAAAGGACACATAGTTTTTATTCCATATGTTTTCCATCTATCACACACCCCCATATAAGTATATATACATACACATTCTATATATATACACACTTTTTTTATACATATGGCACCACTGAAATAGCACAAAATATTTACATTGTCATGCCTGAAACAAGCTACAATGAAGATGGGGGGGGCAGACTGGAGCTGTCAGCTAACTTTGAAACCCTTGTATGAAATCTACCATCCCTCTCCAAGCAAAGTTAATTCTTTTCAGAGCAGATTTTTTCCACTGTAGTTTCTTAAGCAGCAATGCACAGGGATTACACACAAAATTCATCCATATGGAAATCTGACACTGCACAGAAAATAAGATTACCTCTGGCCCCAATCCTGGCAATGAGGTGCTGGCACAAATACTTCTACTGCTGAATTAAGCAAATGCATTGCTCCTCAAGCTGTACTAGTACTTTATGCTTTCACATTGCTTTTCATTCTTGTCAGACTATTGCCTATCTAGACTTTTGCTTCTGTGTGTTATAGCTTCACGTAGTTAAAAGTATTTTCCATAAAAATTATTCTCAATGCTGTAACACTACTGTATTTTCATAAGAGAAATATTATATACCTGCTTCTTTCTTGGCTGCTGGGGGATTGAAATATTTAAAAATATTTTTTGAATATTTTTGTTGGTAATTCAGGGGTTTTTTTTAGTATTACACATATTCAGGATTTATGCTCACATGATATGGAAGGAATTGAATGACAAAACCACTTTGTTTTCCCTCCAGTTCTGCCACAGAATCCCAATGCAACAGTGAGCAAGCAGATTAACCCTATTTTACGTATCTGTTATTTGTACACTGTACTCACTTGTGTAAAACAAAGCAGTTCATTCCCTTTTGTAAAGAGCTGCTCACTTACCTGGAAAACAGCATAAAAAGTTTAAGCACAAACCACAATATAGGAAGCAATATAGATTATTTCATAAAGTATAGAAACATACGTGCACATAAGAGTGAACCAATACACCCTAATGCTGAAGCTAGTCATTCTGTTATAAGATCTTGTAACACCCATTTTAAGCAACTGTTCAAATATTTACAAGGAATACTTAGGGCAACATTTAAAATAGATGTGTTTTTTGTATACTGCAAGCCATATTTATCATCCATTTGTGAGCATGTTTCTAGATACTACTCTCCCTTAAGCTGCTGAAACATCAAAAGTGTGTATGTACAGAGCACAAAGTATTACTATATCACAAAGAAAGTAAGATACAAGCGCATTTACATCAAACTCCTAAATTTAGATTTATGGGCTTTTTTACTCAACTATTAAATACATTCCATCCTGAAAAGATAAACACAGTGTTCTTCAGCCAACTCTCCACACCCTGACATTTGCTGTCATAGCTGTAATTTTCCAGCTGTGGTCTAAGATATCTCTTTGGCTAATCAGTAGTATAACCTGACAGACACTACTGTATAGTTCTAATTATTGCCAAGAATAAATATTTATAAAAATATAAAGACTGAAATATTGTCTCAAAGCAGTCTTACAGGCAAGAGTGGAAGTTATTTCAAGTCTGTAATACTTGTTATTCATCTGTTACGTTGATAAGAGACACACATGTAAAGCAGCATGAAAAAATTCTGTAAAGGTCTGAAAATACATAAGCTACACATACCACAAATTGTATGGACCTTCAAGTTACTTGCAAATCTACATCTGACTCTCACAAAAGGTCAAGGTTACTATAAAAGAGCCTTAGAAAGGGAAATGTGCAGAAGAGCAAACAGATACACTTCAATATTACACTTTGGTGCTTTACGCACAGAATGTTATTTCAATGTTACACAAGATTCAGAGGGACATGGATGTTAGTACTTACAATTAAGATAAACTGTCAAAAAGTCTAAAGCAAAGATATATGGCATTTTAGGAAGTAGTGCCTATTACTTAGATATTAAATACTGAAGATTGAAATGCTACTCTTCATAAACATTAGCTCATAAGTAGTAATAATTCATTTGCTCTCAATATAAAAATATAAATATAGGAAAAAAATTTTCCACAAGCACACAACTTGAATTCAAGACAGTGACAGTTAAAGCAGTTTTCTAAAGCCAAAAATGTTTTTCTGTTATTTGTCTTTCAACAAGAAACTACCTCGGGAGGTAACAAAGCTAGTGACATCCATAACACATGAAGGCTCATTTTCAGACCAAGACCTAGACATATTGACCAAGAGGGAAAACTGATTAACATTACATAAGCATTTACATTTTTTCAGATATCCAGAAGCCCTTCTTAATTACATTTCATTTATTTTGGTTCAGGAAAAAAAAAAAATCTCTCCCCTAAGAAAGCACTGCAAAAACTCAAACGGCAAAATTATTTTAAAAAATTTGAGTAGGCACTTGTTCTGAGAAAAACTGCCTAATGGTTTATGGAATTTCTGCTTTTCTACACAACTATACTGAGATTCTTCAGGAAAATAAATAGTATAGGTTGCTTATAAAAATAGCAAGAATAAGGGATTTTATCTAAAAATCAAAATGCTTTGGCAAGTACTTTCATTTAACGACCTCAGTTTACTCTCTGCCAATCAAGACTGGATGGAATGCAGGATCCCCAACCTTCCCAGCTTTGCTTCTAGTAGCTCTAACATGAGGACTGTCTCAGCTTAAAGATAACAAAACAAACAACAATATTCTAGATCTGATCCTTTGTTTATGAACATTTGTGTAACAATGTACAAGTAGAGATATCAAGATACCATTTCCTTCTCTGTAAACAGTGAATGCTGAGTGCTAAGCTTTAATTCTTCACACACATTGAATTCACATGCAGTCACCTACAAGGTACAATCCAGCTTCAGGATGTTATATATTGCTAAAACATGCTCAATTTCAGAATGCTATACCAGCATTATATTTACCAAGCATCAATTTAAGATGTATAAAATATAAGTATTCAGAAACACTGGTTTTAGTACATCATTGTATTTTCTCTCAGTTTGGACAGGAGATGGAACAGCTCCTCACTGTCTAGATATCAGTTTACGTAACATTGAGGAATCTGAAAAGCTGTGGCTCTTTAATTTGGAAATTACTATAGCTCTAAAAAGTAAGTCTAAGGATGGATGTTTATTAGAATGTTATCTTGCTTCTGTTTTAGATGTTTGATGTACACCGAGCTGAACCCAGTATTATGTCAGTTAAGTAAACAGTTTCCTTCAAGTCTATCAAAGAGCATCACCAATAAAGTTGGCCAAAACCAGCTTCCAATCACTACAAAATAGCATCCTCCTACTTTATCATTTTTACTGTCACTCAATTTCCTCAAATGATCATCTTTGTGCACATTTTTCTTCAATTATCACAACAAAAACTCGTTTCAGGTCACATGACGTGATGCTATTTTCTTCTCGCAGCAAGCAGCACCAACAGAAAGTAGCAGTGATACAAAACATTGTCTACAATTGTTATGGAAATATATTTATCTGTATCCTGCTGTCATGGAAGCTAAAGATCAAGGCATGTAAGCTACACACAATAGTATATACTGATTTGAAATAACATTTGAAGGAAACATCCCAATGCATAAATGGATAAGAATCAGACTAGTTTCAAAGGCACTGGTTACCCAAGGCACAATTGTGAGACAGTTGTATTTCAATCAATATTTAATTCATTACTTGCATCCTCTAGGTTCTATTAGTATCCAGGGTACATCCAATTTAATAGCTCAAGCACTCTCAAACTTCTAGCAATTTTTTTATCCTGGCATTAGGCCAATTTTAGCAACATTCACAAATACACAAGCAGACATTTGCTGACATTCCACATTTTCTTTTTTCCAAGGCAAGGCTGTTTACTTGAGTCTGCCATTTTACAAAATTGGTCAGCTGCAAAACCACCAACTCGCATGCGAGTTTGACTTCCCTCAAGACAGAGCTATTCTGTTCACAGAGTTACAATCAGTTTGTTCCATTTTTAATTCTATAAAGATGAACACTACTCCAATGTTTTAGATAATGATCAAGTCTCTGAACAGTTCTTTACAGAGAACTTAGCTTTTTTTTTAATACAGGTGTGAAACACAGTTTTACCTCTTCATATGCTGAACCACTGTTGCTGGAGAAATGCTGAGTGCAATGTAGCATTTCCGTTTAGATTTCTTCACAATACTGAACCACCTCATGACTAGTGCTGTTTTTAGGAACAGATGCAGTACCTGACATTTTAAACCACAGCAGATTTCAGAATAGTACCTGTTCGCTTTTGCCAATTTCAGCTTCATTTATTTTATATCTTTTAACCAGTGGAAACACTATTGCTTTACTTCACTTTTATAAAAATATTTCTGGAGGTAAAGATAGTCTGATTTTTTTCCAATGTTTAGCCTTATTCTTTGAGGAGAGAAGGGATAGAGGGAAGAGTTGTTTAAGGAAAATTAAAAAAAAAATCAAGTAGCATCTTGCCTTGAATTCTTTCCCTCAACCAGCTCTTCCTAGATCAAAATCTTAAGTATTTCAGAACTTCTGCCAATATTCCAAAGCAAAACATCTGAAGCAGAATTTGTGAAAAAAGAACAACTGATAGCTTGGACGGGAAACAAATACTTTCACATTCAGGACACACAAGATCCACAGGGAATCAATTCTAGAATGAAACATCCGCTACTACAAGCATTTAGCTAGCAATCAGCTAGTATCATAGTACACAATGAACTCATGCTGTATCATTAAATACCAAATTTGTCCTGACCAAATAGTGGTCAAACATAGCACAACATGACACAAACATGACACAAACATGTTTTTTTTTGAGGGAATGATACAGTTTGTTTTCTTCCATCTGCTATGCAAGGAGAAACCTACACACTCAGTGTAAAGTTTGGTGGGGTTTTTTGTGTCTGCTTAGTACATTACAGTTATATACACTTCTGTTCATGAAAAGATGGAACAAGTTGTTCCTTGCAGCTAGAAATGATATGTGAGATTTACAATTCTATTTAGTTCCTGCACAATTTTGTTCCACAGACTCTGGCTGAGCAGAAAGCATTTTCCTGCCCAAATACAGTGCACTGCTGTTTCACTCGACAGCTCTGTAAAACATAAGGGGAAAAAGCATTCCCCTTCCCTGAGCTTAAAATAATATTGGGTATCTCAAACCTCTCACTTACCTGCAGATAGCTTCAGTTCATTCACTGGGAGGCACTGAAGAAGCAGGAAAAGACTAGTATACCTAAATGTAGTAGCTTGGGTTTTCTGTAGTGTCAATTATTTAAAGCCTTGATATACAGAATTCTTATAAGCAAACTTAAAAATTGTAAGTTTATGCAGTATAAACAGCAAAAGTGATACACACTAATATATAGCTTTCCTGAACAAAGGATATCACAACTTAAGTGCTGGATGCTCCAGAACAGAGTAGGGACATTAAAATAGTGTTCATTTTCCTGCTGTTATCAGGACAGGAAACAGTTTCTACAGCTTAAACCACATCTAAGTTTCATCTAGACTACCCTAGACGTTCGACAGCGCTATCAGATGAGCAGTACTGTAGAAGACCAGTAACAGTAGGAGATTATGTTGCATAAAAATGACAATGAGAATGTAAGAAGAGTTTGGAACAGCAGAAAAAAAAATTGCTTAAGGAAAAAAAGAGAGGGCAGTAGCAGACAAATCACAGGGAGGAAAGAAAACAGTCCTGAAAGGCATTTTAATAGCAGAGGAATACCCTCACACCACAGGAACAGAAGTTTACAGGGATACAGTAAGGGATAGAAGGTAGTGCTGGAGAAAGAACTAGGTCTGGTCTTGAAAGTAGGGAACTGAAGTGTCTCAAAAAGTCACTTCAAGACAGCATTTTGAAGACTGCAGTTTTATACACGTACTCTCTCAAAAACTTTTTAAGCATGTATGTAGAGAAATAACGTTTTTGAAAAATGCAAACAAAACTTAAAATTAAGGTATGTCTTAGGATTTTGAGAGTCTGGCATTCAAGAGCCTGTATTTTTTAATTAAAAAGTACAAGAACTACCAAGCTCCTGACCAGGAAAAAAATGTTAAACCTGTGCATAGAATGCAGAGAATAATTTGATTTTTTCCTCAATTCTGTCTATTGATAGCAACTTTCCATATGAAGTTATTTACATTGCTTCTGATCACACAGAAGCCCAGAGCCTTCACTGCTTCGTTTAGATTCCTGTCTCCACATTTGGCCATGCTTCTTCTTTGACCCTCCTTGAAAGTGTCCATTTCTGATCTTGGCCTGCTCCCCTGTAGTCTAGGGGGCTCTTTCTGTGGAAATCATTTGACCTTTTGTCAAGTGACCAACTCAATAACAAAGTTCTTGTCAGGTCTCCACATTAGCTCTCTACCTGGGGGAAAAAAAAAAAACCTCTGCTAACTAGTTAACTGCTTCTCCCACTACACTAAGTGCTTTTCTGTTGTTTTATGAAGCAAGTTTGCTATGTAAAAAGTTACAATACACAATAAAGTAAAAAGGGAACAACAAGAACACTAGCAGTTCCTACAGCCAAGTTGGAAGCCATTAAGATGCACAGATTCCTAAACCAAGTTTAAGGTTAAAAAATCTCACCAGTTACCCTTATTTGGTGTACTGATTTCCTATATTAAACTAACTCCTTAGTGCCACTAATAAGTCAGAAATTATTTTGACTTCTCTGTGAAGAATATATCATCCAAATCAGAAATTGTGATATTACCACAACATGCTTTCCACATGCTTGCAGTACAAAGCCATTAACATTTGAATTAAGTCTACTTGTCACTGTAACTGCATCTAATAATTGGAAAGACATTATAATTATTTGATCATAAGATTATATTGAAGTCCATTTAGAACCGTTAATGCAAATTTTAATTAATCAAAATGGCAATGCAATGAGTTCCACACTCCAGGCAGGTGAGCTGAAGTTGCTTTTGCATTGTAATATGAACGATTAATGGCATGGTAACGGAATTACATTACAGTCTGTTCTACCTTTAAATTCTTCTGCCATGATATTATTGCATCATAATAGCATTACAACACAGTTGCAGCATAGCCCCCCTTAAAATGGGATGGAATTATTTTTCCATACCACAATACCACAGTTAAGAATATATGAACTTGTCCTGGTTTGAGCTGGGATAGAGTTAATTTTGTTTCCAGCAGCTGGTATGGTGTTGTTTGGGATTTAGGGTGAGAATCACGTTCACAACACAGTTGGTTCAGTTGCTGCCAAGCAGTCAAGGACTTTTCAGCTTCTCACTCTGCCCTGCCAGCAAAGAGGCTGGAGGGGCACATGGCCAGGACCGCTGACCCCAACTGGCTAAAGGTATGTTCTATACTATATGATGTCATGCTCCATATATAACTGGGTATTGGCCAGTAGGCAGGGTTGCTTGAGAACTCACTGAGCATTGGCTTCAGTTGGTGAGCAGTTGTGTTCTGCATCACTTGTTTTGTATGTTTTTATTATGCTCTTCCTTTTCTGTACTATTAAACTGTCCATCTCAACCCACAAGTTTTACTTTTTTTTTCCAATTCTCTCCCCATCCCACATGGGGGGAGTGTTCAGCTGCCCAGTTGTTTAAGCTGCCCAATGAGTTAAACCACAGCAGCACTGTATTAAACATGATGCTAAGAAAGTACAGTACATTAGCATGTTCAAAAAAAAAAACAAAACCAGAGTTTGCAAAATGTTGCAGCAATACTAGCTTGGGTCTCCAAGGAAGTTAGATGTGCTAGCACTAAATTATACCTCTGCTAGGAAATTCTCTTCCTCCATACAGCTGCCTAGTCAGTGGCAAGAACAGACAGACTACAAGTTTAAAACAATTTCAAGATACTCTACATTTGTTTTTTTTCTAAACTTGGTCAACAGTGCTCTGACAAAAAGTACAAGAGCAGCAGTATGAAGAGATTGTGAAAGAATATCCAACTTATATCCACTCCACATTATGTTAATGCTTCAATGCTCTTTGGACAGCATCAGAAATCTCCGGCAATTAATACCTGCCATTTGAACTAGCCTAGGATCTAGAAAAATCTCCCCTGACTGAACTGGCTAATTGACTCAGGCATATTGTCTCCACTCCTCTGCAGATCTGTAGAGCTCATTCATCTGGTGAGCTGAGGTTTGATGGAATATTTAAAAGCCCTGTGCAACAGGGAAAGCTACAGTTTCTATTGCCTACCTGTATGCTGGGAGTTTCCACTCAACCCATCTGCTTTTGAGGCCAATAAAGAAATCTCCCAAAAGGTATGGATTTTTTTTTTCCTTGACATTACTTCTATAACACTCAATTTTTGAGCTGTCATGATTTCTTTTTCCCACAGCCTCCCTACTGCAGCCTTCAGAAGCCATGAGTCAGCAAGCAGCAGGGACAGACTGTTCCACAGGAGAAGATGAGGCAGAAGACAAGCATCTCAGCAAGGCAGGCACACAGCACAGTCCTCAATGGGTACAAGTCCACAGCAACCAAAAAAGGAGCAGCAGAGCAGGTCTGGTGACAGTAACTGGGGTCAGCTAACAGTCCAAGGGGTCTCAAAAGTCATAGCAATGAGGCAGTCTGAGGCTGAGCCAGCAAGTCAGGGTCACATCTGCTAGTCAGGTCCAGACACAGCTGCAAGGTAGCTGGGGCACAGAACAGGGGCAGAGGCCTGAATTTAAGTACTGCTGCTGAGCTCGAGAAAGCAGCCCCCAAAAGGCTTCTCTCCGCTCTTGTTAACACAGCGGTCGGATTTAAGGCCAGAAAGCTACACCACGGAGCTGGCTGCAAGCACATGCGGCTAAACCTATGCAAAGGGCAGGGGTGTTGAGGGCCCACATCTGCTGAACATAGGAGAACATGGGTTGGAGCTATTTTAAAGGTTTTGTTACTTCTTTATTACACCGGAAACTAATCAGACTTACATCTAGTTCTAGAGCATTACAAGAAACTTTAAAGATGCTCTTCCCACCTCAATTTAGTAAAGGAGTAGAAAAATGGTACCAAGAACAAAATTACAGAATGGAAAGAGAATGATAATCGAAGTGTGAATCACAGGATTGTGCTTCATTACCTATATAGAAAAACTGTGGACACTTAAGAGAACAGCTGGAAGTCAGCCAAAAGTCTGGCCTCAATTACTCAAATACAAGTACTTTAAGGCCTTTCATCCATAGATTTTTGGCTCATTCAAGTTTTCAGTTTTGGTTAGGTCACTATTGTTAAGTCCATTAAACTGCAAAAGTCTCCCCACTGAACAGACTTTCCCTTAAGAGGTTAATAATGGTCATAAGCTTACTCCAAAACATAACATCCTTTTTACAACAATAAAGGGGCAAAGCGCCAAATTAAAATCATCTCCCACTTCAACAATAAATGTGTTTAAAGTATACAAAGATGCAAAATTTAACTTTGGAGTGACTAATTCCTGAACTTAAATTAATATAATTTTGTAATCATTAAGTTCCTTAATAGATTTCATTATGCTTATTTCTAGGTTTGATGTCATTTTTTTCCAATTACCTCAGCTATTAAGATTTTATATCACTAGCAAAAGTAAAGATCAGAGCCAAGATTCACACTACTTTGGTTTCCATCATACCATATGCATCGAAAGTAACAATTTCTTCCTCAACATTAATACAGATTCACTGTGCCCATAGAACAAAAACAACTGGAATTCCTACAAAATAGCAGTGTTTTCACATTAAGTGGAGTCTAGTATTATCCCATTAGGCTAGAGTTGTCTTCTAGTTTAATAGCTTCTGGAAGTATTATGTATATCTATACCTAGCACTGAAAAAATCCATTTCTACCACCACATTATCTGTTGTATAAGAGACAGGGAATAAAAAGATTTTCTGAAGCCATCAAAATTAAATAAGACAGAATCATTTTGTCGCCTGAACTCTACTTATAAACTTGGAGATGTAATCTGCAGTCTGCTGTGAAATACATATTAGATCTATTAGCAGGTCAAGTCCTCTGAAGTAAATAATCAACTTCAGCAGAATACAAAGCTTAGGAGACATTTCCCATATGTCAGATAAATCTACTGCTGCAGACAGCCTGGCTGTTACACACTTGCTTCACCTCTGTGTCTACTAAACCAAATTATCCCTGACTACTTCTGTTTGAGTCACGTATGAACAAGAGTATACAACCACCAGAAAAGATTTTTCTCTTTGAAAACCTCAGTTCGGACCAAAACAAACCATGTATGGAGTCACAAAACTCAAGCTGAAAACTGTCAATGCCAATTTTGCTGTACAACAGCCTGATGCTGTAAGGTTTGAGCACCTTCAACTTTCGTTTGTATCAACAAAGACCAGTGGAAAAGGGTTAAGGTGAAACATTAGATGTGGGATGAAAAAAAATTAAGATTGCCTAACAATGTCTTATCCACAGGGAAGACAAATACAACTGGATTGAACTTATTGTACCCCTGTATCTCACTTGCCCCCAAAACTATTAAATAAACTTTAAAAATCCTAAAGATGCTGTCTTACCTGACATTCAGTGCCTTGTGACAAAACAGGTATCTGTACTATACAGAGCAATTTGTTAATTTTAGTTCCTATTTCCATAGCTATTTCAAATACTACCTGTCCTAGTTTGAAATAACCCTTACAGGTAAGCAATACACAGTTAAAACACATTAACATCTGCCACAAACCAGGGAAAAATAAATTCCTGCTGTTTTAGAACAAAGTGGGTTTGGATCTTCAGGATCTATTTTCCAACTCAGGTTTATAAACCACCAGCAAGATACAGCTAGTGTTACAGAACATGGAAGGTGAAGGAGATAATAGGGAAGTTATATTGAAATATATCAAACACCACCCCAATCTACAGACCTAACCTTTGCATCCATCAATTTCATATGAATATGATTCTCCTATCAGGGTCCAAAATCAGAGTTCTATGAATGTACCTATTTGCAAAACACTGGGTTGCCCCAATTTAATACCTGACAATTCTAGGAAACTAGTGTCTGCTATTTTAGCCTACCTGACCAGCAGAAACATGAGGTTACTAACACAAGTTGAGGTTGGCTTGGTGGGTTTGGTTTTTGTCTGTTTATTTACTTTTAAGGGTTGTTCTGTGCTGAAGGTGTCTTTTGTTTGTTTTGGGAGAAGGTTTAGTTTTGGTTTTGTTTGTTTGGGTTTTGCTATTGCTTTGGCATGGGCCTTAAGTTTGTTCCTGCTGATTAGTTGAACAAACATAGGCTAGAAAGCCAGTGCAGTTTAGCAGTGCTATAATCTATATTCAGGCAACATGACCAAGGCTCTTGAAGTGCCAGAGTCATGCTCATTTTGCCAGATTAACATTGGCATTGGAGATTATGACCTTCTTATATCTGGTCTTTTCCCTAGAATGAACCATCTTTTTAGGGAAATAATCTCCATTTTATTTTTTCCCTTCATTTTCACTAGATCCATTTCCAAATAGGTACCTAATCCATATTTCCCTTGGTCAGAGTTCAATACAGGTACAGTTCAATTAGAAATGATTCACACTATCTACATTAGACAACACTTGCACAAACTAATCTAGTGAAAAGAGGGATTTTCTTTTTTCTCAACAAGCAGAACTCAAGACTTCCAACAACTTTACTGTCAGAACATGCCTTACCAGAATATTTATTCTTTACAGTTACCTGCTCTGTCACAGCACCTTGTACCAAACATTTATTGTACTCATCCTCTTCTTAAAGTTCCTCAGCAAGATTACCTTACCCATAAAGCACCAGGAAAGCCTGTGGGAGCTTCCTCATATCCTCATATCAACTATAAGCCAAACAAAACACAGGTCATTGTCTCATCACTAGTTTTGGGGGGGGTGTGGGGGGGGTGAACCCCAATCAAAAATCCCACCAAAAAATCCCAAACCAACACCCCTCCCACACACCACCACACTCAGATGGTTAGCTGTTTTTAACATTGATGCAATTACCCAATTTCTCTACCTATATATCAGGGTAATCCAAGAAGCCCAAAATTATACTCCACATGCTCCTCTAATACTGTTGTGCTAATGCTGGGGAACATTCTGCACTCAAACATCTAAGAAGCAAAATATTTAACAAATTACCCTTTCTTATGTCCAAGTAATCATTTTCATATCAGCTGTATCCATCTTTTTGTTTTCTCCTAAATTTCTGCTTAAAAAACAGAAAAAATAAACGTAATCATTTTACTTCCACACACACAGAAAAAGAGGTCTGCAGAAACAGCAGTGGCATAATCATCCCACTAACTGCTTTTACATAACTGGTTTTCCTATATTATCATCTGGGCTTCTGTACAGTTTGAAAAACATGAATCCTCCTAGATTTTACTGATATAAAGGAGCACTATCGTGTTCCTTACATTCAAATATGTTGCTAATCTAACAAGATCAGTGTAACAAACCTTGTTTAGGATCCCTGTCATTTCCTAGTGTCAGGTGTAACTACAGACAGCTGATAAGTTGCTTTGGTGCTGTAGATACCAATATCACCATATAATGAGAGGATGAAAGTCACTACCTATTTTGTCAGTTGCCAAGATTTACCAGCTGTTCTTTTCAAGCAGAAAATAACTATTGTATTTGGTTTATATTTCAGCAGAAACACACACATGCATGCAATTGTATGCACACACAAACCAGAAGAACAGTGGGTTAGTTGCATTTGTTTACATTCTGTAGTAACACAAGAAATAGCAATGTTGTTTAATTAAAACATTCAGTTAAACTGCGTCTAAAGGATAAACCAGATAACCTTCACATTTTTCCACTACAGTTCATATGAAGAGAGAAAGTAACAATGAAGATTTGCTATATTATACTCACTCCTTACATTAAGCTAGAGCACCACTTAGTTTCCACACAGATACACTCTTAAAAACAAGAAATAAAAAGCATTTTAAAGGGGAAACACCTCCAATGAGTTGCCATCAGTGAAGAGAGCATGACCTTTTTAGCTAGATTAGTTTCTGATCTATTCAGATTAAATAACTGAACTCTGACCTTGTCAGACACCTACACAGAGCTACTGGGAAAGTAAACTGCAAGTTTTCAACTGTTTAAAAGCAGACCCTTAGCCAACAATAACCACAGAAATGGTAAGTTTTTCACAATATCTACTTCCTTAGTAATCTAGTCATATGTATAGGATAGATATTGCAGATGATGTATGCCTGAGTCATTGAAAAGAAGGAAAAAGCAAGGTAATAAGGAATCCTAGCTATCATTAGAAATCACTTTTTGGCATCTTACCACAGCTCAGAGGAACATACTCTGTTTAGTTCACTAGGAAAGAGGGGAAAAGTGGGGACCAACTTAAATAAAACTAGAGTTTAGGTTACCCCATTAAAGCAAAACAAACAGAAAAGGAAAGAAAAAAGTGTTTTGCTGCAGAAGGAGAAAGCCAGAATAGATTTAAGTGATGATAAATATTGCGAAACAGAGTTAGAAGATAAGAATTGTGACACTTCCATCCTCCAAAGTAGCTCCCTAATGCTTTAGTTCTTTCATAATGCAAGTAGCAGCTACTTTATTGCATGTGCAGTACCTTAAGAGTCCAGTAAAATGATGTGGATAATCACAACCGTTTTGTATAAACTGAGAACAGAAGCAAATAGCAGAAGCTGAGATGGGACAGAAGAATGGACAGAATAAAGAAGCACATGAGCTGTACAAAGGAGATACCTACAGCAAATAGGTAAATACCAACTTAGATCCTGAGATTAAAGTCAAAAGTTGATTATCACAACTTAAAGTGACTTTTTTTTCAAGCTTCTCTCCAAAATTGTCTTTCAACTTTCATATATTGAGTACTAGCTGCTGTCTTTCCTCTCCTGAAGACTTTTTAATGCAATAATTGTTACAGTCCACCCGAAGCATCAGCACAATGCTCAAGTACTGGGGTAGGGAAGAAACTGAATTTATATCTTGTTTCCCTTTATGAAAATCATCCACAGGTCCCAGAGATCTGTTGACACATACTATCAGTTACGTACAAATCAAGACTTATCTAACCTAGGCACATTTCTCATCACTATTCTATACTTAGTATCTACCCTATGTCAACTATTTATTTTAATGAAGATTAATCGAAAAAAGAAATTCCTGCCCATGGCACTTTGAGGAAAGAGAGGGTTGGTGGAAACTTAAACAAGAAAAGGAATGCTGCTTATGGTACTATTTTTCATCCTCCCTCTTCCTATTTTAAAGGAAGCTTAGAGGGAGAGATCATATATGCACATATTCATGTGTGTACAGTACATATTCCATATATTATACATAAAACATTTTATACATGAAAGCAGGATTTTAGAAGTGAACCTTTATGCTTTTTTTTTAATTAAGTTCACTTTCAGGTGCTGATTCACAAAATTCACACTTCCCTTCATCCCTGCTACCAGTTTTATACTTATGAAAACATGACCAGAAATGGTGACAAATATTGTACGTGCTGATTTAACTGTTGAAGTGTTAACTGCAAGAGATTTTTGGTATCAGTTAAAAAAATCCATGGACACATTAGCTAATTTGTCAAAGCTAGGAAAATCTTTGAGTTGCAATGGGTCAGTAGCTAGCTGTAATATTCACTATGGCTTGATTATGCAGTAGTGTTTATACCCCATCTGGTTCTGAAACACTATACATGTAAACTATTTAACACAAAACTAAAAAGGACAATATGCACATTGGCTTTCTCTAGGATTTGCTTACAAAACTGGTTAGAAACAGGAAACTATATATTCTATACCATAGAAATCTCTTCTCTGATTGCCTTTCATAATGTTGCACCTTTTACTTTTTTTCTTTACATATCATGTTGATTTTGACAAACCTAACATTACAAGGGTCCATAAGCTGCATGATGCTGCATTGTGTATGATGTCTCACAATACAAGCTGACTACCAGTACATTTAAAAAGGTACTTATGTAGAAGTGACTTTGGCTAAATTACTTGGTCAAGGCATTTAACTGGCTGGGCCAGGGGGAAATGTGCTGTTAGGTCCGTAAGTTAGTGCTGTTAAGATAAACTCTTGCCTATTTACTTAGTTCTGCAAGCAACAGTTGTTAAACTATTGGAACACCACTGAATTACAAATAGATGCTCAACAATATAATGGCAATGATATTCGCTCTGCATTTAAGTCAAAATACAAACAAAAACTCAGGAACTCTTGAATAGAGAAGTACAAATGTCTCACTGCTGCTTCATTAAAGAGAAAGCTTTAAATTAGTACACAAATAAGTTTGTCTTCCCCCCCGCCCCAGGTTTTTGTTATGTCAGATTTCACAGAATTATGCTGATAAACTCATATCAAAGTACTTAAGGTAAAGGAATTTAGAACTGATTTTTTTGTCAGAAAGGATAGCATAGAACAGAAACAGATCTATAGACTGAAATGTTCAAAACTAAATATGATCAGATACTAACATTCAATACTAACATTGCAACAAGCATTTCCCATTCTTCTATAAGAGAAAGATACCCTTGTACTGAATAGTCAACTCAGCTTGCTTTTGCAGTTGTGGAATAGTTTGGAATATTTTACTGTAATTTTCAGTAGTCAGCTATTACAAGACTGAAACATAGTCACTTGATCTAGCCACATAACATTAAGTCACATGATGGGAAAAGGAAATCAGAAGACAGACATAAACATTGTACACACAGGTCGATCAGTTACAAGATGCTTTTTTTTTAGTCCTGTGCAAAGATTCGGGTATTGAAAGTCAGATCAAATGCAGTACAAAGATAGTGAAGCCTTAGCTTCGAATAAAGAGAGGATGACAAATCTTTTGCAGAAGATTAAGTTCCCTCTGATGAGCATTCAATAGAGCTACAGAGTGTGGGGAACTTCAGATCAATAACTGGATTTGCTATAGCAATTCAAAAATAAAAAAGCTGGGGAAAGTATCAGCAGTAGTAGGCTCCTTAAGCAGATGCCTGCAGAGGTTGTCTCTAGAAAGGACTCTAACAAGTTTACACTCTTACTCCACCTATCCTATCCACAGGGGTAGGCTGCTAATGATTGTTTGGTCCTTTTGCAGCAGTTAGTGTCTTCTGCCTCACTAGATTAGATAAATGAGATAATTAAGGATCATGGGGAAAAGCTTACTAATGATTAAAGCAGACATTGAACCAGCTTTCTATTTATTCTCCTTCCATATATTTCAGTTCTACCTGATTTACATCTGCAGTTGCATGGTTGTGAACCATCATATATCAATGAGCAATTTGCCTTCTCTTCGCTCTTAACATTTTTCATGTATGAAAAATATAACTAATGCCACCATACACTGTTTGGCAGGTATCAAGTATCTATTCAAATAATAGACAGTAAAACTGATGTTTCAGCAAAAGCATATATATTTCTCAAATATAAGAGTACTCTAGAGAAAACACAGGTAGTCATACTGACACACGTGCTTGTAAATTATAAAGGCTCAAGAGCATCATACACTAAAATATACTCTCCTTAAGACACTAAGTTGCTTATAGGGTCAACAAAAGTCTGTTCATGTAAGTTCTTTCTGTTAACTGAAAGTGTGAATGACTGTCTTCTATACATAAAATTTAAGACCATGGGTTTTCAGTGTATGGTCAGGATGTTTTGTTCTCTGGACAGAATATATGAAGTTGAGTGACAACTTCCTAATAACAGTATCTATGCAGGCTTTCCAGCTCATTAGCCACTTGAAAGTAATGAACTAGAAAAGGTTTAGTAAGTTAATATTCACCTATCTTCAAAATTAGATTTCTCCTGATTATACATTACCCAGTGACTACAGAAATGCTTACAGATGAAACAATCCCAATAGCAGCTTGGGTTGGGGGGTTCTTTTGGGTTTTGGGGAAGACAAGGGGAACAGTATAGGTTGATTATAAAAGTTTTAAATCAGAGGACAAGTGAGGAAGAAAACAACTCTATGAAGCATGAAGACAATTGGCAGTTCTCCAAGGCAACCTTTTTCCCCCTTCAGAAAAAAAAACTTTAAAAGATTACTTTTGAAATTAAAAAGTTTAAAAATGGTTCTACATTTTCTAAATGAAGAGAATGTATTTGGTGCTTCAGAACAGCTTTTTGTTTAAAAACATCGCAAGTTAACTTACAACTATCATGTAAGCCATCTGTTCATTCCAGTGCTTTCCCTTTGATTGTCTAATCTCAGAAATTTTATCATTCATCCCGAGTTTGGTTCAGAAGCCATTTGTTAGTTCATTGATATTATTTAAAAAGACCAATAAACACCCAAAACACAACTGAAAAGCAGGTACCCACTTACCACTTCAAGTTATGCAGATGAGGCAGATCCTCAAAAAAATTTTTACACCAATTTCAATTATTGGTGTCTGAGAATTTCTTTCTGGCATCAAATGTGGTACCAAGTAGATCACTGTTTTCTCTCTCTTGACACTTAATGGAAGAGCTTACCAATGCGTGATGGAGCTTACCATTTGCGCTTTACTAAGTTCCTTTTTGGTTACATAAGCTTCTATTGAGCAGAGTTAGCCAAACAATGTCATCATCTGTGCAGTATTGAACCATGAGTACAAGTGTGTTTCTTAACTTCCAGAGCAGCTGTTTTGCTTCAAATGCTTATTGCCATTTTTTTTTTTTTTTAAGAAAAGAACAGAGAACATTACAGCTGAAGAAAGCTGAGTGTTACTGCAGCTTTCCCTCCTAAGCAGGATTTTTTTCTTCCTTGGCTACATATTTATTATAGTTAGCTTCCAAGTATGGCAAAAGTTACTGAAATTCCAAGCAACCCCAATACTCCTATATGATAATACCTTTTGTCCTACATATACACAGTATGTAGTATCCTAGACACACTATGCTTGGTTTATAAAAGAAAATCCAATCCAAGAATTGGATCTACCACAAAGTTCAACTGATTCCTAATAGATTTTTTTTCCTGTGTAATTCCATTTTAAAGCCTTACAATATCTGCTCTTTACCCCTTTTTGGTGCAAAAAGGGAATCTTATCACACTTCAACCCAGTTCAAAGGATTAACTTAAAGCCTGATTCATGTCCAAGCCCAGTAAGATAATTGCATTACAGGCAAATACACAAACCTTAGCTGCAATCTGCTAATGACTTTGTCTTTTTTTGACCCAACAACTTTCAAGGAGTAACTGAAGCAAATCTATAGCCTTCTTTGCTTACAATTTAGCAAAAAGTTCCCTTATAGCAAGAGTAAAGTTTTATCCCCATTCTTCCTTCCCTTTCAGAGGTCCCTCCCAACTATTCCAGAAAAACACAAGTTATGTGTTAGGGGAGAAAGCAGAACTGTCCAAGATGACTTTCAAGTACTGGAGTCTGATAAACATTTACACAGTGCTCTCATTTCCGTATGCAAACCTATTATTCCAACTTTAAGAAACACCTTGCTACTCTTTGAAATGTTGGTAAGCCTCTACATTTAGGCCAATACAAGTACTAACTCCCCTTATAAGGAAATATCAATATGATCAAAATGGAAGTTTGCTTCAAAAAAGTATACACTTAAAGCTCTGGAAACACTGAAAAGACTTTTAAGTCCCTAGTAGAATTACTCTTCTCCCCCACCCCCAACCTGATTTAGCACAGCAGAAACCCACTTTTCGTCATCTATTAAAACTTCAGTAGAATAATTCATTTACAGTTAACTGCAACAGTATTCACATTTACACCTGAATATTAATTGACTGATAATGAGATGATAAAGCTGTTTTTCTCTGCAGGTGCACCAGTCAATTCAATGAAATTGAAGAAGTATTTAATTTTAGATGCAGTAAGGAAAAAAAGTGATTTATATTTTCTAATAAAGTGCTTTTCATTGATCTCCTTCTGGGGAAGTATGGTTTTATTTGCACCTTTTAAAATTATAAACAGCTTCCGTTTGCATAGGAATGATTTTACAATACTATTTTGGTTCCAATTGATGATTAGCTTTAATATGGCTTGTAGAATTAAAAACCCTCAAAAGAATTTCTAACTTATAATAAACTAAGTTCGTAGTCAACAGAATGAAGGTTTAAGACAAAAGGTATCAGAGTAATATTTCAGCAAGTATTTCTGTTGGATTTCTCCATTTGTACAAACTGTTTACTATTACTGTTAGCTGAAGTAACTCCAAGGCTAATATATTAAAGACTTCTGCCAGCCATCAGTAACAAATTCCAGCTTGCAGCAATTTGAAGTACCATTATCTATTGAAATATTCTAGCAGATGTTTGAACAGAGCAATTAGATTCCACTTCAAAATTATTGTCTTTCAAGTGATAATAATTAAGGAACAATGAAAAGAATACTGGTATTTGAACACATGTTCAGAATACAGACTCTACGTAGAGACCAGGAAAATTGGGTACAGATTGTTTGCTTCAGTACCAAGACCACAAGAAGAATGAAAATATGGGATATGGGGTAAAATAGATATAAATATAGGTATAAATATTGCTATATACTTGGAGAAACTAAGCACAGAAAGTTGGCCCCAACTCCTGTGAGCTCCAGAGGTCTGCAACGTACTGAGCACAGGTGCTTAATCAAACTGGCACACAATACATGCAAAAACATTAGTACTTGATTTAAAAAAGTTAAAGTCAACATTTAATATTTTAGATTCTGTACAATATAAGCGTTGTGGATTATTAAGTGATCTGAAATAGGCAGAAGAGCAGCTGTGTTTTCTTAGCTAAATGAGAAGCCAAAACAGAAGACATCAATATCCTTCAACATTTTCAGTGACTAATCACCATGTAACTAACTACAGTTGAAACTGGAAGTGACCATAAAGTCCACTGCAATCTTACAAACATTTTTCAGAGTAGTCAAGACTGCATTCAAGTACCCAGTATCCTGGCATTTTAGACACCAGAATAATCCTAAATATAAACTATGGATCTGCAAGTGACCATCAGTCCAAAAGGAATATCTTATCAAAACACATACTTTGGAACACATGACCAGCTTAAATAAAAGCATTGAAAATAAACAAGCAAGCAATGCTCAGTTATAACATACAGTAAGATGGAATCAGACAAGTGAGGAGGGAGGGTCAACATAAGCTCTGGAAAGGTTAAGTCAAGTGGACCAGGGCTAGGAAGCTGACTCCAAGCCAGATCAGGAAGCAGGAGTATAATAGGTACAGAGACAAAAATGATGCCAGGACTCCAGAGTTAAGATCCTAAAGCAGCCTTAGCTAAGAGCAAACGTGCAGCTGAGACCTAGTACTCAAAGTCTTATATAGGCTTCTCTTGAAGAATCTGTTTAAAATAATAATTTCCCATGACAGCAGGGCCTAGGAATTTAACAAGAAATATTACAAGTACTTGGTGTTTATATCTAAGACTTTTTGGTAGATCATCTAGAATAAATTCATGAGAACACAGCAATTTCAGCTTGACAGAAGCTACAGAAATTAAATGCATCAAAGAATCAAGGATGTAAGAAAGCAGCATTTATGACAGCCTTTAGGTAGACTCTCTCATATTTTGTAGATGACAAACAAATATTCTTTTTAATTTGAGACTGCTTCTACTTACTGCAGAACTGCATGACAAATACAGGAAATGGCTTTCAGTCATAAAGTCCGCTTTCAAGGTTTTATTACTGTTGGAGTTTTCTAGAGCTACATGTATAAACTTATGAATAAAACATAATTAATTTTCCTCTAAGTATTTCATTTGAAGAATTTAGCTTCTTAATGGTATCATCTAGCCACACCATACCCCAGTACATTGAAAACGAATTAGTTTTAGTACTGCACTGTAAGAGAAATACATTTAGAGTAAAATAGATTTATACATCTACTTTCAAGTGTAAACCTAAAGTTGTTTGTTTCTAATTTGTTAAGAATCATCATCTCAAGACAGCAAGCCTAACTCATGATGATTTTAACTGTACTGCAGGAATATTTTTGTCTCATACTTGAAGAGTATACAGCAGTTGAAGATGTTCACTGTAATAAAAATCTTACATCTCCAGCATTATTCTGAACTCTCCCCAGAGTGCTACCACCACAGTTCTGTAAGGCAAACCAAAAGTATGTTTTTCAGCCACTAAAGAACAAAAAAAATTGTAAGCTTCAAAGTAACCATGGTTTAGGGACAGCATGTATTTCTTCAAAGGTCTGCCAACAGGATCCTCCATCAAGCCACTGACCTTACCCTTCACTACTGCTTAAGTTTAATTTTAAGAGTAATTTGTACCCTTTGAGACATATTTGACATAACAGCAAAACCGCTTTTAAAGTTTTACCCAAGAGCTCAGGATGGAGGCACACAAAAAAATAGTCTACCTCTAAAAACAGCCTCCATAACTTAGTGCTACAGATGCCCAAGTTGTGGCCAACAGCAATAATAGCAACAGAAAATACTTTAGACCATGAGGTTTAGGTTACAGTACTTTAAGCATCCAATTAATAGCAACGGCGAAAAATGAGATCAAAGCCTTAATAGTTAAAAACATATAGCCTTTCCGATTGGTAGATTTACAAGAGCTTTGCAAGACCGGTTTCTTGTATTCCCTACTGGTCACAGTGTGTGCTCACATTCCTTAATACAACGTTTGGTCTCGTAATTCCTTTTACAACATTGCCCTCTAGTGGGTTGTGCCTGCAGATATTGTCTTGAACAGTAGCTCAGTACTTCAGTGATTTAGTACTTCTGAAGAAAATTTAATAGGTCTCACCAAGTATTTTCGTATGCAATACATGTTCTACAGCTGGGAGAGGAGGAGAAGGATATGCAGATAAGGTCTCACTTCATCTAAACCCAACCTTCTTGGCATTTTAGTTAATTATAAAAAGTATTTGTAATTGCAGATGGGAAAGACTTTATTTCAAAAAAAGTCTAGCATACAGATTTCACCAAAAGTTCCAGTTCAGACTACTGATTTACCTCTGTCACTCCATTTTTTTTTCTGAAGTGGAGAGTAAGACAGATAGCACATACTTGAAGTTTTGTGGCAGCTTATCTGAAAAGTGACATTTAATTTTCATATGTACTAGAACAATTTTGCATTAAAAAAGTAGGGTTTTTTTTATTGGCCTAAGTAAAACTTTATACCTACAGGCAGGCACACACTCTCTTAAACATTCAAGATAGAGGTAGTTTCTTCAGAAATGTTCCTGGTTATCTAAACTAGTATTTCTGGGGCAGAAAAAATACAGAAACATGAGTCTTGTTACTACAGTCACAAAAACAGTACCCTCCAGTAGTTCAGTCATCAGCATAATCCCTTCTAGGCCCCTAGGGCATTCCATTAAGGATGACTGGATAGTAGATAAGATAAATACAAGTGTTTCAAGAGGTGGTGTTTGTCTGGGAGGTTTTTTGTTGGTTTTTGTGGTTTTCGGTTGTGGGGTTTTGGGGTTTTTTTTGTTGTGTGGTTTTTTGTTTGGTTTTTTTTTTTTACTAAAAAGGTAGGCACTACCAGGACTCAGCAATTTCAAGTTACTTAAGAGTTATATAGCAACTCTTGCAGACAAGAGTTTTCATCATTCTTTGATTAAAACATAATATACCAACTTTTTCTCCTCCCAAAGAGGGACACAGAGAAAACAAGAAAAGAAGCTGAAGATAAGGGAATGTAACAGCTCCCAGGATACAAAGATAAGATTACAGAACAGGGGAATGGGGAAGAAAAGAGTGCAAAACAACCCCTAATAAAGTCCCCAATGTTTGAAGGTCACTCATACCAGACTTCAAGACAGTGTGTGCCTATCACATCATTTTCCATTCCTGCAGCATGTGTGATGCATCACAGCACAGCCACAATCTCGTCTAGCTCCACACAGCTAGCAAGACATAGCTCACTAGGCCTGTCCAGGGCTCCACACCACTACTGCTGCACATGGATCCAGTAGAGCTGTATTTTTAAAACTGTCTTTTAGATATGAACAAACTGATCTACATTGACAATAATAAGATACTGCTACAGAAGGAGACAATCCGTTACAACAGCCTAGACTGAAAGTCCTATAGCTCTGTAGAGCAGTACCTGCAGTGCACAGACCTGCAGAGGAAGGTATCGTGAAGAATGCCGTAGGACAGAATAGTAGATAATTCTTTTTTGTGGGGACAGGAGAGACTGTTGAAGATGGCCAAAGTCTGAGTTAAGGAAGCCAGACAGCAGCTTATCCCTAAGATTATCTCTTACTGAAAAGAGAAAGAACAGGGGACTTGTATGCAATGTCAGCAAGAAACTACAGGACCTTCAGTACCACTAGCTTAATCTCAAAGCCATCATCTACTTAAATTCCAGGACAAGAACAAAGTATCGGAAAAAATAATTTGCTTACAACAATATAAAATTTTCTTACTTACTATAAACGACTAGTAAGTTCTGTGACTCCAAGTCTGTACCAAAAAAGTACTAACTATCCAGTTGATGCCTTAAGTATTGAGGATCAAGTGTCATTTTAAAAGCTCATGTTAGAACTACCATCTGTAAAGTACAGGAACTAAACTAGTCAAAACTGCAAGTACTGCACAAAAGTGCAGTTTTCTCCTCCCACAAGGGAGTGGAGCTGCACTAGGATAATCCTGCACTGGGTCTCCAGAGAAAGAGAAGCACACCAATGTTTTTTTTATATAACCCAGTATGGATACCTCAGGTCCCAAACTGCCACTAAGATCTTAGGATCCAGTTCACAAGAGAAAGAACAAATGTATACCATCAGTAGCAATAGGCAGCTCTTAACAGTGGCCATTTCCATTTCTCAGCCCGGCTGCACAAAACTTTGAAACAGCCTGAATGACACCAGTCACTTAGATGAGTAACACCTGCACCACTTGTTTAACATCTCAATTTAATCATCCAATATTAATCTAAAATAAGATACCAACCCCCCCCCTAAATAGAACCAACAGGTAGTCACTGACATCATAATACCCATTATTAATTTCTGGACTCAACTCCCATGAGCTTTGGGATACTAAGTATTCAGAAGTACAAACATGGCTACCACTATCTGTTCACCTATTCACTGGCAGTAAAATTATACCTAGGTTGCTCCAGTTAAATTCTCCATTTACAGAGATAGCAGCTGTATTTCATACTCCCAAGTGAATGTCAACAGCATTTAAAACACGAGGTGCTAATGCAGACATACGTGTTGGTTAGTGACTTTTGTATTTGACTGAGAGGCTCTAAATCTGCTGAACTATGGCTTAATTCTGACAAGCATTAAACATCTATTTCCAACTGCCAGCCACCTTTAGCTTCTGCTTTCTTCACTGGCTTTTGCGGGTATAACATAAAAAGAAAAATTAAATAAAATCCCAGCAAGTACTAACAGACCTGATCTCTCTTTCCTACCCATCCCTCCCCTCAATGCAAATTGAAGTACATCCAATAGCTGTACTAAAGAAAGTGGCATCTACTGAACTCAGACTGCTTGCTGGACTTACACTCCACATAAGTGAGACAGCCAACATAGCAAGAAACAGACTATTTGGAGAAATCCATCTTCTATTCTTCCTTTTTTTACCCAAAAGTTAATTTTGTGCTTTACAGGTATAAAAACCATGACATTTGTATGAGGTTTAGATATATGACTAGACAGAGAACGACTATGTCAAAACACAAATGAGTAACACATGGCTCAAGTATTTCAAAGTATTTGATTTAAGAAAAAAACCTTTTCATCTACAGGATTTTCACATGTCAACTTAATCTAATGAATCATTTTTCACTTCCAGATTGATGTATATATCAAGGGCAGATCAAAAGAGGGGACACCACACACAAAACCAAACCAACCCCATAACCCAAGAGGTGATAAACAAAAACCCTCCAGTCTTTAGTAACCTCTTCCCTCCCCAGCCAAATTAACCTGTCTTAAACACACTGTCCTCTACTCTGTTTGAAGCAATGTACCATCATCCCTCAGAAATCGCTGATCCTCAGATATTTAAAGCAGATAGCCCAGCACATTGTGTACATGCCTATTTTTGAGTCAAAGCCATGTACAGTCCCATGACTAAACTAGAACTTGCTCAGAATTCAGGAACAGCTAGATGTTCCTTTCCAGCTCCCTATACTTTTTTTGCAATTTCTTTGCAGGTTTGCTAGATTAGTTCAAAGTAGTTTTACCTCATTCTGGCATATCTATCAGACACCAGGCTCAGCTAATCAATAGGCTAACCAAATAGCTTAAAAAAGCTGCCATATCTACAAAAACAGGGTTCCCAAATATATTTTCTTGTTCTTGAGTTGTTAAAAATTGATGTAAAAACACCAGAAGTTCAGTGCTATCATTCAACTCTAAATACATCCATTATCTGGAGTTACAAGCTCTGTTTATGTGTTTGAGTTTTATACCTCTATTAAAGAAATACACACCATTCAACATTTTAATGGACATACATTCAAATTTCACCTTCTCATTTCACCTTCTCAAAATGTAAGCATGATTCACAAGCACTTAATGAACAAGCTTTAAGAACTGACAGACTTCTCTTTAATGGAAGAGACAGAAGTACAGGCTAGTCCATAAACAAATCTAAACCTAGCAGTGTGTACATATGTACATCTTCTAGTGCAAGTGTTCATAATGAAAAGAACTAGATATCTAACAAGTTTTAGCCAGATTCCCATCAACCTAAAACAGAAGTGCTATAGGCCTTGTTAGAACAGTAATTTACTTTAGTTATGTCTTTAAGCACAGAACTATGGCACAATTACTACAGCTCTTTGCATCAACAGGAACCAAGATGCATTACAATCAGGATTTTTAAACTGCTGTGAGAGTTCAGTCAGACATATCAGAGTTAAGCAATGAACATGAAGATAGGTGTATGGATCAACTTTACAGTTGAGAACAGAGCTTAATATGTACTTCAGTTTTTAATACTAAGCTAGATTTCTGCAAGATGTTTCTTAGATAACATTTTCAGATTATCCAACAAAAAATATCTATTTATACTTAAAAGTCATTGCAACAGAAAGTGTTTCAGAGCCAGAGAATTAAAACACATACATACAACATATGTTTTGGGGTTTGTTTTTTAAAAAATAAAACAGTTAATGCCTGAGATTTAGGGATTCATTGATTTCTGAGAGATTACTTCAGATTCAGCACAAGTTTCCAGAAGGCAGTGTTGATAGCAGGGCTTCTCACACAACATACATAGTTTTCCTTGAGTAATCGTGCCATCTAAACTGATGAATCCCCTGCAATCTTGCACCAGTGTCTGCAAACGCAGATTTCCTTAAGATCCAGTATGAAGCTTGCCCTTAACTCCACAGTCTATCAGTAACAGAGAGATCAATTCCTTCAAGCACAAAATGCCAATAAACAAGTTGCTTCCTTCATAGTCACGGTCTGTATTTGCACCACATCAATATCCAATTTCAGCTTGTTCTGTCACACACAGCGTCCCTGACAGTTAAATTCCAGATAGCATTGGCAGTTGTTTCTGTGCCAGGGTCCTCTTTTTTCCCCCTTCTTCCTCAGGCTGTCCTCCAGGCTTCTGGACAGATTCCACAACTGTTGTGCTCTTACTGGTATTGCAGCCCATTTTTGTCTTAAGCAGTCAATGAAAGGATTTTTCTCTCTTTTGCAGATGTCTCTAGAAGGCTCCCTGCATTGCAGGAATGAAGAACAAGGAAAGGGACTCCAAGCTAAATAGCCTTCCCTATTGTATTGTTAAAAGCAAGTATGTTTGGTTTCTGTGACAACCCACTGATCCTGCCAGTCAGGCACTAGCTAATGAAGAGCTATGGTTTACTGCAGCCAGCAGAAGGCAAGTTTTCAGACTAGGAAACTGTTCTTCATTAGTATTTCCCCCCAAGAGTAACTCAGTTGCTTTCTCAAAAAGGTCTGCTTTATTTTAACTTTTAAACATCCTGAAGCTCAATACTAGGAAACAGCATCTGACTACAGGGAAAATCTATGTTGTCAAAGTAGCAAGTCTGTACTATCTTGTAAACATTTTCAGGATAAGCTATTCTACTATATATATACACACACACGGTATTTTAAATAAACAGTAGCATCTCCATAGTTTTGTTCCTGTTGCTTTAATGGCTTTGAGTCAGCAACTTTCAGTTTCCAATGCTAATTCTATTAAAACTCCTTAATCCACCTTTGAGGGATAGTTTGCTCAATTCATATATATAATGCAGTTTCATTTTAAACATGACAACTTCTGTAACAATAAATTGGGCTATTGGCACATGATAATGTCTTGCCTGTTGACAAAATAGGCTTCCATCACACAGTTGTAAAGTAACAGCAGCAGAGTGATTACTAAGCCCATCTCAAAGTAGGTGATTTTAGAGAGTTTGTGTTTTAACACCATGAACTTGATTTGATCAAGCTTACTCAGAGTGTTTATTGTCACTACCAGCCACAAGAAGAAGCCCCAAGAGTAAGGACACATCTTGTTGATTTGCCCAAACCCTCTTAATATCAGCTTGAACTTAAGAAACACAAAATGAAAAAGAAACACCCCCAAATGTCTCAATTCTGGAATAGCTTGAAGCTTTTCATGAAAGACTGATGCATGCACTTAAAATTCAGGCATGTCAAATAGTTCAGCATCTGGTACAGATGTGTTAACAAACTCACATTCTAATCTGGCAGACAAAATTTTCTAGTAAGTGGTATATAATGAGTTCACAGTGACTAGCTCATACTATCATCTAACAAGCCAGTAGTACCCTCATGAACAGATGGACCTTAATTGTTTAAAAAAATGCCTTCACAATTTGTTAAACCATTAACTGCAGAGGTTTATTTAGCTAAACAAAATATGTCAATATCCTGTAGAACTATATAGCAGAGAAATGCTCAACAGGACTTAGAGCTATACACTTATCCTATGGGCTTCCACAAATACATATTTGGCTATAAAAGATCCTCCCTCCTGCACAGCACTCAATCAGCAACACATTGAAGTTGAGCAGCAATTCTCCATAATGTACTCAGGGATGAAGAGGACAACCTCTGAAGAACTTTGATAACTGTCCCCATCCACCAAGTCAGATAAGAATTTAGGAACGAAGGTCCAGAATCATTTCCATTCTAGGCTAGAGCTAGTTTAACCTCAGCCAAAGGGCATGCAGCATCCAGGTGCTCCAGGGGGAAAAAAAAAAACACAGAGAGCCCAAAGGAAATATGGGGACAAAGCTGTGCTGGAACATTGTGTGATTACTCCCTTATTGTTTCTAAAGACAGTCCAGGAACATATTTTCCTCTTTCCAGTACAAAAATCAGTCCATTCCAGCCAAACTCTCTAAACCAGGCTGAGTTTCACTTCCATTTAGTGATCTTAGCTATTACTGGCAAATACTGAAACATCCAGTCTAAGTCACTTTGAGGAGTTTGCTTGGGTTGCAGTTACACAGTTTGTCAGACTGAGGTCCACATAATCACAAACGGAGCCATAAATACACACACTACTTCTTTAATGATTAGCTACTTGTTCAATGTATGTGACAGACACAGGTTAGCTGTATGGGACTAAGCAGGTCCTTATCTTCCAGATCAAGGGAAAGCTGTGTCAGTAATCATCATTAGATACTACACTGCACATTTCAGGCATCACTTTAAAGGCACACTAAGGTGAATTATCTTGGAGTGAAAGACTGATCTTAATATGGAAGAACAAGTGAACAGGTGCCTCAAAGATGTTCAACAGATATTAAGAGGTAAAGTAATTTTCAGTTCTTTTGAGGCAGAGGTATTAGCTTTGTTGCATGATGTGTAAGGTTCTGTGAAGGAACTGCTCTTTTTTGCCCCAAATTAGGGAGGATCCCAAATCTGCACATCTGAAGTCAGAACACCACCACACTGAGTTCAACTCCATCACTCCAAATGCTTCACAGATTACTGCCTCTGCCCAGTTATCACCAGGGGCAACATCACTTTTGCTTCAAGGGTCACATTTTTGTTCTCTTTGCTTTAATAACTGTCATTAAGCAAGAGTTATTTTTATTTACATCATTACTACCCTCCATTTTATTCAACTAACATTAGGAACACCCAGTCAGCCACTTCTACAAGCAGTGGTAAGCAAGCACAGCAGGAGAAATACACTTCGTTAAGTACCACCTGAGGAACATACGAGTTTATGTAACATCTATTTCAGAAATTCTTACTGCTTTACTCTTGCATTTAATTGTGCGTACAGTCTAGATGCCCAAGCAACTGCAGTCTAGTTAGCAAACTTTGAAATCTGTATCTGCCAGACTGACAACCCAGCATGCCTGCTTTAAAAATGTAAGAGGAAGATGGAGGCATCCAGACTCTAAAGGGACATGAGTTGGTCTTGATTTTCTAAGGAAAAGCCAGGAATTCCATGCTTCTGCATTTCACGATTTAATGCATCACCCACTTTAGTATACTTCCTCCTTTCAATTCAGGTAGGCCTGAAGAGGCAGAATAGTCTTCCTTTAAGGACTACAATCAGGCAAAAATATCAGCAGTTCCCCAAAGTATAATGCCTGTATAGGTACTAATGATTCTGGAATGCTTACTGGCTTGCATTTCCAGAAAACTATCTCCAACTCCCCACTAGATGGCAGGTGAATACTATGTTGATTGTGCAATACTATACAGCCTATGCTAGCCAAAAAAGCTACACGATTACAGTTTTGCAGGACTAATCACAGTATCTTCGAATAAAAATAGATATACTCAGAGATGACACTGCCTTAAGTTTAAGGATGAAGAGGTACCTAGGTAATTATGCTATTGTGCAAAGACTGCTTTGGACTCATTACATTCCACTTAGTTCAGTTTTGTTTGCAGTAAGGGGGCAAACGTGCTTGCCAGCTTTTACAGTCAGGTAAATATCTTGATTTAATACATTTACTTCCTCCCTTGAAAAAGAAAGGGTTTCGGGTTTTTTTTGGTAAGCGTCTTCATTACATCCCTAAAAATTCCAAACCAGGTTTCTTCAAAGTGAAAAGTCATTCAACTAAAGTACTAATGCCCTGTTTGTATTAATAGCCTAACCAGTGTGATTCAGACAGCAAGTGTCTTATTAGACCTGGACAATAAATCCAGAAGCATTTTATCTAAGAGCATCTGAAAAAGGCTTTATATAGCCTTTATAATCTTCATATCAGATTATACTTATATTCCATTCTTTCTCAAAGTTACTGACCTCCTCCTACTACAGCCTGGCTGCACATTATTTTAGTATCTGGGAAGCAACCAGTGTACAGATGTGCTGCAAGCTTTAACAGCAGCAACTAGCTTCTATTCAATTGCAGCAAATTATTGCTCCCATAGCAACAATAGTAGTTTTTCCATCTCATGTTTCCTTTTCAAAGCTGCAAGTGCACAACAGACAGACAAATGAGAAGATCTACTGCCTAGTGAAGTAGTAGTCTAAACTTAACCATGTTTGAATAAATGAACTAAGAGACAACTGCTTTCCTTTGGCAAGTAATAGTCTATCCAATAAGTAGACAACTACTTTATAGAAAGAAGCACCCTGAAAGCAGTAGAGAAAAATCCACATTGAAACATTACTGAGCATGTTGTGCTGTCTTAATTGGGTATTGACAGTAAGGGAGATCACCTGATTCATCTCATAACTAGCCAATCATCTCCAAGGTTTAAAGGCTGCCTAACAGACCTTATTTGCAAAGCAGTCTGTTTCATTGTGCTTCTCCAAAGATGTGGGTTGAGCAGCTTCCATCTATCTCCCCTTAAAAAAACCAAACACACACAGAAGAAAGCCTCCTCTCAAAGTTTTTGTAGGAAGTCATATACCAAGTCTAAAGATGACAGCCAACAGGCAGTCATCTTTAGTAACAGTAAGCAGTGTGTTTCCATTACAGGGCAGATGAATCTGGCAAATAAAAAACTAGGAAGCAGCTAACAGGCTTCTGAGAACTGAATGCTTTAAGCTACTTAAGCTACGTTTTGAGATACATGCTCTTTAGTCAATGTCTGACTTTATTTTATAAACTTGTGTGTTACAATTCTAATATTTTAAGAAGTCTAGGACTAGTTCCTAGTAAGCTAGTTCACTATGAAAGTCAGCTATGTGAATTACTGATATACAATCCAGTAATGGAAGAATCATTCCAAGCTCTTGAAGGGCAGATTAAGAACACTTCCCAGCACCACCTTTGAAAAAGCATTCAACATTTGAATAAATGATCATTTAAATGAAGTGATAATTGGAGAATCAATGCCTTGACTCTAGCTGAACAAACTTGTTAAGACAAAAGAAAACAACAGATTTTTAGATCCCAGTTTACCTAGGATAAACAGAGACAGTTACAAGCAGCAAGACAGACCAGCCTCAGAAGTTGCCTAACACATAGGAACATAGGCATCCCCATTCACCTAGCACACCTCTTCTGCAACTCTTAACAGCTTTAGCTATATTCCATTTCTTAAAGACCTTACAGTGACCTCTCTGACCCTGCTCATGCTTCCTCTGGAGAATAAGGATTACTGTCATCTTCATTGCAACTTTTATCAATGAAATTCCTTCTAACTGATCATATTGATTTTTACAAGTCTCCAATGTAAAAAGAAACACAAACTTTAAGATTTCCAAAGATTTCTTCACGTTTCTTAATTTAATAAGTACACATTTGAGTAGCATAAGAACATCTCCCCAAGTCTTTATAAAATAAAGTGGGGAATTTGTTTACATATAATACAGGGTCCTTAGTCTAGTATTTGGTGTGCTATCTAGCTCAAATATTGAGTTGTTTTGGCAGTTGCAGTAACTGGAAAGAAATAATACTTGTTCAAAACTGAATTATCTAATATACAAGCCATGCCTCTACACCATCTAATCAAACAGCTAAACTGAAGGAGTTCTTGTAATTCACTACCTGTAGTAAAATGTGCAAATTTTTGCAGATGTGACCCCCTAAACATAGGTCTACTGGAAAGCAAAATCTGGTATTACAATATTTCAGGCTACTTAAATGGATGGTGCAGGAATACATTATAGCTTTACTTCATACTACAACTACAGTACACAATGTTAGACCTACAACTAGCTTTGGGCAGGAAGACTCAGCTTAAAGGAAAGCTGGCAGTCTTCAAACAGTTTGAATACCTGCGTGGACAAATTTTGTATCAGAAACAGCTGCATCTTCCCACAACAAGCAGGCTCAGCACACTGTTTCCTTAGCAAGCCTGAAAACATTTCCATTACAGGAAATCTAGCCATACACTGCTCCAGTGATGATGTTCAAGTCAGCACTGCACACTGATGACAAGGCCCATTGGCACATTCAGGAGAATTGCTTTCTGCCATGCATTTAGCTAGTACTTTTATTATTCTGCTCCTACTGACAAGCAGGTTTTAATCACCAGCAGCCAGATCCACCTGGTCAAGCACTTCCAAGCAAGAAGAATAGACTACAATTACTTTGCTGGTACACAATCAAGGTATTTTTGTGGGTTTTATAATATGACTTCCTTCCCCATTACTGTCTTCTATACTTCCAGTGAAAATATAAAGGAAGTGTTAAAACTTTCAGTGGCACAAAGTACATACTGTCATCCCTCTATTTACCAGAGATTGTTTCAATTATTTGAATCGCTAAGCTAGGCTGGTGGCATTCTATACTTGTATTAATTATGGTTCTTTGAAAAGAGGTCTGCCTACCTCAGATAAGTAACCTTAGTAGAATTTGCTATGAAATTCATGTCAAAGTAAGCTTGTTCAAGCTCCAAATAGCAATATTAAGAGACTATTTCCTAATTATTTTTAATTAGGAGATATCCAGGATTAATTTAACAGTATACTCTCAAAGGAATGCCTAATTGCTATTTATTAACCTAGAAGAATAAGATGGTAAATAGCTCAAAAGTCAGGCATAAATGCCTATCTGTGTCAATCCTAACGTGCTGCTCTGTTGCTGTCAAATATGCCTGTGTTTCTGTACACTACAGAGAAAGAACCACGACAATCTGTTCTCTCTTTAGAAACACAAGCTGTGTTTGGCTGGCTGAAAAAAAAAGAGTCTGTCAGACTAGTAAATATGTTCTAGTACTTGACAATTTCCATGAACTAAGTTTAAGAAATGAGCTTTTAGAATCCTTAACTGAGCTAGGTCACTCCCTAAAGCTTTGTGTGCATACTTTCTGAACACCAGTAAGAAACATGCCAACAAAAAATTAGATTTAATAATTTAGTATCTGCCAGGTAAGGGAGAAAGACAGAAACAGCAAGTCTACAGTATGGCATGACAAAACTACAGACCCCAAGATTCTAAGCTTTTCTCTATTTTACCAGTAGACAAGGTTACCTCTGCACAAGAACACCCACATACTACAGATTTCCTACATGAAATTATTGTCTATCATAACTTGTTTTCTGATTCATTGCAAGTCTCATTACCTAGCCTGAACTCGCAAGCAAAAATTTTCCATTAATGAGCTGACAAGTATTCTGCATCAGCCAGATCACATGCAGCTTCCTTCCAGATTTACTAATAACATTCTTCTGTGTCCTTGAGATCAGGGACAGCATTAGACCTTAGGTTACATGGTTTGCCACAAGCAAAAAAAAAAACCCAGCAATAATTGCTAAGAGCCTACTGTTAACTATTAGAAAGCTCACAGTCTAACAAGGTCCTATACACTGGGTGTGTGTAGGGGAATCCCCACAAAACAACAAGACACAGAAAACACTATTCTTGTTATTAAAAGAGGAAATATCAAGATACTCTACCTGGTCTTCCTCACTCCTCCTGCCCAATTACAGAAGTATTCACTTACAATATTCTATTATCACACATAAAAGAGTACAAAACTAATTTGGAAAGGAGTTTTTATTTTTCCAGCTTTGGTCCCCTTCTGTAACCTAGATGCCTTGCTTTGCAACCAGAATTTTTCTCAAGTCCTGAAACCCAGAATATACGTATCCTAATTCCAAAATCCACATTAGAGCAGAGCATCAGTAGTCTATTACAGAGTTCAGTGTTGCAGAATAGTCTAAACTGTGTGGTCAAGTACTGCTTTAATACTCAATACCTACACTAATGCATCAAAGATAGAGGTGAAATCAGTGCACGGAGAAGGATGTAAGAACAAACATTTTAGAAGTGAATAGTATCTGTTTGAGATGTTAACAAGACACACACTCAAGTTAAGATCACTTCCACTCTAGACTGTTTTAAGATTTCACTAATGTACTTTCTTCTAACAATGAAGCAGAAAACAAACATCTTAGACTTATAAACAGGTAACTTGGAACAAAAACAATGTAAAAACTGCAGTTTTACCTGCAATAGAACCTATATAGTGACAGGTTCTATCCTGTTTGGGACAAAGTGAGCAATGAAAAAGAATGCACAGCTCAGAGTAGAAAAGAAACTAAAGCATGTACTTACCCTCATTATCAGCCCATCTTTTTTATGGCTCACGAAAAAGTTGGGAAGTTTACCGATTCAGGGTGAGAAGCACCAACATACAAACCCAACTGATTTTAAGTCTCAAAACGCTTATAGCAAGATTGCAGGGTACAGATTCCCATTCTTCATTCCAACAAGGCACACAATTCTCAAGTGACTTCCCATTTTTTCTTCATATTTAAGTTTTGTTTTAGATAACTTAGATATATCAAGAACTGTCTTATTGTCCACAAAAAACACTGTGTTAACAGAGTGCTACAGAGCAGCATCTGGCAGGTCTTTAAGTTAATCTGCAGAACTAGTGTAATAACTTGCTAAGCATTAAGACAAACAACTGATCAATTCCACAAGTTTGGTCCCAAAGCTTTTAAAATTTGGTCTTAATATGGTTTTGATAGTACCTTATCTAACTAAGCTTATTTGTGACTCCAGTTGCTCCATTATTTCAAGTTATTGCAGAGATTGAGCTTTAGTCATTAATATAAGCAGCTATATCACACACACTATTTATAGTTTGGAAGCAGTATTCCTAAACAGGCAGATGCCCATCACCACATAAAAACCCTTCGGTAGTAATAAAAGCTAACAACACTTTATCACAACTTGAGGCCACCAAATTTGATACCAGCCAAGATGTTAGACCTACTGCAAAGCTATTAACCAAGGTTTTAAGCAGCATTTTGAAAGCTTTGCTGTTATGCATCTTCACATTACCATGGGTATTTAAGGTAAATAGTTCTGCCTAATTAACTTAGAATCAGAACTTAAGCTATTGCACATCAGCTACTCCTGACACCTCATCAGCTATTCAGACTCTCAATACTTTAATCAGCTCTTTTAGAGTCTGTTACTTTGAATTGCTGCAACCAGTTATCCAAATGCTAATACCATCCATGAACTCTTCATATCAAGGGCATCACCTGTATTTAAGTCCAGTTGAGATCCAGAATCACGTATTCATTCACTTAACTAAGGTTTCTACACAGTGGTTGAAATTCTAACCAACTTTGCCGAGATGAGAAGACTTGCCACGAACTCGCCAGGGTCATGATTTAACTACACTTCAAAAACCAAAATGGCAAAGTCAGATTTGGGCATGTTTCAGGAGCTGGAAGCACATAGAATATAATTGGTACCCTTGCCCTCATTTCTAGCTGAGGCACATGAAAATGAATATAATTATGCTAAATATTCACAAATCTACTCCAATACCTTAACATTCTTTTTTTCAAGTTTTTGTTTTCATAGGAAAGCTAGAACAGAGTTGTGTTCAATCCAATTTATTCTAAGAGGAGCAACTTTTGAATTAAAGAGGTCAACTTGTATAGCTGGAAATCGACAGGTTCAAACCCAATAATGAGAATAGTAAGAAAATGCCTGTAGGTTTGGCTTTTAGAAGAGTGCTGTTATTTCAGCACACTCAGAAAAGCTGTAGGTTAAAAAAACACCTGAAGTCAATAAACTCAACAGAACCCTTCTGAACAGAGCATTGTTTTCTTTTATCCCTTCATAAATAACAGAAAGGAGAGACTGAACATCCATTTAATTCATCCCATCATCTCTTCTGTCCACTGCTGTATTTCCTCACAGAACATTCCACTGATTTGTCCAGTGCAGTTACTCTCATAACAATCATGTTCTAACTCTTGTTCTTTCAAGCTCAAAAACTTCAACTGCCCATGAGAGTTATACCTATTGATCACATATCCTTACAAGACAATTGGATATACAGTGCTATTATACAAATGAGATTCTACAAGAATTGAAGGTACAAAGATTTACAGTAGCTACAAAACAAGTTTATGTACTTAGACTACTGCAAAATTGAACATAGAAGGTAAAAGACCAGGAATAAAAAGCAGTACAAAGTACTTCTGTGCCTTTCTTCATATTTGACAGTTAGCATGTTCAACTTTGTGCAACTAAAATAAGAGTTTGAAATTACCTGATTGGCATTATGGTTGCTGTATACACACACACCTGGTCAGTTTATACTTATTAAATCATTCTCTTGAATATTAATGAGTAAAACTCTGCTGTATATATGTTCTAAAACTTGCAAGAATCCTATTCTGACATCAGAGAATAAGAGTTGTACACGTGCCAGAAGATATCTGCCTGCAAGATATGACAGACAGCAGTGACAGACTGACCTCTGGAGTCAGAGACCCCATAACAAAAAGAGTAAAAAGCAAGACCACAAGCTAGTGCAGGTTCACTGCATTCTGAAGTTTTATTTTTATAATAGTATCTATGCATATCTTATCACTAAATTACAAAGAAACTGTCCTATCCATAGACAACACATTACTAAATTTTGCAAATGAAGATAATTAGAGGTCTGCAATTTGGATGGCAATGGTCACAAAGTGCTTTCAGTCCAAGACCATGACAAGTTAGGGGAGAAATCAGCGCTCTAGTGACATGCTCCAGGTGTCAGATCAATACACAGAAAATAGTGTGCTGCCCTTGCCAAGTCCCCCATCAGTGTGACACGTCATGACTGATTAAGTGTATTCCAGGATGGGAGGGTCATCAGTTATTATGAAGCATCAGTAATCCTTAAAAGTAAATCCAGGTAGGCATTTCAATTGCTAATTCAACATCAATACAGCCACAGTAACTTTCTGACTTTTCAGCAATACATGAAAGGTCTATCACCACAGTGATAATTACTTCAGAGATTATAGTACTTTAATAAGCAACAATTTAGAAGAAGAAAGCTCCAACTGGTCTGTCAACCTCATGAGTACTGATTTTACAATACTACTAGACAATTACAGGGATTTTTCCTTTAACCAGAGAGGATATAGGCAATTATTAGCTTTATTATGTTGCATCTTGTACCATGTTTCTACATTATGTGGCCAATAGGCTTCATAGCAGATGATGCAAGTTAATCCTTTCAGCTGTGCAGAACCAGACCCTAACTTCACAGAAAAACCTAGATTCAAAGTCAACTCCATCAGTTGCACTCAAATTCACTTATTGATGAGATACAGTCCAGTTATCCAATTCTGTCAATAGAAACTGGAAGATTTAAGTCCTAGTACACAGCTCTCACTTAATGAGATACCTTCTGGGAAAGTCCTATGATCTTTTTCTCTACAGTTTACTTATCAGCTACTACAGACCAAATGAACCACCTAACACATAAGGAAAGGTTCCCTGATAGTTTCTGCAGAAACTGTGTTACCCACATTAAGAAAATAGGCCATGGCCAAAATGCTCTTCCCAAAAGGCACTGGAACCTGATTTTGGCAGACAAGCTGTTCATGGTTACTTGCTCTTTGAGCCAAGCAGAATACAATTCACAATTCATTTTGAATTGTTTTTAAGAGGTGGGTGCTCCCAAAGCAGAGGCAAATAAACAACTCAAAAAGGAAAACAAGCAAAGTAACTGAAAGTAGAGAATATAGATAAGCTGCTGAGCCAGGTAAAGGGAAAGTTCCAATGGAACAGATATCAAAGTCATCAGATACCAGGAGACCAAGCATTCCTGAGAACTTGCACTGAAACGCAAGAGAACCTATGCCTTAGGATTACAAAATCACTCTCCATCCAAAAAAGCAGAGCCTCCCTCTCATACACTGAGCTGTTTCATACAGTAACAGAGATGCACTTTGAGTGATCATTTCTCAGCAGAAAAAACCACACAAGATTATCTCTAGAGACAGAAGCAGTGCACAGAGTGAGAGAACTAGACTAGTGACTGCCAAGGAGAGGCATGGGGAGTGTACGGAGCATGAAACATATCTTAGCCCTTCAACTTGGAGTTAAATTAATCAAATGAATACAGCAATATTTAAACATACATGAACAAGTCCAGACAACTGGAGTATTTTCCCCCTCAAGCTTGTCAAATACAGGAGCTCCTGAGCCCTGCAGGGCCATTTACGGCTTGAAAAGAAAACCCAAAACCTCAACAGTATGTAGTCACCACAGACCTTTGGATGGATGTTTTAGTCCTAAAGACAAATTGAATTAAGGAAAGTCATACTGACAGTAGGTTTGGGTTTGTTTTTTCTTCCTCCTGAGGCTCTTGCATTAATGCAAAATAAGACATTCTAGTCTTATTAAATACTTCCTGTAGTTGGGTTCTCTTTTGGGGCATGGGGAGAAGTGTTTTCTTATCTTCCAATAATATCTTCCTAATATTATCATTAACAAGAATGTTGGTTACATAAAATAGTCAAAGTTTTGCTATTTCAGCTTCAAAGACAACTCTTCATAAAGGTGACAAAAAAGGTTGCCTATCAGCTCCAGTTAAGAAATAAATGGTTTAGCTAATAGGATTCAGAGATTCTTGCTCAAAGTGGTTTAACAGAGAAGAAAAAGGGCTTGTGAATTAATTTGTTGTTTAATTAAAGTTCATTCCAGCACCACCCTGAAAAAGTCTATTTCAATACAGGTGTTAAGAGTAATAGAGTCCAAGTTTAACAGTACCATTAGACAAGTTGCTGAAGCAGAACTTCCAAATCCAGAGCATAAGCCTTTTGTTTGCCAATTAGGCTCATTAGCTGGAATTAAGATTCTAACCCTCACACAATTGACTGTTAATCATGACTTAGTAGCTCTTCATGAGGAGAAAGTTAAAGAGTCTGGTTAGTACTTTCAAGTTAGATCATAGCAGTGACACTGCCTAGATTTATAAGCGTACTACAACACAGCACTGATTTATTCCTTCCCACATAGGATCACCTCAAATTTAGTAAGTCACTTCATGATGGACAGTAGTCATACAACATTAAAAAGGACTCAACTAGGCACCCAGTGACTGTTATCTGTTCCTGATGCATTATTAATCTAGACATTCTTATTTAATAAAAGTTGTTCTCCCCCTATTTTAGAACTGTACCGCAACAAGTCCATCCTGACAGCTTAGTCAACTTCTAAGACTTAAAATAATTGTCCCTACCTCTGACCAATGTGAAGTATTGTTCAAACCAAAAGTTATCTTTTTGACATTAGAGCACTGCATAAAAAGCAAATTTAAGTTCTTTACCTAAATCCTGTTCTTGATAGCAAAATGAATTTAGTTTATCAGAAGCTTTCCTTATTCTACTGAAGTATCTTACACCACATCTTCAGTATTTTTTTTCCTCATTGTATATTTGGATGTCTCTATTAGCTTTTTCCAGCACCCCTGCTGCTGCCAGGTCATAATCCTATAGTATATATGCTTTTCAACAGTATTTAAGAAAACATATGAAGTACAGGTTTTCTTCAGTATATTTTCATTACCTCTTTAGCTACTTACATAATTTGGTTCCAAATCTGCCTTCTCTATTCAGTGATTATGTTTTTTGTAACTTAGAGTTTATGAGTTTCCATGTCATTCAATGGGAAGTAGTTTCAGGAGTCAAAAGAGCCATCACGGAGAAGTTTTAAGACCAGCTTGTTACAATCAATTTCTTCCTAAAGTCCAACCGCTTGTGGGTGGCCAGTCTTCCATACTTCCACTGAGAAAAACCCATTCCAGACAAAAAGTTTATATCCAATGAGTGTAGATTAAAGTTAATCAATACAAAAGAGAGACTCTGCTTAAAAAGTTATTGACAACTTAAGTATCAGACAATACCTTCATTTTGTTTTACTTAAAGCACAGAATTAAACACACACCAAAAGAGAGCTTGCAGAATTAGGAACAATTCACCCGCAACAACTAATTATTCTTTTAGGAGTCAAACCTTGAGGCAAGAAAATGCTATCAAGTGTAAAGACAAACATGTTACTCCAGCTGTTTGCAATACCTATTGGACATAATAAACTTGATATGCTGGAGGCTATAATTAATCTTTACAAAGTGAACACTCCTCTTATGACTTGCCTACTGAGCTGTCTAATGACACTTAAGGCTTTGATAAGTAAATAAATTAGTTCATTATGGTCAGACTTTTTTTTTAAACGAGATCAGACTTCTTTCTGTAGCTTGCCTTACTCATTCATGACCAGCTACAACACTTTGACTCTGAAGCTGACAAAAGGACATTCCATTCCAAAGCTCTTGACTTTAATTTCTGCATTACTTTCAGTAATTTAATCTGTCTCAAAAAGGAGTTTGCAATCTTTAATGATAAAAGCTTTGTTTTAAAATTAATTACACTGGAGAATAACAATATTAGCCTTTCTGTTGCTAGATCTCACAGCAAGGCTTTTGTCTCACAATAACATGCACAAAGGTAAAGTTGCAGTGCCCTCTTGTGAGTAGTCAAATCTCATTTTTGCACAAGTAGTTTTAGCATTGATATTGGGAAGGTTAGGCAATATTTGTACTGCAAACTGCCTTTTAAGTAGAAAGATGGCACTGGTTAGGAGGTTACTTTTTGTATACATACACACCTCTTCCATCTAACTGTTCTGAAACTGATGAAAAAGCAGATCTAAAAAAAATTAATTCCACTGACCTTAGTAAAAAGGGAGATTCATTTCTTAAATTCGAAACAGAAGAAACCAAGAACTAGTTTCTTTGAGTCATTATCACAAATCACAATCTTCTTTTAAGTGCTACTGAAAAAAAAACACAAGTGCATGCAGACACATTCAAGAAGCCTTTCTACAATTTAAGAATTAACTAGACTGACAAGGACTAGAAAGGTAACTATTTGTGGAAATTAAAAAAGGAAAATAGTTTGAAGTAGGGAGGATAAAAGCATTTAAGCAGGTGAAGAATCAAACCCAGTATAGCCAAAGTGCAATCCTAATTCCTAGATATTTATGGGGAACCATTAGAAGATAGTAATAAAAGTCTGTACAGGCAGTGTATGGCTTGTCAGAGAGACCACACAAAAGTCTTCATTTTTAGGGAACTACAGTTAAAAGTTTTAGCTAAAGAGTCAGTTTACCTCTGTTACCCCAAGATCAGTGTTTGTCTTCCACAATATTACAAAATACAAGATCAGTTACAAATACCTGAAAATTTACTCAAGTTTCACGGCACCAATCCAAAACTAAACCAGTGACACAGAAGGACCAGAAACAGTACTATACAATTGATTCTGTTGCCTGGGAAGTACACATTAGAATTAACTTTCTGAAAAGCAACAGTGTTATATCCTAATAAATATTTTGCTAAAAAAAAGACTCAAATGTCTCATTTCCCTTTCATAGATCTTATTTATTGTATGCAGTAATAGTCAACCATTGACCAGAGACAGTCACCAGAAGGCTAAGCTGTGCATTGCTTTTTCAATAATATTTCCACAGGTAACATTTTAAAAGGACTTTAAGTTTAATTCCAGCATATTCTTGTACTTTGTGACCAGTAAAGAAGTTACACAGAAGTGAAGCTTAACACAAGAAACACAAGCCACTGCATTCATGTCTTTAAAAGTTCATCTTACCATATTAGCTAATCACTTGTAAGTAGATGTTAAATATTTGACTTCAGCCCAGAGAGTCAAGGTCCAAAGGAACTTAGTTTGTTCAGGCCCAGATCCAAAGAATTATTTCAACTGAATTTAGGCACACAGGTCCAAATTGCTGCAAAACTCCACCGAAACAAAACCTCTCTCCTGTGACTCCCTAAAACCTCTAGCAGACAGCCACATCTCTAGTCTGCCTTCAGCTCCCTCTTGGACAGTTTCAGTACTGCAGATGAGCAGAAAGGCTGCAGCCTGCTTGTGTAGCTCTTAGAGTACTCAGACTTCACCAGGCATTCCCTAAATCACAGTAACTAAATGACTGCTGAATCCCACAGTTTACCTTGAATCAGTCTGCAAGAGAAGATACTTTGGGGCACAGATGTAAAATATCTTTGGTTTACAAGTTTTACTATCAGTATCCTATTGAAAATTGTACAGCAGGCACAGAAGTTATGCAGAGCCACTCTGGAAGTATACTATACAGACTAACAAGATTACTCATCTAGAGCAGATGATTCAAGTTGACTACTGCAGTGCATATATTTTAAGTGTTCAACTACAGTTTACAGAATTGAGTAGTATCAGCAGTTACTCCATGCTACCTTAGGAACTCACAAGACAATTTGCACAAGCTATATGGTGCTGATGAATCTTACTAGTACCAAATCTATTTTACACAGGTCTGAAACTGCAAATCTTACTTCTACGTGTATAAAGTTAAAAGCAAAGGGAAAATGGTTTACTAAGAAATGTAATGCACAACTGAAAAAAATTAACTTTTTTTTTAAAAAGTTGTCTAAGAGCAGTGAGTTTGAGTTAACAATACAGAAACATTAAGAACACATCCTTATTTTCAAGTTCATGATAACTTAGTTATTTCTTCAGTAAGCAAGCCTCAAATTTGCACTGAGGAGCCAACACCAACAAGAGATTGAATCATCACTGCATTACAAGTTTTGAAAAGCAACTAATGATAACCCACATTTCACATGAGACAAAGTTGACTAGATGGTTTGGCATGTTACATTATTTTGATTTACAAATTTTGAACATGTTCAAGATAGCACAGGAGATTTCTGAAGACATTCTAGGGATGTGGTATTATAAAACAAGCTTCAGGAAAGCAAGTTCTGCCAGTCCTCCATCCTGTCTAAGTGTCCAAATAGCAGTCTTGTCATTGAGCACATCAACTCATCCTCCTCTATTTTCATGTTACCCACAAACTCCTCTGCGCAATTGATAGAGATGTTAAAATAGAATACTACAGGGATCCATACTGAGACTAGTTATGTTACCAGCATTTGTATCAAGTATTAAACACTCTCCATGCCCAATCACTCAACCAGTTTTCCCACTCATCGGGTTATCTACCTATTCACAGCATAAAGTCCTGACTTGGACACAAGAATGTTGCATGGTGTGAAAAGCACTGCAAAAGTTGAGATAAGTGACAACCACAAAGATATTAGTTTTAACATAGAAAAATGCTCCATATCCTGTAAAATTAGCTCTCGCCTATCAGAATAAGGACATCTTTAAGTCTACTTGCAGCTAAAAAAATCAGTTTTAAAGGAAAGTTAATATTGTAACCGCTGCAGAGCAAGAATGGATCTAAACAAAGACCACAAGAGGGCAGCAGAAGCTTTCCACGGCTAGTAACAAAAAGTTTCATTTGGAACGGCTGGTTTTCAGTACCCATTCACACTGCTCAGTCATGCGCTGTTTTATCAAGTCACATCAGATAGGTGTTCGAAGAGTTTGGGTTTGATATCTTAGTTTTTGGAGGCATTCACTTATCTGTGACGATAGGGCTCTCACGAGGCAATACATGCATGCTGCACTACAGGAAACAAGTCAATTTGCAGGGTTTCTTTCACTGGCTTAGTATTACATCAAGACTAAAAGGGAATTAGAAGTAAAGCATAATATTATAATAACAGTTTGTTGCCTGTTTTTTTTTTGGGCAGTACATATCATACAGAGTCAGGAAGAAAACAACATTTCACACCAAAGTACTACATTAAAACTTTACATTTTAGGGATTTTCTTCATATATTAACAATTGATGACACTACACATACTAATATGGACATAAACATTACATAAAATAGTACTTACAGCTCAATATTCAAAGGTACATACATCATACCAGTATTCAAGAGTTATTATATTTTCTGACAAGTTTAAGGAGCCACAACACTACTGATTTTACAGCTAGTTTTAGACTGCAAGACAGTCTTGAAACTAGAACCCTTACAAGTGTAGTAGAGCTACATGGGCAAGTCCCATAAACCTATTGATTATGATTAGTAAGCCTATTTATAGGGCAAGTGTTCTTGACTATGAAGTCAATTGTTTTTCCTTCAGGAGGGTTCCTTCCTTACTACAGTCCAGAATATAGCAGCTGATAAACTAGTAACTTGGTCTTACATTTTTATTTCGTACATTCAAGATTCCCAGAGTTCTTAAACCTCTTTAATTATTCTAAAGTTCTTCCCTATTTAGTGTTCAGAATTAGATAAAGCTTCACACCAATACTTCCCTTTCTTCCTACTCCTTATCAAACTTTTACCAGAGGCTTTGAATCTTTAACACATACTTGATTTTCCCATAGTATGTGCTTACCACTTTCATATTAGTAAGAGCACCAAAAGCCTTCAACAGGGAGTAGAAGTTACCATTAGTCCTCTACCCACCCTTACAACAAAAACCTTGTGGTTTTAACTACTCAAATGTCCCTTCTAGTATACAATCTTGTCTCAACACCTAGAACTAGCTCTTTGCATATTCTATTATCAAAGGAAAAAAAAAAAACAACAAAACACACAGCAAAAAAACAGAATTCAGTTCTAGCAGGCAGCCCATTAGTATCTCTCATTCAGGAGCCACACACTTCCAGAAAAGTTTGGGGTTTTTTTATTAAAAGTATAAAACACATCTCTACTTCAAGTCCCTTGTATACTATGCCCCTCCTTTCTCCTCCTCAGAAGAGCTACTTAGTCCTTACTCAAAAACATGCTGTAAGATTTCCCAAAATGAAAAATGGGTTCACAGCTCTAGTAACCCTTAAAGCCAACACAGGGACAAGTAATTAGCACTACAGTAAATAAATCCTAGTAAAGGCTACTTAATAGCACAAAGCTTTAAAGAAAATACTACTCTCACTCTAAGCTCTACATTCAAAAATCAAGTAATAAAATACAGTCAGTCTCTAGAGACAAAAATAGAACAAAAAATAAAAACAGGAAAAATAAATTTTCAAAGTGTGGTAACAACTATGTTTACTTTCAGCATCTTACTTCTAGTACAACTGAAAATACTCACCCTACTATCAAATCACTTAAGCCACTTCCAGTCTTCCTCTTGACTTCATGAATATCATAAAACCTCCAACATATTTGTACTTTAATAAAACCTCTTACCTGCTATTGCAACAGCTATTACTGCTTTCCTTCTCTCTTGAAGACTCCCTCACACTCAACCATCCTACAGACAACTACAGCAAGGCTTCAGCATTGTCTTATATAGCCCAAAGAGAGTCAGGTGACCTTCAGTCCTGTGCTCCAGCTGGTAATCAAAACCTCCAACTGTGGTCTTAAAGAACTACTTTCTTCCTAACACAAGTGCCTAGAAGAGCTCCTGTAGCACCTTTCTTCTCTGAAGGTGATCTTTACAGACTATACTTTAAACCCTAATTCACAAATCTCCTAAGTCTCAGCACCCAGATTCACAAACTGGCCTCCAGGTATGAGACCAAGATGTGAACTTCTGTTCTCTCAAAAGACAATGCAGCAAACCTTTGCCAAAACCTAAAATTAGTTACTGCCAGTAATCCCCTAAAAAATATGCTTTTTAAATTTCCTAATGATTTAGTAAAAAAAAAATACTTTTCAGTAAGCTCAGATTTAAAATGTTTTCCTTTCATGCTGCCTATTTCATGGCAGATTTCATTTTAGTACTATCATCATGGTGTTATCAATTAACAGTGCACTTGTGGCTGCCATTGTGGCAAGCAGACAATCAAACTACAGGTGTAGGTGTATGAGGAAGCATCAGAAGTTTTAGAAATCAGCATTTTGATACCCTAAGTTCACTCAATTTACATCAGTAGTTTTCCAGCTGCCAGGTAAACTTTTAGGACATATCACATCCTGAGAGGGAAACACTTTAGCTGCCAAGAGATTTCCATCTACACTAAGTAGATTACTTGCAAATTTAATTAGTAATCAGATTTTTATTTGTAGTTGTTTACCACAATATGAAAGGTTTATATTCAGAATTCCAGCTTCTCTTTCTGATCCATACCCTTGGACATGATTGTTCCCACACACAGAGCCAAAGGAATTAAATTTTGTCCTAATCTAAAAAGATTTATAACCATACCCTGGTTTACATTTGCCTCTGCAAGGCCATGAGAGAAACCATCTGCTTCCGTGTACTTACTTTGCATCTGCAGTGTTTCACATCTGCAGGTGTACAGCATAGCTGCTCCTTGCACGAGTTCAGTGTATATTCCAGATCAAACAAACTAGAAAACTGCAAGCCAGAGCACAACAAAGGCCCAATTTGAACGGTATGGGAACCTATGACTTTGAATATATTCAGAGGTAAAATGACTTGAGCTTACCCTCACCTTGCAGACTTGTCAACAGCTCCAAAAGTCACCCAGAGAAAGTGTTTTGTTTCCTATTTGCACTGCAGGTTGCAGAGGCAATGCACCAAGCAGCCAAAACACCTCAGCAAGGGCCTGGTTTGCATGACACTACAAGTCTTCACCTGCATCGCAGATTCCTACCAGGCTTTTAGAGCATGTCTACAAAGACAAATGAAGAGTTGCTCTAATAGCAGCAATCTGTGTTGGCAGCTGCTCTTTGCTTTCCCAAGTCACACAGAGTGACTACTGAGAAGGATCAAAACAGTCACTGTGGCAACAGTGGAATCTCAGCAGCTGATTCAGTGCATGTGAACTTCATTCCAGCCCTGACCTCAATATCCCTGCAGCAACTTCCATGGATAATCAAAGTACAGGAAACCAGACAAGTGCAGCAACTGATTTCCTCTGTTGTTTTGTCTTGGAAAATTTGATCCCACACTCACAGAAGAATAAAGGATGAGTGCCCTTGTTTTGAGCACACAGGACTTCTCCGCCCATAGACTACAATGTGTTAGCAGGCACGCACGTGATAAATCCTAAGGCAGAATAAATTGCAGTAGTTCTGTGGGAGTCAAGAACGTAAAAGATCATATGTTGTAACTCTGCTGTATATGGGACATTTGAAGGAAAATATTTATGGAAAATAAAGGAGAGGAGGGGCAAAGTATTCTTCCACTCTTACCAAACTCAACATTTTATAAGTCATCTGTATGCTATGATGGATCAAGGCCGTATAATTACATTGTGAAGTAGTGGTGCTAAGAAAACAAGTATCTTGTAAAATGTGTAAAATCTGCTAAAATTACAATTGTTTGAAACAATAGTAGGATTTCAGAATAACAATATAAAGTGGCAAAAGTTTAAACCTGCTAAAGCTATGATTGTTTGAAATGATAGTAGGATTTCAAGGTGGTGATATAAGGCGGCCCAAGGTTTGATGGAAAGAAAATTTAACATTATGGAAAAGCAATCTCTAAAACTGATGAGATATTGACATGTTTAACAAAATGAAGCACAAAACAAAAAGCAATATTAATTTTGTATATTTCAGCAACCTGGTTTTTTTCCTAAGTTCTAAGAGGATCCATCCAGTCATTAAATGTTTGTGAGATTTGATGTCCTTTTGAGCAACAGAATAACCAGTCACATGATCCTATTTTCAGTCATTCATGTGATTTATCATTCTAAGCCTGTGCTCTCAAGTTATGACATTACCATTCACACTATCTACAGCTGAGAGCCCTTCACAATGTTACAATAGTGTTGATAGGTTTATTAAGGAAGTATTACAATTGGCTGGCTAATTCTAATAAAAGGGTAAAGGCTGCCTTTTTTCCATAAAATGTTTGCTTCTTTCTTTATGAAGGTTAGAGGAGCAGAGCATACATGTTTTCTTTTAGAAATCACTAGGATGAAAAAATATCAGGTATGTTCATTTTTTAAAGTTGTTCTCAATTATTAGCAAAAGAATATTAAATTAGAAAATCTGTAGGGCTGGCTAAAAGAAAAAAGTTAGTACAGAAACTTTAGCATAACTGTTAATGTTAGTCTTTCTGAACAGTCTAAGAACAAGATTAAAGTTTTAACTACGAAGAAAATAAGTTGAGCAAAAAACAAAGGTGCTGTAAAGTCAAAACACTCACGTTGTTTGCTTAAAGGCTTATCTTCTGAACTAACGCTGAATAAGAACCTACCTTATGCTTGCATCTACAGAGGCTCAGTTGAACTATTTAGAAACCCTGAAATCAATTCATGTATTACAATATATAATTAAGCACGTAAGATACATAGGAAATCAGGCACTGGGTATGACAAACTCTTCAGTTTAAATAATAATACCCTAAATATGGAAGCAACAGGTTGGAGAGAATTGGAAGTATATCACTTGTTCCTTGCTAGCAAACTGCAGAAGGAAGCCTCAGGATGGTATTTCTAATTACATCTGTGGAAACAGGTCCTCTAACAACTCTGTAGCTCAAGGCTCTTTAAAAGTTACTTAAGATAATATGGATGTGAAGTGTTTTCTTTGTGGACTGCTGGTTCTAAATTTTGATCTTGAAATCAATACTTGGCATTTAATATACGTTGCTCTAAATGACTGAAGTATTTTATGTAAAAGCAGAGGGGAAAGGCTTATAGTTCACTTTGCAGGCATGTACGAGTCGTGTTAGCATACTCAATCCGTTTGAAAAGGGCTTGAAGGTGAGGTGCCGGAGGCTATGCTGGCCCTGCCTGTGCCCACCTTCAGTTACCTCGGAAAGGCGGGAATGTTCCTTGCGCTCCCTGCTAGTACTTGGGCTTCAATGCAACATCTGGTGATGCCATCGATATGTCAAACTAACTGAAATCCTGGTCACACAGGCTCTCCCTAGAGAGACGGAGAGAGTCTCAGCGGACGACCGAGCTCTCTCTCGAGTGTTAAGTAGCCCCAAATACGTTAATGAAGGGAACGAACGTGTGCCCGCCGGCCGCCGCGGGAGCCCTGCTCCCGTGAGGTGACAGAATCCCTGCCCCCGCGGCGAGGCGGGCCGGGCTCTGCCCTGAGGCGCTGGGCCGCTCGTCTTGAGGAAACCGCCGACAGCGACTGCGTAAGCGCCTGGCGGAAACGTGCCGAAGCCCCAAGTTTCCCTTTCCCAGGGAAAATCCCCGCTCCCCCCGGAGGCTGGCACTCCGGGCGGGCNCCCCCTCCCGCGGGGGCTGCGACGTGAGGTGAAGGTGTCTCGGGAAGGAAATTCGCACGCTCCCGTTTCCCCTCTCCACCTCCCGCGCACACTCCTCCCNCCGCTCCAGCCAGCGCCGCCGCGGCCTCTCCTAGGCGGGAGCGCGGCCAGCCCCGGGGCCGGCCCGGCGTCCCGAGCCCGGCCTCTGCCGGAGCCTCCAGAGTAAACGCGCCCGGGATTGGTTTCTGTCAGCGAAGGGGGCCATATTGGATCAGCTCACCCCGCCGCTCACACACCA
>VXBL01010271.1:958679-972064 GCA_013400195.1 Aramus guarauna
GGGGATGCGGTCCCCGCCGCCCCCGTCCTCCCTGCCCCGCAGCGGGGCTGAGGTGGCGGCGCGGGGCCCACGGGCGGAGGGGCGGCCGGCGAGCGGGGGCAAAGTTTGGAGGGGAGGAATCGGGCCTTGCCTGGGCAGCGGGGTGGGGGAGAGGCTGGATGTCCTGCCCCTGGCCTCTTTCAGGTAAGAAGATGGCAGGGCGAAGGGAAGAGGGCTGGGCTCCTCCTCAGAGGAGCCTGAGGAAGAGGTTGGATGTCCCTCGGTCCCCCAGAGAGAAGGTGGCGGTGGGAGGAAAGGGTCGGCTGGAGGAAGGTAGGGCAGGAATATCCCCAGCCACCTTGTGTGGCTTAGGAAGGGGGCTGCGTGGCAGGGAAGGGATGCGGCACCCTCCCAGGCAGCAAAGCGGGAATGTTAGACTTGGTTTCTCACTATGCAAGATAATGGAGGTGGGCAGAGGGAGGAATTAAAATAATTTCCCAGGGCAAGCGAAAGCAGTAGGCAAAAGAAGAGCTGAGTTTGGCAGCCCGCTGGCTTGGATCCACGACAGCAGAAAACGTGGGAGCTGGGGAAGGGAATATGGAAGGGGAGGGTTGGCACTGGGTGAGGTGTGTCTAGGAGAGGTGGAGGTGGGCATGCAGGCTGCTGTCCTTCTGGGCTGGAAGATTTCTGGCATGAGGAGGAGAAGCAGCGGTGGCACATGGCCGCAGGTTCCTGCTGCATGGGTGGAGGCCTAAAAAGGGACTTGGCTGTGAAAGCGCGAGGTTGGAATTTATGGACTGGCGTTTTCCAGGTAGGGGCTGCATGCTGACTTCCTTCGGGGATGACAGAGGATTTTGAGGCTAGCTCGGTACGGTATGTATGTAGCACTGGGTGGATAGGTGGCACGCATCTTTAGTGAAGTGGAGAAATTGTGCTGTTTCCTGCTGAGGCTTAAAGCAGTGAAAAGTTAAAACATCTTCATTCCTTCTTTACACACAAATTTTTCTGAACAGGGATTAAAAACCAGGTGAAGAGAGCCCAGAATTCTCTCATTTGGCTGTTTGACATACAGGTTGATAACACACGCTTTCAGTTTGTAAGAAATGCACCCCTCCCTGTCTTCGTATCACAAGTACCTTGAATCTTTAGCAACTAAAAGGCTCCTTCAGTTTGTGCAAGTTGTTTAACCTCATCAGTGTGAGAAAATAGAGCTCAGTCTCCCTCTCTTAGGTAGAAGAGATCTGAACCCGTTAGTGTTATAATATGTGCTCATGAGGGACAAAATAACAATCTGTGTAAAGGGATAAAGTTTCTAGTTCTCATCATGTGTCTTTTTTTGAGACTTTGTAAGGAGTAGCCGTAAAAAGTAATCATCCTTCTCCTCAGGAAAAATAGGCCCATCAGTCGTAAGAGCTCTCTACGTGTGTTTTTAAACCTGTATCGCTTGACACCATCAAGTTCCCATTTGGCAGGTGGGAGGTAAAATAATTATCTCACCTTGCTTTACATGTAATCATTTGTATGCAAATATAAATGTTTCATATTCAAGGTAGAATATTAACAAATATCTGGACTTTTAGCCTGGCTCCAAGTTTTAATTTATTGGTGCATAAATCAAGTTTTTGCTAGTTTCTTTTGCAAGGTAAATATTTTAAAATTAGTGATTATTCCTATCTTATGCTTTGTTAACTGTTAAAGAATGAATCACAATTAGTATCTTTTCGTTTTACCTACTCACAAAGTTTCTATACACTCCCAATCCCTCACACCCCTAACCAAGAGTGACTTTTTCATCATTCCTGCATCTGGCAGGAACCAAAGAGCAAAAATGGATATACATGTCCTTGAAAGTTAACCAATTCAGGGATCCGTGGGCCAGGCCCTGTGTGTAAATCAAGGGCACACAGAAGTTAGTGGGAAGGAAGCTAGGATGTACACTTCAGATATCAACAACTCTGTGGTTACTGCCCATTGTAAACTCTCTAACCTTAAAGTAAATATGGAGTAGCTTTCTTCCCCCCCTGCCCCTTCCCCCGTTGGTGGGTAAGCTCTATCAATTTGCTTTGCCTTCCTAGGATGATAAGGCACTTAGGTAGTTACAGTGCGTCTGCGCTGGTTTAGTTTGTGCTAACTCGTTTGTGTTTAACCAAGTAGTTTATAAGAATTTATGCTACTCTTCGTGATGAACATATATTAACTTACTTCACTCTGAGTAAAGCTGTCATTTTTACTGTAAAAAGAACTGGAATTTTAAGTCTCTCAATTTTTCAAGAATTTTGAGCAATCCAGCACGTACTCATTTCACATGAGCTGCTGGTGCTAAATGCTCCTGAAGATTAGTCCAAGAACTCAGTCGTGAAGAAATGTTGATGAAAGCACAGTGTGGTTTTTAAAAAGTATTTTTAGTGATGTTATCTAAAAGATGTACGACATGAACTACTACTAAGAGACTATAGAGGTCCTAAAACAGGCATTGTTCATTTTATGAGAGACGAGTTAGTGATGCGGACAGATTAAAATAAAAAGATTGACACGCTGCTTTAAAATTGCCTTGTTCACGCAACCCATAAAGCAAATAGATGCACTTTTGTTCTTACTTGCTTTATATGGTTAATTGTAAGATTTTTTTGTGTGTGTGTTACAATTTTACAATCAAATTTTCCCTATAATTAAAGTATATGTACACTTCAAACACTTCAAAAGTACAGGTAAGCTGGACAATTATAGATTTTATGGGTCAGGATTCCTTACAGTGCATTTTTTTTCCTTTGTATCAGTCTTGTAGGAATAAGTGTCCAAACACATATCATTGTCTGTCTTTGATACTTTTCGTGCAATTTAGGATGAGGAGAAGTTGGATCTGATGGAGTCAAAGGGCATGAGCCTATTCATCGCTGGATTGCAATGTTGTGCTTCTTTTCACCACTATATATGAACTATATATATGAACTATATGCTCAGTAGTGTTTAGTATTTATGTTCATAAATCATCCAGTTGAAATATTTTTCTGTGTTTAACTGAAATCTGGTGACCCTTAGCACTCAGTGTCTTTTTCTAACCAAACTAGTTTTGTGGATACGTTCTGTTCTTCCACTGACTTATCTTTATTTGTTCTTTTAATGGTCTCAGTTCTATCAAACTATGGAGCTGTGAGCTTAATGAACACTTAGAAATCTCACACTCACTCTGGCTTGTGTAGTGTACTGTCATTCTGTTTTCTAGTGCTCTTCCTGTAGTTAGAAATGGTGCTTCAGGAGTGCTGGGTATCTGCGTACACATAAATGGGTGATGGAGAAACCATCTGTTTATTTGGTCAAACATTTAAGAATTGATGGTTAGCGTTACTGGAAATATTTTGGGCTATTATTGAAGTATTCTTTTTCCTCTTCAGCAAAAGAAACCAGGATGCTAAGAAATAATTCTTTTGTTGATACAACAACCACCAGAAAGAGTTTGCAGCTCCTGCTTTGACTGAAGGAATAGCAGGGTTCTCATATTTTATCCATCTGGCCAACTCATAAATGTAAGAGTGCACTGGCCAAAAGTCAAACAGGCTGAACATGCAACTTTCTTATTTACAATAGTGCGGGGAGGAGAGATGTCTTTTAAGCAGTGTTTTTTCCTAAAGCATTACTTGGAAAAAGTATAATGTGGTTTACAATGAACATGTTTTTTGAGTAACTGCAGTGTTGAAAACTTGCAGAAGACCAGCTCGAAATCAAATGCTTTTTAACAATGTGGTTAGTGAAACTATAGCATGACTTCAGAAATATTAGCATCTTAGTGGTACTTGCAAAACATGCATATAGCGATATTCAGGTGGATACCAGCTACCTCTTAGGACGAGCTTTAGTGATCAAGTAAAAGGTTACTTTTAGCAGCACCTGGGAACACGAGTTCCCCTTTCAGTGTGGCCTTTATATTATGTTCACTTACTAAGCTGCAAGAAGCACGTTACAAGGGAGGAAGCTTTTTTTTTTTTTTTTTAAAACTCAGAATTGAGCAGAAGTATATTGGTATGATAGGGCATTTGTCAGTGAGCAAATGTGTCAAGATCTTCAATTTAATTCATACAGATTACCAAAGAAATATCAAATATTAATGTCTTTAAGATGCCAGCGTACATGCATTTTTTTTTTAAGATACATGGTTTTGTTTTAATCTTAAATCAACAGTTAAAATTTGCGGAAAGATGGAAAAATGTTCCCATCATTTTTCTGAAGACAAATAGTAATTTTGACTTTGTTCTTTATCTGAGTCATATTAGAAAATGTAGTAACTCTGGTTACCAAATTATTTCCTTCTGCAGTGCATTCTTGGATGCTTTTTCTTATGTTGCATGAACAGTATTAAAAGGTTGGTTCACTTTTTTCTGTTGGTCACTAAAATTCAGGAATTCCTCCAAAATTTATTGTGCAAATGGCTTTTGAAGAGTAAATTATTTTATTAAATTTGATACTTAACACCCTAATGAAGAAAGTTTTAAGCTTCAGAAAGATTACATTTGTATAATGGCATGAAAATCTACCTATCTGATATTCCATATGTTAGAAGAAATCTGAGAATTAAATAGGATATATTTTTGTTTTCAGTTAGCCTTTAGTAAAGCCATTGTGATTAGTGGCTTCCACTAACGTTAAAACCAGTGTTAGGTAAGACAGTGGGCCTGATTCCGTATAATATGGTGTTGCTGGCTTCAGCATGTAGATTTTGAAAATATTTTTTTGCTGATTTTCAGAAGCAAAACTAAAATTTAGCTTCAGGTCCAGACTTTGAGGAAGTTTTTAAGAATTAATTCATAGATACCCTTGAGGGATAGATGAGAATTGTCCTATTTCACTGTGGGAAGTTTTTTAAAATTCCACTTTGTGAGACTCTCGTGGCAGAGTATGGATGTTACAGTAGGAGTCTGGAGTCGGTCTATCTATTGCAAGTGAATTCAGGAACATGTCCTGAATGTGCTGCAAGCCATGAAACAAGATGGAAAAAGTTGCTTTGCTCGAGTTACCAGTTTTAATTGATTTCTTAATTTAAGAAGAGTGTATTGAACAAGTGACAAAAGAGTGTCTAACTTAATATGTACTTGGTTGACTTTTTTGAACAACTTTCATATCAAATCTCTTCTTTTTTTTTTTCTTCTTTTTTTTTAATAGAAAACTTGTATGTAGCTTCTCTCTGAAAGGTACAGACTTCAGTTATAGATGAAACTCCTTATGCCAGCTGCTGTGGTATGGAGTGGAAAGTCTGAACATGTTCTCTTCAGTAGCATACTATCATGGTGTCCCAGTCTGGTTGTGTCAGGACTTCAAATTGTGCTGCTCTTCATGAAAAAGACTTCTCTCTGTCAGTGTTGAGTCTTCACAACTGTTGGTCTGTACTCGGAGATCATGATCCGTAGGCATCTGTAAAGCAGACACCATCCTTGGAGTTGTTCTAGTTGGTGCTTCCAGATTAGAAACTTGCAGTAGTTCACAAAGACGCCTATCAGGCTAGAACACAAGAATTGTTGGAAATTGGCGTACAATCACACTGTGAATTGAAAGAGGGCTGTGCTGTGTGAAGTCTTGCACCTCTGATGGTTTGTAATGAAATCTTGGTTTAGGCCACTTGTGAAAATGAGAAGGCTTTTTTCTGGTTTTCAATGCAAATGTTTCTCTACTTCTTAAAATGGCAATGTAGTTCTCCAGGACAGATACCAGAATTCAGAAACATATTTTGTAGGGCTAATTTAAGGTGTAAGGCTGAAATTTATGACAAAACTATAGAAACTGTATAATGTTTACATCAGAAATCTGAACAGCACCAAGAGGATTTTCGTTTTAAACTTAGAAGGAAGCCTGTGTAACTGTCTTATTAGTGACCAGAAGTAAACTGTAAATTATAATTGTTATTCGAACTCTTTTGACAAGAGAGTAAAAAGAGACATTCATATTCTGTACAGATAGGGTAAGGTGTGGGCAGATCTCTTAAAGAAAAAAGTTGGGTTTAGTAGTATTCAAACCTGAAGACAAGAACATTGGGAAATTTTGTTATCTGTATTAGAAAATTAAGCAGGAACTCACTGAAGTCCTGAAACTTATGAAAGTCTTCGCAGGTATGCTTTGGAGAAGCAAAATATTGCAATAGTGTTTGAAGAGCAGAACTAGTTACTAGCGTTGCTTCCTTCAGCAGTCTTGTGGCCAAACCTCTGAACTGCTTAACAGTTATTTTCACTAAAACAAACTGACTCAGGGATAAACTTTGGTTTTTTTCAAGATCCTCCAAACTTTTGGTATCTTTCTAGCTCTCAATCAATTGTAGCAAATGAAGATGTCATTCTCTGTATTATTATTGTCCCTTTAGTGCAATTAAAGCCCACAAAATATAAATGACAAAATAGAATGTATGTATACACCTCAGCCATTTTAATGCAAAGTCTAATGGGTTTGTTTAATAAGAGGAAGTGTTAAAACTAAATTGGGAGCCTATACGCTGGAGCAGCTGATGCACACATACGTGTTTTGTTCTGTAGGCTGTGCTTTGAGGGCAGTACCCTTTGGCAGAGAGGTGAAGAAAGTAGTTGAAAATAATTACTTCTTAAACTGCTGCTGTTAATTTTTGTGATGGGTATGTGCATAGGCTGAAGCCATAGAAGCACACAAAGATTTTCTACAAAACTAAATGGTTTTAATAAATTTATGTGATTTTTTTTTAAAAATAGAAATTGGGGTAAAGTGGTTATTCTAAATTAATTGAAATGAATAGTTTATTTCCTGTTACACTGATGTGTATAAAAGTCTGTTTTAGCGTCCAAAATGAGAAAGATTACTTTGTTCAAAAATTTTTATTAGTAATAGTAATGCTTTAGGAATCCATCAAGAGCATAAGGAAATCCATGTGCACTTAGGGAAATACGTATTTTTCTTTCAGTGTTTTATGAAGAAACTATATTAGTTGAACTGTGGAAGATAATTTTTAAAAAAACTTTCCAAGATAGCTTAATATGTATGTAGGCATGTTTGTAACAAATTCAGTTCTGCTTCTATTTAATGAACTATAAGCTTTGATGTATATCAGTTAAATTTTCCAATTCAAGATTTAAAAGCAAGCAGTAAGACTCTCTTCCAAAGAAGAGGACTTTACAGAACATTTTTGCTACCATATCTCATTCAACATATACATTTATATATATAAGTTCACATGCAATATAAGAATATTGCACTCGAGAATCCGTGGAGATAGATCCCATTTTGCTTCTTAAGAAGACTTTAAGTTCCTTTTGTGTGTATTTCTCTTTGGCAGTTAGTATAATCAACAGTGATTCTTCTGCTGTCTGAAGTATTTCTTGTTTTTTACATTTAGAATAATGTATTGTAGATCTGGTGAATGTATATTTAGTTATATATGTGTTTTTCTTCTTTTCAACATAGGATTTTTCAAACTTTTAAGTACTCCACAATTGTCTCCATATTGGAAGCTGTTCAAGCAAGTGGACACTGTCCTAAAGAGTAAGAAACATCTTTTTTTTTCTCTTTATTTTGAGGATTCATGAATGATCCAAACCAGCTATGTTTTAGATCGCCAAGAAGTTAAGGTAGTGTTTGTATTATATGGTAGTTACAGGTGAATTAGGTTTTGGTTTTTGGATTATTTTTTTTTTAAACTGTTGAACTCTTACAGCTAGAAGAAATTACTTGAATGCAAGTTTTCTATTTTTCTTTTTTTAATGAAAAATAAATTTTTGAATGCCTCCATTTAGTTTTTATATTGTAAATATATATATTTATACTATTACTTTGTTTAGTCAATGAAGAAATTTTAAATAAACAGAAGTTTAGGAATTAAAAATATATTGAAATGCTGCATAAAACCTGACAGTTAAATAATTTCAAACTTGATTCTACTTTCTGGATGTGAAGAGGACTTTTGCATGATGAGAGCTCCAGTATAGAAACAGAGAACAACTAGAGGAAGTTTTCTGGCTGTTGGGATGGAAAATTCACATAGAGGGCAAACAAAGATGGAAGTATTTTAGCAGCCTTCACCTAAGGATGTGTTTGGGCACATGCTTGTTGTTTGTCTCGGCGTGTTATCTAACTGTCCATATTAATGTACAGCAGAGACATTTTAGTTTAGCAACCTTGGAATAAGTCTTGAAGTTACTGAATAATAAAGAGAGGAGAAATGTAATATTTTATGTACCAAATTAATACCGAATAATTTTTTTTTACTGGAACATTGTAGGCTTTTGATAGCCGTTATAACCACTTTATATCTTTGACTTGTTACAACGTTATCTCAAAGATGTGGGGAGAAGAAATTAATTTTGTGTTACAATCTACTTGTTAATGTAGTGATATATGCTATCTTAGTTTTTGATAAAGATTAAAGGTTGAACTGTGTTAATATTCTTGCAAAGGTGTTTAAGAGTTTGTCACCAAGAAGCTATATTTAGGGGGAGGGAAATCTGTAATTTTTGGAATTGGGGGATGCTGTGTGCTTTGGAGAGAATGATCGTGCTTCTGAAAAGGTAGCATTGTTTATGGAAGAACACATGGGTGTAGAATGTAAGTTCATATATTAACATTTCATCTGTCTTTTAATATTAGAGAGTGTTTTTGTTTACTTTGAAGCTTTTACACACTGGCTCTAGAAGCCTTTACTTCCACCCTGTGCACATTTTCCCATAAACTATGTAATGTTTTCAAGCCTCTTTCAGATTAAAAGAGAACCTCTCAAAGTTGAGCTCCTCTACTTACTGTCAAGGCAAGGAGTAGCATAAAACTGTCATGCAAGTATGCTCCCCTAGACAGGCAGTGTCGATTCCTATAGGCAAGTACATCTGTCAGTATGTAATGGCATACTGCTGTTAAAAGGTAACAGGTACAGGGCTTTTTGCATTGACAGGTTTAAACCTAATCTCAAAACGCTGTGGTTTTGGGGTTTGTTTTTTTTTTGTCCTCATATTGTGTCTTAAAGTTGCCCTAAAACTTTTAGTATTCTGGCATAGATTACCCTTCAACCTTAGAGGTTTGCAGGGTTGGGGTTTTTTTCAGTGGTCCTACAAAATGAGCGCTTTACTTGACTATTTATCAGGCATTTATAAAATCATGTGTACTAGTGATTGTGTAGTAATTCTGGTGTTCTTTTTTCTATGATATCTATTAAATTTTTTGAGTTTAAAGTATTGCATTTGAATATATACTCCTGAAATTGGTTATTGTGTGACTTTTAACCATGTTTCATTTTCAGGTCTCTGATGATGAGGTATCCATCTGGATTTAAAGCACATCTCTGAGCTTCCTAATTCTTCATTAAAGAGATGTGTTCTATATTCATGGGTAAGGATATTTTTTTATCTTGACTTGGGCCCTTTTCTTAAATATTTTGTGATGTATTTTTAATTTAGAAAATTTCAGGAACCTATGTCTTATAAGTTAATCAGTTATTATAGTACAGGGTTCTTTAGGTGCCTGTGCTAGCTTTTAATTTTGACTGACCCAAGCTAATTATTAAATTTTGGAATTCATATATCTAAGTACCAGTGCTCTAACTAAATCACACTAACTCTTAGTATTACAGATAGAGAAACAGCATGGTGGTGTATAGGTAAATAATTTAAAAACTGGTCTGTGATTTGAGATTCCTTTTCTGATCTATGCAACAGTCCTACAGAGTTTAATTGGGCATCTCATCATACCTTTCTTGAATTTGGAGTTTTGGGAAGAAGGAAACTTCATCCTGGAAAGCAACAAAAGGAAAGGATGTAGATTTTGTGCAATTAAAAAAACAACACTCCTTTTTTTCCGTAATATAAACCATATTTCAGCTGAAGATACTTTGTGGTATTACATATCCCCATTTCAAAACAGTAGAAACAAAACAACCACAAAAATGTCACTAGAAAATATGGATTTTTTTTTCTAGATGTTACTAGTATTTTTGATTTTTGTAGGTCTCCAGGTAAACCAGCTAAGATTACTTCATTCATTACGGAATTTGTTACCTGTTCTCTCCATATATTAAGTGCTGCTTGCTGAAGTACCGTTTTGAGACTTTGTAATTTACCTTGAGTTAAAAATTAATGTTAGAACGGATCTCTTAAACAAGTATACTAAGTGGCACAAACATATCCTCTGGGACTTTCTGATATCACGTTGTTTTATACAGAGAGTTCTGTGATAGACTTTCTCTTTGGTGTGGTTTTGTTCTGTTCAGCTGAAGCAAAGCTGCTCTCGGTAAAGAAGCTGTCCCATTCACAGTGGAGGCAAACATCTTTGAGTGGCAGAAACTTCTCTTTTGTTGCATTGGAAGATGAATTTTCTTTCCAAGTGAAATGTCATTTGTCACGTTGGTTGACTTGAACTTTTATGAGTGACCATAACAATTGACAGTTACTGAATATTATTATTTTTCTATAAATCTCTAGTATTTATTTTCCAGAGGCTACTTGCTTCAGGAGAAAGGAGGAGAGGTGGTAGAAGGGAGTTTGTGCATATCTGGGAAGTAGAGGGGGAAACAGTTATTACATGAGGTGTTTGGTGCAAGCAAAAAAAAGTGTAGGTATAAGAACAGACTGCTCCGAATTACTATGAGAAACACACACAAGCCAGTTTGCTCCAGTTTTGTGCTCTTACTCAGAGCTGGAGCTGTAGCCATGGACTGGAACCTAGTCCTGAGAATTTACTTTAGGAACATCAGTTTCAAATATTTTACTTCCTAATCTTCAAATCAAAATACAGAGTACTTGAGTTATTGTTTGAGTATTTAGCATAATGTCTGTCAACTCTGTAGCAGAATAGAATTCTAAATGAAACTGCTATGTTGAGAGTGTGATTTTACTAAAGGGTTGGTTCATGACTCGAAAATAATTACAAGTACATACCAATGCAAAGCAATTCTAAAATAAAATAATGCGTATTTATATATATAAATTGGATGTGTAGTTTTTTTATATAATGAAACAGGCTACCCAAACAAGTTTTCTCCTAATTTTAGTGATAACAATAAGAGAAAATGTGTATTTTCAACCCATATTTAGCTACAGATACCATGGTACTCTTACAAAGACTTACTCCTTTCTGTTAAGGAATAAAAGAGTTCATCTCTACTAAATGTCTAAATGTTCTTTCTTTAATCTTCTACATTTCTGGGATTTTGAGGAAATTGTGCTGTCCCTTTGTGCATTTTAAATTTAACATGTACATTGATCTTTAAATCTGTAACAGAATATAATTTATATTGGCGCATCAGTGGAAAGTAACTTCTGTATTATTTAATTTACTGCAGCTTTTTGAATTCAGCCAAAGCTTTAGTTATAATTAAATCTGACAAATAATGATAGTGTAATTGTCCTTTATTTTTAATATTGGGGAGGGAATGTCTCTATCGTTTCTGAATATTACACAGAGGTAATCAGTTTTTTGAGTATCTGTTTTTTTAGCATGCTGTATTATCTGCCTCTTTTGATACAGTGTTCCATCTCCTAATACATGGGCAAATCATGCAAAGCCACAAAGCTGTCATGCTGTTGTATGCTACATAGATCTTAGCAAATACAACAATTTTTTGAGTCTCTCTGGTAGATCTCTTGTTTGGAAGCAAGTCCGTTATGCCTGATTGCATTGCTTTCCTAAAAAAACCAAAACAAAGCACCACTTTGCCTGCATACAATGTAAAACTCTTCCCTGGTTATGACTATCTGTATTTACCCTTTCTGTGTCCTTTACCTGTCCATTTCTGTGTCCTTTACCTGTAGTCTGGACTTCTGTTATGTCATGTTTTATGGCTTCAGTTTTAATTTCTTCTATCTACTAACTTGTCCCTAGCTTCTTTCTGACATAGCTTCTGTTATGTGTCTGGATACCCGTTGTTTCAGCTTTCTTTGTGAAAAATGACCATCAAAGTCACTGTCTTCCTCTTATCTCTGGTACTGTCACACATCAATCATGTGAAGCAGTGGTACTTAATCTATCAAAGTGTGGATGTTATGGTAATGTGATGAATAGTTACCTAATTTACTTATAACTAGAGTAGCTTGTTTTCTGTTGTCACTTCATCAAAAATAATGAACAATGCAATTAATGAAATAAATCACATCAGTAGTTTTTATTATCTTGTATTTTACTGTTACTTCTACTTTTTTTTTAAAGCAAAATTTGGTATCTCTGTTCCATTCTGTAAATTAACTTTCTTTCCTTTTCTTCTGGTCTTTAAATCTTGTATCGCTCCCTTCATTTCTGCTCTTGCTTGTGTCTGTAACTACAGCTTGTCTTTTTACAACTTGGATATATTGCACATTAACATAGTATAATGGGGGATCATCTCTTTGAGACTTTCAGGCTTTTTATTTCTTCTTGGTCTGTCTTTCTGACAAGAATAAAGGGTTGTTATTAAAGTCTGGGCAACCAAAATGGAAAAAGTTTCTTTTTTTTCTTCTTTTTCCCCTCTTTCTCCCCCCCCCCCCTTGTAAGGAGTTGCACTAACCATGTTAACATGAAACCTCGATTTCCTAATCTGGCTCTGGTATTGATTCATTCTTCTCATAGACACACTTAAGGAAAGGAATTAAACTGAGCTGAGTGTAGGCAGTTTCATTTCTAAGTGGTTTTGAATATAATCAGTAAAATTTGAAAAAGATCTTAAACTTTCAAAAGGTTAGAATTACAGAAGCAGTACATGAGAGCTAATTTTGCAGATTAAGAGGAGCCACAATAGTGCATCGATTTATATTCTGTTTGTAATTGAAAAGATAGTTTTAGACCATACAGAGCACAACATTGTTTGCTTTTAAATTAAAAACATGGGTTATGCAGAAACTGGCGCTATTTTTTCATTCACTTGGACTTGTAAGATCTGTTTTAATACCAGGTACCCTGTTCTAATAGTTTGGTTTAAATCTTTAATTTAAAATAGATCTCTTAAGGTTAAGAACTAACAGATTGAGGAAAGCATAGGACGTTTCTGTTCTGATTCAAGTATGTTTGTAGAATAACTTGATACTTCCTGGAGAAAATGCTATGTTTTGTGCAAGATGTCAAATGATACAGTTAGCAATCTGAAAATTTAAGTGTTTAAACAAGTGGTCCCTAGACATTGCTGTTGTGAAGGTTCTTTGCTTACTTTAAACTGGGTAAAGATTTATATTAAATCAGTATACGATGGTGGTAGAGAATTTAGACGTACAAAGTATTAGAACTAATTTAGTTTTTACAACAAGTGTAACTTCACCACAAATTCTTGATGTAAGAGGGCACAAAGATGTCACATTGTGTTTACTAGGAGAAATCAAACTTGAGATTGCTGTAAAATGGAATTATTTACCATAACAGTGATTGCTTGTGTTGAAATACTTAGTTTTGACAAAACAAAGATTTTCTTCTTTAAGGAAGAATGAAGAACTCTTTTTCTTCTCTCCTCCCCCCCC
>VXBL01010271.1:972114-1059706 GCA_013400195.1 Aramus guarauna
TAAACTCATTCCGCTTCTTTTACTGTAGTTTGATTTATTGATTAGGGATTCAAAACTAGTTTCCTTCTTCTGATTAAAATGCAGCTCCAATAGAAGCTTATCTTACATGAGAAGTATTTTGGAACTGGTACTATAAAACACTGGCTGACCTTGCCTTGTTAAACTTGGAGTTGTCAAGTCCAATAGATGAAAATCTTCAAAATGTTTATTTCCTTAAAAGCTTTTCTGCCAGCTGAAGGTACAAGTATGTCCAAAGTTTGAATTGGTGCCACAGATCTTTTTGGGAAAGAAGACTGGATGAAAGCGTGCTAAAACATAATTGTAGCTGCCATTGTTTTCTATATAAGAGGAAGCAAGGACATGGGGAAGAGAATCACTTACAGAAAGGATGTAAAGTTTTTGTGTCGGACCTTTTTTGTTTCATTACATTGGATGTGAGGAGGTAGGGTTTTTCGAAGGAAGGGACAGAAAACTAGTACTTGCAAGCCAATTAAGTTCAGACATGCAGCACAATTTGCCTTCATATGCATTCACAATTTGCAAGCTGAACATCTAAAGTTTTCATATTCAAGTACAGCAGAGAGAAACAAAAAGGTCAATTGCTCAATAAATTTGGAAGATGACTTTGTGTGAAATGTTAGTTTTCCAAATCAAATATCCTTGAATTTCCAAGCTGTGCTTCATAGCTTGGGCACTGTAGACACTGAAGAAATAAGGCTAGGGGGAAAAGTACTTCTGTCATCAGAAAATGAGGTGTGTCTGCAACAGGGTTGTGCTCAGGCTATCTACAGTAGTATCCTTTCCAAAACAGGTTGGTTAGTTTGGGTTTTGTCACTTCGTGATCTCCTCTTTAGAGAGAAGCTATCTTCATAATAAATTTACATTGGTCTAATTAGTCTGGAGAGGTTTCTATGTATCTAGTGTTCAGATTTCTCAGTTTGGAAGCTCACCTGTGCTATCCATCTTGCTTGGATCCTTAAAGTGAAGCTGACATCTTCAGGTTATGCTTCCTTTTATATCTACTAAGATTTATTTGTTTTATAAAGCCTTTGTATTTTAAAAAGAGAGTTTGGCTTTCTGTTGTTTTCTCTCTTTTTTTTTTTTTATACTGAAAGTAGGAAAAACTAAGATGAAAAGCATTTTTTGGGTTTTGAGCAAAAAAAGCAAATTTCTATGAGGTAAGCTTAAGAGTAAGGGTGCCACAGGTGCAGTGATGCCAGCTGTTATGCATGCTTTTTTCCCCATTTTTTTTACTATAAAGGTACACAGTAATCAATAAAACATGAAGTGATTATCTGGTTTGTTTTTTTTTCTTCAATACAGGGTTGTTTTAGTCCTGTTCGATAGTTTTAGACTACTGTGTAGCTCAATTCAAGAGCATGTATAGTAGTTAATTACTATGGAATAGCTGGCCCATGTGTCACTCTGTGTTTTAAAAAAAACCCAACTTTTTCAAGTTAGCACAAATTGAAAAGCCTTCCTTGCAGATCACTGTGAAATATAGCGTATCTCTGGGCATAACCAAGGAGCTATATGCAGTGTACTGAGCTATTTATACTCAGTCTCAATATGTAAACTTTTATTGCTAAAGGCTTCAAATTTGAGTTTTTAACAGTAGAGTTCTTGATAGCCTGGAACATGACATTTTACACAGGGCTACCATAATTTCCATCTATCTTTCCCCAGATGGGGGTTTCTTGAATTAGATCATTTGTTCTGTGTCTCCGATACTCTTTCCTTGTACTTAATCTGACTTGGTTGTCTTCTCTTAAAATAGCTCTTCCCCCAACTTACCTTTTGAGTTGAAGTATCCTAAGAGGTGATTATGTTGCAAATGTTACAAAAACCTGAAACCATGCCACATCATCTGCTTGGATCCTGATGTTGGTTTATCATCTGTTTTGAAGGTGCTTGATATTGAGAAAGTAATCATTCTGTTGCTTTTAATCATAAGCAGACAACTTAATCAGTGTTAGAAGGTAATGGAGTCTAATTTATCTTAGTGCTTCCTTTAACTCTGGACTTCAGGAAATCCTAACTTTAAGCAATAAGTTGTACATGTATCATCTGGAATCTATGGATACCTTGCTATGCTAAACTGTCACTTTCCTGAGCTTCTGTGCCTTATTTAAAGCATGCTTGTTCTCTGTACTCATAGTAATTAACACTCGTACCAGTCCTGATTTGGTAGATGTCACCAATTTGGTGTCTTTAAGTGTGGTACAGGATTGATCTGTTCTTTTCCTGTGTAGACCAGAAATTTTATATACCCAGACCCTCAACCAGGTTTATTAAATTAGGTTTGGCTTTATGCTGACTATAGTCACAACACTTTTCAGTGGACTAGGAGTATAAGCATAACAGGTTTTAATCAGCTTGTCAAAGACTACTTTGTACTTAACAGGTTCAGCATGAACCTTGTCCATAAAAGAATATTTCACATTTCCAGGGTGTCCATTTCTGGAAGGATCCTATACTCTTCTTATTCTTAGGAGAATTCATTGATGAAGAATTGCCATTGAAATGGTGAGGAGAGCATGAAGATGAGCTTCAGGATTAGGGTTAGGAATTAAAAGCTGTGACTGTTTACTTTCCTTTTTTTCTTCATAGTAATTAGATACATGTATTGACAGGATAAAGGAATGATTATTCCATGAAGATACTAATTTAAAGTGATTGCTTCTTTATTCTAAAGGCTTACTAGTTATCTAGGGAGGTAAATTATCAGAGACTCATTTTCATTCATTTCCCATTCTGTTTGATTACACTATGAATGTGCAAGTTTTATGTATCATGTGATTTCTTTTTACAAGCGAATTTTAATTCTGGACTACTGAAAAACAAAATTCTGTTACAATTTAGTAGTTTCAAGGAAGGTGGCAAACAATCTAAAATTGTGCTTAGGTAAGAGAGCAGACAATGAAAAAAAGAAACCATTAAAAACCGTTTAGAACATTAAATGTTACTTTAAGACACAAAAATGATAACTGATGCAGAGGGGATCAAGTATAAGCAAAAATAACTTGATTGATTTGTGGTTTAACTAAAGGGTAAAGTTATGAACAAAATACCAAAAATCTGTAAAAGTGTTGGGGAGGGGAAGGAGCAATGAGGAGAGTCATGAAAGTAATTTTTTGTTTGTTGTTTTTTTCTCCCATAGGATGCTTTAACACTTTTAAGACAAATGTTTCATCAGAAGCAGTAATGGATGTTGGCATGCCTTGGACAAGGTGGTGACCGCTGGATGTTGTTTGTTTCTCTTCACTGCAGAGAGCCAAAATTGACTCCATTTGGAGTTGAGAGAAAAAGCAGTACAGATCTATCAAAATGACTGATCCTATGATGGATTTTTTTGATGATGCCAATCTTTTTAGTGAGACCTTAGAAGGTTTGTCAGATGATGCCTTTGTTCAACCTGGACCTGTTTCACTTGTTGATGAATTGAATTTGGGTGCAGAATTTGAACCTTTGCACATAGACTCATTGAACCATGTGCAAGATGCTCAAAATCAACAAAAGATGAGTGAGTTTGATCAGCTGAATCAGTATGATTCACTGAAACTTCACTCGGTAAATCAGTCTTTTAATAGCTCAGCTGACAATGTCTTATCACCACACTCTCAATTCAATTGTTCACCAATCCATCCGCAAAACCAGTCTAATGGGATGTTTCCAGATGTGGCTGATGGTAGTCCTATGTGGGGTCACCAAACTGCCACAACTGTTTCGAATCAAAACGGATCACCCTTTCACCAAGGACATTCTCAGTCTATGCAGCAAAATAAAAGCTTTGTAGCACACCATGACTTTGCCTTATTTCAGGCTAATGAACCGCAGCATCAGTGTGCCTCGCTAGGGTCGCAACAAAGCAGAAACAACACGGGGCAAGATGCTCTGAGTCAGCCAAAAGACTTTATGGAAGTTAATGTATCTACTTCTCACAGAGTCAGTGTTAACCACCCACCTCCAGTTTCTAATCCATCAACTTCACAGCAGTCTCTGTCTGTTCAACCGTTTTCTCAAACTGCAAGTGCTTCAATACATTTTTGTGGGAATCAAGAAGGAAATTTTGATGGACAGTCCCCAACTATTACTCCATGTTCTGTCAATAATAGCCAACAATTTTCATCTCCTTATTCTTACTCTAATAACCACATTTCTCCTACCAGCCTTCTTCAGTCTACAACAGCTCTTTCTACTAGCCAGCAGACACACTCTATCTCTGACTTCACTGGAAGCGATGCCTTTACATCTCAAACAGGGACCAAGCAAGAAACAACTGAGCACATGTTGAATCCTAGTACACCTTTGAATTCAAATAGTTTTCAAATATTGCATTCTGCACATCCTCAGGGCAACTTTAGTAGTTCAAAACTATCTCCTGTGAATATTAATTTTCCAGCTTCTGCTGGTTCTGCTTCTCAGATAAGCCATTTCACTGACCCTATTGAAAGCAACGGTTTTACATCTTTAGATGAGAACTTACTTCATCAAGTTGAGACTCACAATGAACCATTTACTGGACTTGACCCAGATGACCTCCTTCAGGAAGACCTTCTGCCACAGTTTGATGATTCTGCATTTGTTCAGGATAGCACAAGCCATGTTTTAGAGCATGACCTAGAACACCATATAACCCCACCGTCATCCGATCTTGTTCGGGCACAGCCTCCAAGTCAGATCCATCCTTGGCATTCTTCAGTTTCTAATCAGCATCTGCAAGACAGAAGTCGTGTAACCTTACAAGGACAGGTATGTAGGGATTTGGGGAGCAGGGGGCTTGAGCTGTTTGGTGTCGCTGATCTGGTGAAATGAATAGTAGTGACTGATGCTTGTGCCAGAGCGTGCTAACTGAAGTCTCTGATCTGTTGACCCTGAAGAAGTCTAAGGAACTGCTAGTTTAAGAAGAAAAACCTGCTGATGCAGACCTTGCTTTTGCCAGTTGTTTTCTTACTGCTGTAGAAAACAAGATTTATACAACCTGAAATATTTTCAGAGAAAATGGTGCCGGTCCTTGTGCTGTTTATATTTCCTAAGTGCAGCAGAGAAAATTGGTTAGTTTATGATTTTGGTGCAAATATAATGACTTACGGTCTTTTAAAGTACCCATAGGAACATATTTGTAAGAGCTTTAATAAGGCTTGTGTGGCTGATCTCCTGTAGGAGTTGCACTGGTTTTGTTGTTACTCGGTCCTTTGCTTTGGTATCTTTGTGCTCATTGGCTAAAAATGAGCAAACTTTGTTGTTGTTTTTGATGTGATCAGTAATAATAGAAAACATATACAGGCTATGCCTGTGTTTGATTTTGTTACTTTTGGCCAAAACAGAAAAACTGCAGTTGTTTTAGTGTAACATGCATGTCCACTGCAAGTATTAAAGCCCTTCGCATGAAGGACAAGATAACATAAAAAAATATTTTGTATTATTTTAATGGTGTATAAGAGAAATGAACTTTACAGACAGTGCTTTTCAGATTACCAGAGAGAAAAATTGTGTGAGCATTGAAGAGTTCAGAAAGGCAATCTTTAAATCCTTCAGCCTGTTTTTTAGGAGTGCTTGCTTATAACATATGTAGTGAATTTTCAAATAGTTTTGACATACTAAGTCTGCTTTTTTTTTTTTTAAACGCTGACCTTTATCTTCACCTGTGTCATCATCTTCTCTTTTACAGGAAGTGTGTGTTAATAAATTGAATTATAGGCTGGTGCTTCTGGATTGCTTTGGTCTCTTATGACAGTAGCTAAGGTTTTCAAAAACAAAAAATAGGCCAAGTAAAGTTAATTTTTTTCACAATGCTAACCAGCAAGATCATGTTTTATTACAGCTACTAGAAACCTCAGCATATATGAGATCCTTGCAGATTTTTCAGCTCAAAAAATTCCTAAATCAAAAGAAAATACATTTGAGTATAGGAGAGACTTAATAACCAAAGGCACAAACAATTATTCTTTCAGCTTTTAAAATTTATCAATCTTTAAAGCTTTTGCTATGATTTTGGAGACTGGTTTAGTGCCTTTTCTTGTTAATGCTTGAAGAGTGGTATCAGTGACTGCATTACCTAGAAGTTAATACCTTGATATTATCAGAGTTTGCACTGCTTGGTAGCTTCCAGTCCAAGTTTGATTTGACAGGAATGATTGAAACTTCTTCAGTGAGATGGTTTGGCAGAAGGATCTGTAGCTTCTGTATCATAAATGCATGAATTCAGCTGCCCTTGCTGATTATTTAGGGTTTCCAAAATGGTGTGATTGTTGAAATCCATGTACATGTGAACACTGGAAGTAGGAATTTTTGTTAAATGCCTGTTTTAAATCCTAGTAGGAATTTAGCTTGTATTTGGGAAAGGAGAGGGAATATAAAGATTTTCTAATTTTCGATCTGTGCATTTCAAGACAGAGACAACTCTTAGCTTCAAATATGTACATGCATACAGCTGTAAAAAGGTTATAATAACGACATTACTTCTCTATATTCTTGCTACCGATATTCTTGCTACCTGAGACTATGGTGTCTTATGGGGGGGGGGGGGAATATTGGGAAGGAAAGGAATTTAATTACTGACTCTTGCTTCCACGCAGTTTGCAAGACACAGGCCTGTGAAGGAGGCGATGTAACACCTTCTCCCCCTCCCCGTTTAATTTTATGTCATCAGTGTAGAGATAAGGGTTTAACACATTTAATCTTTGGTCTTGGTTTGGTAGATTGCTTCTCCATTACAACTTCTGCTTATATTTATGGAGCATGTAATTTTCAATTCCTACTGGTGAAACTTTTTTGGTAAAGTTGTGTCATGATGTTAATAGAACATGCACACGGCTGTGTATTTGAGATTAGCTTGATTAGCTGACTGATGTATAGATGCCTTCTGTTGGTTTTGATAAACATTTCTTGGTTTTTAGGTCGAGGAGGGGGAAATAGAGGGCACAGCCCAAGTAGCTACTCTCGTCAGTTATCTCTGTAACCTAAAGACGCACGGTATAGTAGGTACTATTGAAACGTGATCCTGTTTATTATTGTGTGCATGGTACTGCAGAGGGAGCGGCGCCCGAGTTCCCTGCCAGGAAGCAGAACCCAGCGTTGTGAACGTTAGCGTTGAGGCTGTTGGTCTCCCGTGAGTGTGCTTGGGGTGAAGAGGAAGTGGATTCCAGGAAAAGTGAGGGTGGTGAGAAATCCAGGAGTGAGTGCTGTGTGTGAGGAGCAAGTGAGGTACAAGCCAGGTGGTGAAAAGTAGGTCTGATAAAACTTTCTGCGGCTGTGACTTTTCTGTTGTATGCATCAGAAACTTTTAAGACTTAATTCAATCTTGCTGACATCCGTTTTGGTGCTTTGTTTTGTAACTAGGAATAGAGGGAAAGTTCTGAGACCCAAGGAGAGTGTTGAAAGGGTTTTGGGGTTTGGGTTTGGTTTTTATCATGGCGTGAAAACAAAGCAACTTTACAGTCTTTAAACTTTTTTTTTTTAACGTTTTTCCCCTGGAACTTTGAAATGAAACAGGCAGAAAACATATAGTTATAGAAATGCTTGGTTTGGATTTTATTATTTTGGGGTATGCAATAAAGTGTATAAATCGGATTCTGACCTTGAGTTTATCTAATCGGACAGATGTTTAATTTTCCCTTCAGAAACTGGTTGTGAAGCGGTAGCTGTCAAACTATTGTGAGGAATGTATTGATGGGGGAGTAACAGAAGCAAACAATGTGGAAACCTCTTTAAATCAGCGATGTATGTAATAAGAATAGTAATAGAAAAGTATAGCAATTACTGAAGTTAAGAAGTGTTTCAGATCTGTCTTTTTTTCTGATTGCAATTCTAAAAGGGGTTTTAGTTCTATTCTCACCTTTATTCTGTGATCACTTTGTAGAATTTAAAGTTCAAGATGAGTTTGTTCTTTTTAAGCTTTTTACAAATGTGTGTAGTTTAACCAGAGAGGAAGAAGGTGTGGTAAGGGGCGGGAATATTGGTCTTACTGAAACTGGTTGTTTTTAGGCTAGGAGTTGGGTGGGAAGGGATTTTAATAACTTCCATACGTAATAGTTAAGGTGACATGTTTATTGTTTAACAAGACAATTTTTCATACTGGCTTTTGTACATATTGAGGAAACAATTTCTAGTGGATTTAATTATTTTTATCAGTTTTAGTTTGATAATGACTGAGACTTTCAGAAAGGAAAACTTTATTTTATTAAATACTTAATGAACTGTAGCTATTGGAATGGACCCAACATTAGACAACCAAAGATCTTTAACTACAGTTATGCTGAGGTTATTTAAAATTAAGAAAGAACATTAAGTACTTGTTTCATTATTTGAAAGCAAGCATACTCATCACATTTTTACTTGTACAGCTATTCTTTTGATAGAAATGAATTTAAAAATTAATACAATCTGTTCAGTGTAATAATGTTGCAGAATTAAAAACAATCTAGAATGTCTTTTGCTGCTATTTTACTTTCTATGCCTGCCATAATTAGATTATAATTGTAAATAAATTGTGCCTCTCAATTTTCCATCACGCATTTTTCATCAGAGTTAGTTTGAGAACAGAAAATAGAGAAATGCACTGAAGATTCATGTAGCTTCAGTTTTGAGTAATATAAGACTTCTGATCTTTTTAACTCCACTTAAGACTGTTTTGAGGTTGCTAAGGCTAAATAATCTATTTGCTTTTCATAAAGTTAAAAAAAGACAACAAAAATACAGGCTTCAACATTCAGTTCTGCATGTTTAGAAGAAAAAAGGAAGTTGGAAAGATAATCTTGAAGTATAAACCGTCCTAAGAGAAGTTTACAACCATCTCACTGTATGTTATTGAGTAATAAGCTTTTTAATCTCTTCTGGCATAAAAGCAGAATAATTGAGATTAAACTGAAAAATGATATTCCATTAATAATCTTAAGTGCTATAGGACAACTTGGTAGTCTTAGTTCTTAAATCAGGTCAGCCTTTTTTTTTTTTTTTTTTCTTTCCTTTTGTGACTAAAAGTTTAGCACCTAATTTGACAATTCAGTATATTCCTGAATTCCAGTATCTCGCATCTGAGTTGGATTGGTTGAGGGTTTTGGGGGTTTTTTTGGTAAAAACTGACTTGAAACACACCACGTGCTTTATGCATGCGAGCATGAACTTTCCTGTCACTTGTTTTATAGCAACAGATGACACTCTATTTTTGGAGAGAATTTGCCTTGCCCTTGTTGAAAGTTTAGCAAGGAAGGTCTGAACATTGTAGATGATTGCTTGGTTAGTATCGTACCCTGGGACATCTGTATATATCAGGATGGCATAACCTCGTATATGAGTGTATCATCAGAGATGGAACTAAGTTTCACCTGATCCAAGTCCAGGCTTCTGTGCTGGTGAGATGCATGCCCTGAACAGTCACAGGCCTTTCACCTCTGATTGTGTTGGCAGATGCCTCCCTTTTATACCTACTCTAAATTCGTTGTAGACAAGTATCCCTCAGATCATTCCATTCACAAACCTGTTACTCGGCCATTGGTTGCTTTTCTACTTTATATGAAATCTTGCACTGTAAAATTTTATGAGAGAATGCATAATAAGCAGTGGTGTGTTTCTTGGCTAGTTCTGGGAGGTGCAACAAGCCAATTTCTTGATACATGCAGTTGTGGAAGATGTATAAAAGTCAAGGATGTAGCATTTGTCAGAGTGTGTTTCTTACATTCTGTATAGTTTAAGTGAGCCTTTAATGAGAAATATTTTAAAGTAATGAGATGACCACGCTATATGTAAATTCTTTGTAGAAGAGAGTGGCTATTTTGCATAGGAAGTTTATAGATTATGGCTCCTAAGTGTTGTTACAACACAAGCTTGTAAAATTATGCTGGTATTATATGTATTGCTTGTGAAGCAGTGGATGGCAGTTTTCAGTGGAACTGCGCATAATAAAATACGTGTCTTAATTTGCTCTGCTTTGCATCATCTACAAACTGAAATCTAGACGTCTATTCCAGTAAGCATTTGTATTGAGGGGGGCATTAAAAATCATATATTGTAATCTTGAAATGTAAAAAACTACGCCCCCCAAACCAAAAGAGTGCTAAAACCTTGGCCTTTTTTCTAAAATGGTTCATAGTGCTGGTATAGCTCCTATTAAGCATATCCACTTACATGTATTTACATTGTTCTTGTTCCTTTAATTATGGCTAATTTTGTAGGTGACATCATATTAACAAATATAAATCTTTGAACTTTCCTCCTAAACATTTCTAGGAATTGTGCGCTCTGGATTTAGTTCTCTGTGCTTAAAGAACAATTTTCACTTTCCTTGTAGGAGCTTAATAAATTCTCTACCACAGTGAGGCAGCAGAATTCAGTTGTCATCTCCCAGCACCTAATAGGTTTATCATGTAGGTACAAGTAGTGAGAGTAATCCCCCCACTGACCTTCTTTGTACCTTGTTTTCCAGCTTTTTTGCTGTCTTTCTACTATTTTCAGAAAGACCTGCATAAATATGGGGAAGTGGAAGGGGTGAAGCTGTGTCAAATACATAGAGTTAATGAGGGCAACATCTCTGAGCTTGAGTAGTGCAGTTCCTGGAATGAACTAAGTCTTTAAACTATAGCTGTATATAATGTGTTTTCATTACTAATCTATAGCTTTTTGCTAATGATGTATTCATCAGTGAAGATCGCAATATTTTGATAGCTTTGTAGCTGAATGTGTATGAAGCATTTCCTTTTGTATGTATTTTATCGAAGTTTCACATAAGCATTTTATTTCTTTTTAAAATGACATTGCATAGTTGAGGAAAGGAAGTTCATGTTTGTGAGATTAGTTTGTAACACATTTACTGATGAATATTACAATTTTCATTTGCCTTGCTTTTCTTTTCAAAATACAGCTGTATAGTAAGGGAAAGAAAAAAACTGCTAGACTTTTAAGACCAGAGAAAATGCACCAGAGTATCTGCTTTACCCTTTTAAAGGCTTTGTGAGTTTGTTAGTAATTACCATCTTTGTTAAGTAGAGTTAAATTGTTTCATCATTCTTCTTCTTTTGAATCTTTTTTGCTATCACTAATGTTTTTCTTGTCTCTCTCAACCTTCATCACTTGTCAAATAATTAGTCTGTCCAATTCTTTGTATGTTTCCTCTTTAAAACAAAGTACTTGCTGTTGTAACGATTGTTGTAATTTAAGAATATATTTTTCCCTGAGATAATTGCACACTCATTAAATGACTGCAATAATTGTCTTTAAAATGTGCCAAAAGAGAAACATTTTTGTAAAAAGTAGGTAACAGATGGCAAGCACAGGAGAGAAGCTTCTGGCTAGGTCAACTTACAGGGGTAATCCTACAGATATCAAGGCGAGACTAGTTGAAAAAAACTAAGTAAAATATTTATTTTTTTTTAATGATATTGCAGAATAAATGTGATTGAATACGTTATTTGCAAGCAGGTGCCTTGTTAACACTGAAGAACTATAAAGTGATTCAGTAACATGAGAGTACTGGTATAATTGTGCAAGTGTAGTATCTGGAAGAAGTGGTACCTGATTACAGAGAAAACAAAACCCATCTTAAATTGTCTTCTAAAGACAGCAACCCATAGTATAGCCTGTTGAAGCTGTACTTCGATATATGCCTAAACTATAATTAGTTTAAGGGAGAAAAGCTCCTATTCTTCGACTTTGTATTGTGTTAATGCAACCATTTGTGCTACAAACTGATCTGGGAAACTCAGTCAGGTGCAGAGGAATGTTTTACCTTTTTTGTCAGGGCTGATTTTTGGGAATACAAATTCCTGATTTAGTTCTCCTCTTAGTTGTACAGAATTGTGTACCATAGAAACAGTGGGGGGGAGAGAGGAAGGAGTGGGAAGCATCTTTTCCTGCAGCAGAGGCAAAACAATTGTACAAGGAACCACAGCCTGAAATGCTCAGAGAGTGCAAGTGGGCTGGTGTGGGACCGTCTGTTGGACTCAGGGGTAACCACTATGCTGCTTTGTTAAAGTCTTGATTTTTGAGTGGCTTCAAACATACCGTTGCCTCTCAAACTTCCAGAACAGTGCTTCATCTTGAGACATTTTGTAGAAAATCAACACTTTATAAAGTGTTAGTGAAGTGCTATTACTGAAAGAGAAGCAGAACTTGTAAAGATGTTAACCACTAGGATGGCTTTGAAGCCAAAGAACCTGAAGTACATTTGGAATTCATGTGGCTTTTCTTCAGATGTCTGTGTGCTTTGTGCAGGCAGGTTTTACAATTTTTTTAGTTATGTTAATTCTAAATATATAGAGAGATCAAAATAATTTCCAGCACTTTGTCCACCTAACAGCCTCCCACATCTGGAGAGGTATTGTTTTCTTTGTTCATTATCAGGTTAAAAAAATTTGCACAAGTTCCTGGTTACACAGATTTCCAAGACAGTGTCTGTCTTCATGTGTTGAGTGGATTGAATTTGGGAACTCTTAGGGCTAATGAATATAAGTGAGGGGATTTTTAGGATGATAAGACTGAGAATTCTTATGCTGATTTGAACAAGTTTCATAAATGAATCTAGAAATGTAGTTTTAGGCTAAAAGCAGTTGACAAGTCTTAAGGTTTTGAAAGCTGTGTAATTTGTAGTAGAGATTGGGATTTTTTTCCTTTCATAAATGTGGCAGGTTTTCTTTTGTGGGGGTTATTTGTCTTGTGTTTGCACTTGGATTTTTTTGCTCACTTGATATCTTACTGTGAAGGCTAGTGTTTTAATTGAACATGTTCCCATCTTTTACATACTGCCTTTTCAGGAGTTAGGCTGTATTTGAAAGTAATTTCAATGCTAGTAGCATATCGCATATGTGCACATTATGCTATTCAGTAGCACATTGAATTGCAAAACAGAACTAGTTTCATAGATTGATAAGAAGGCTTCTTTTAGGAGATAGTCGTGACTTCACAATTTAGTTTTAGTTTATATGTTGGAAAGAAAAAAGAAGTTGGTCTTAGTGTTGAAGAAGGCATTGCAAATATTTTGGTTCTGAGTGTTTTTAGTTTGAAATATTGATTCAGAAAGAGAATTCTGACTGATAGGTTTTCAAAATAATCTTAAGAGTAATCTTACAAACAATTGTTTCACTGCACCATCTTTTTTACTGAGTACCACACATATAGAAGGAGAGTTCTGCAATAGTATTGTAAGCAAACTTTCTAGAAAAACATAGCTATTGTGCTTTTCGTGACTTGCAACATGCGCTGGCTTACAGTACCTGTTTTTATACTTCAGAAGGATAAGAAATAGTGTGAGGAGATGCAGTACATCTGGGCTGGTTTTATTCTTTGCTAAACGTAGCAGCTGCTCCTGAGGCCCAGGTATGGCTCAGCTTGATGTGTGAATTTTATCGTAGCAGGAACTTGGGCTCTTGAAAGTCTTAAAACGAGCAACCAGCTGTTACAGAACACAAATTGTCAGAGGGAAGGCAGGTAAATTAATTTAAGGAGCATATGAGTGACAAAATCATACATGTGTCTTACTGTCTTTGAGTTTACTAAGAACCATTTTTTTAAAAAGACTAGGCAAATTTATTTTTATGTGTATGTGATGTAGCTCCTGTTTATCATCCCATGGAGGATTCTGCAGCCTGTAGCCATGTGATACTAAGAAACCTGATCAACTCCAGATACTACTCAAGAGGCATGTTTTAGGGTGCCAGCCTGCTGTGCATTTTGGCGAAATATGGTTTAACTGCGAATGTGTGCAGGCTTTGACTGATTCCAGGAGACTCTCAGAAACGATGACCCCATCACGCTTGTGGGGACAGAGGTATGGAGGTGCTCATGCTACTGGCTGTGCCTGAGGATGTCCTTGGCAGCACCCTGCTGTCTCTGACCAGTGGGGCTGTCATTCTGCTGTATATTGATAGCACTTTGTTGGCTTTAACTCTATTAAAGATGACAAGAATTTCTCTTTAGCTTTACATTGGGTCTAGTCCTGCCTCTTCTGCTAATAGCCAGGCTCAGTTGAGAGAAAAATTATTGCTATGCTCATGTTTCTAGAGACCTCTCTTGCAAATTTTTCTTTTTCATCCCTACCAAAAGTTTGTGCTCCGTGCTGTTTTGGTTTCGGATGGTTTGGGGTTTTTCTGTTTTTTTGGGGTTTTTTTGATTGGTTGGGATTTTTTCCTTGTTATTGCTGTGAAGCTCTTGGATGCTGTGTTCTTTCTCTAGAAATTTTTTAGGAGACTGTGGGAAAAAATTGCTTGTTTTTTTTCCTTTTTTTTTTTTTTTCTTTGCCTAAAGTTGAATCCTGTTGGTCCCCAGTAGTATCCTCTGACTTGTTACCTCTATTTTCAAACCATCACTTCTTTTTGATAAATACCTTTTCTGTAGGCATCTAGTTTTCCCCCTTAATTGGGGATGGGGATTTTATTCAGGAATGTTTAATTGAGAAAACTAGATTCAACAGGAGTGGTTTCATTAGGCTTGCATATATGCTAAAGTACTCTTTTATAGTGGAGGTTCTGGCATAGAAAGCTGTTAAAGTAATTCATTGAAGCTGACACAAAAATACTTAAGTTGGTTTGAACTGAAGTGCAAGAAGTATGCCCCCCTTGGATTTGAATGAAAATATGCTGTGCAGTCAGTAATGGTTTTAATGATATTAGTGAGTCCCTAGCTGTTGATGTTAAAAATAAATTACTTCTCCCAATTTCTGTCAGTATATTTTGATATATGTTAAGAGCTGGGTGGATTTTTTTGTCTCACTGAAATTACAAGCATTGAAAACATTTTGGTTACTCTGTTAAGTATTGAGGAATACTACAAAAAAAAGCCAAGTTCAGAGATGGAGTCAACTTTTAAACTTAACTGCTTCTAGGAGATACAATTATTGTAAAAGAGATCTTACATACTAGGCTTTCTGGATGTGCAATCTGCTTTGATTTAAAGATAGTTCATGTTCAGTATTTCTCTATTAATATGGAGTCAAATCATATTTTTTTTTCATGTCTGTTGTCTTTCACAATACTTCATTGTTCTACCATGAACAAGTAGTGAAAATGCATCAGTTTTTTAAAAACTGGGGAAAAAAAATTAAAAAGGATGCTGCCAATATTATCATAGAATCATTTCCTGGTGCTGACCAAGGCAATGATCCGGTTCCAGGAGCCTTCATACTCTGAATAAGCTGCTTCTCTTAACTTGTAAATTAATTTTATTTTACCAATGCATTCAATGTACTACAAAAACTGAGCAGAATTTGGTAAATTATGCTATTAAAACATGGTGTGGAAGAGAATCTGTTTTGTTTGATCTATGGTTGTTTCTCTGACCTAGCCCAGCTCTCCTTTCTGAAGTAATTGCAAAAGCGAGGTGTTGAGACAAAAGGTGGGCAGGTTTATGCTAGTTCTGCATACTTCTTGCCTATTTGCCCTTCGCTTTCATCACTTCAGTAGGTTAAGTGTCTCCTTAAAGTAGCAGAAGAGTGCAAAAAAATAGACCTTGGATGGTTCTGCAGTTGTAAACTGCAGAACCTTCACAACTGTAATGGCTCCTGACTCTGGGACAAAAAACAAATGGAGAGGTTTTGAGGGGAAGAGTGTAAGGAAATAGTGAAGGTGAAAACTTCATAAGCGTGAAAGGATTTGTGGTTTTAATTATAAAAATGTTTTCTTGCAAGGCCACTCCCATGAGAGGTGTAGACGGAACGCTTTAACTGCCATTAAGTTTTGACAAGAACCAGCTACCGTGAAGGTCCCATTGGTTTTTCCTGCCAAGAGATGTATGCCTTGCTGGTTTCTGAGTGCCTTTGGGACAGGCGTGCTGAAGCTGATCTTAGGTGGTTGGAGCGAGGTGAACAAAAAGCTCCTTGCGTGGTGTTCTTTTTGGAGGTAGCTTGGCTGGGTTTTTGTCTCCTGGTCTTCCTCTCCGCCAATGGAAAACATGGGAAAATTACTCTTGATGGCACACAAAAGTGGTGGCTGTTTAGAACATGAGTAGGCTGGTAGCAACATGGGAAAATGGAAAGAGGAAAGCTCTTTCTCTTTCAGTTTAATTGGGATTTTTTGGTAACTGCTTTCTGTTATGCACACTTTTGCAGCCAGTTCTGTTGTTTTACATTAAAATCAGCATTTTTAAGGATTTTGTCATCTTGTATAAATCATAATTTCCGTATAAAGGTGTGAATAAAATTACTTGATTTAAGACTGCTTGAAAAGGAAACAGTAGCTAAACCCTGAAGACTTTCAAAGTAATATGGAGACTTACTGAAGACTGCAAATCCAAATTGCACCTATGTTATTTAAATTGTTGGGCGTGTAGTGAAGAGGTTGGATAAAAGCTATCTCAGCACATTCAGCCTTGTGCCCTCTAGGTTGTATGGCATGTAGAGGTTATTCAAATGCTCTTTTTTCCTTAAAAAATAGCCAAAATTTCAGCTGCTATTTACAACTTTCATCTTCATGCGGCTTCAAAAAATAAAACCTTTATTTAGAATCTTCTGTCTGTATCTACTGTGTTGAAAAGATTGTCCTGTATCTTGATATTTCCCAGGGAGCTCAAACCTGAGTTAGTAGCTGGTGAAAAAGCTGCATGCTTGCCTCCACCAGCTTTTAGGGTTTCCTGAGCATGAAAGACCTTCTAGTAAAGTAGAAAAAAAGTAGCTTTTAAAATTTTAATTTTACTCAATTTAGATTGAGTTCGCACACCTCTTTCTACCCCCTTCCCAATTTTTAATGTGAAGCGATTGTATACATCTAAGTGATAAATATGGTACGTTTTCAACTGCATATAGCTGTAATGGTCAAACACAATTGCATATTTAGTTCTCACAGTATTTGTTTCACAGTGTGCATTGCAGTTTGTATTTATTTTGGTATCGGGTCATTGACATAGATGTTATTACTTTGCTATCTGGATGACGATAGCAGTTGGAGGCTCCAGGTCAGCATTGCCGTTCTGTTGTATGTAGAGGTTGGGTATGTTGCTTTCATAGCCGGTATGTCTGAAAGCTAGATTATAGTCTGCATCTGCTTGAGACAGTTTCACTTGATAATATTTGTGTACTCAGCTGAAGTTAGCAACAGAGGACCAGTGGATTAATGTGAGGTTTCGAGCTGTTATAAACCTACATATATTTGAAGAAAACAGCAGTAAAAGTTGTGGTGAAAAGGGAAACTTTAGAGCTTCAATACATTCTGTGTGCAATATTTATTTCTTTTGCCTTATTTTGTGGTTGGAGTATATTTCATTTCAGGTATTTTTTCACTTTCTTTTGTTACAGATTTGAATTTATAATTCTTAGCACGCTGATTACAGAATTCCAATGTTCTGTGTTTCCAAGTAAATACGAGCTTGGATTTTGTTTGGCCCCTTGTTTTGCTTTTTGATCGTGCTTGCAGTTTTGGAAAAGTGCTAATGCTTAACTTCCTTTTGTGACTCATAAGGCCTTAAAGCAAGCTGCTGTATCATTATAGACCTTGTTCCCTTCCAGACAGGCAGTTTCTGAAAGAGTCTTTCCCATTAGAGGCTAACTTCCTTTGTCTCAGTGAAAAAGATTATGTTTCAGAAGCTTTACTTCAACCATCATATTGCAAGAGTTGTTTTGAATTGTCCTACAGACTTCAGACAGCCAAACTTGTGAATTTGTCTTTCAGGACAGGAGCTTTAGAATATCAAAAGGAAAAATAGTGTAGAAAGTAAGCAGTAGTTTCTGAAATTGATGGTTAGACATATAAACTGTTACAGTGATCTTCTCTTTGTTTTGTTTTTATTATGCATAGAGAATTGAAGCAGGTTTGAGTAATCAGAATAGATGTACATTAAGAATTTTTTCAGGATGTATTATCTTAGATTTTAAATTTCCTATATTAAACTTCTTGGAAGAGGGAAGAGTGATAAACCCTGCATTTCTGACAATAGACAATTTCCTCAAAACTTCAGAATGAATACATATTAATTTATACATTGAAAAGTTCTTTTTCAATCATAATTTAAAGCTAGAGAATGGTATTATGCATAGACAAAGTAATACTTCAGTATTAAATGACAATGGTTTAAATGTTGTCATAAATGGATAAGTGCACTCCACAGCATTTGCCTTTTTTAAAGTATTTATTCAGCTATTTCTTAATCTATATAATGTAGCAATTTGCCATTGTAGTCCTGTCTGTAGGTGTGCATTTAGAAGGCTTGGATGCACAGGTAGGAAGGAAAAAAAATCTCCAAGTTAGAAGGCAATGTTAGAGGCCATGAATTTAAAACATGAATAACAAAACTGGAGGTGAAAAAGACTGATATTTTGGCCACTTAGAATACCTTCGGAAGAAACGTGGGTCCCTGTAGCATTTCCACAGGTCTTTGGTTTTGATGCATTTGAATGCCTTCAGGGGAGGGGAAAGAGGTACCTACAGGAAGGCCTGTTTGGCGTTGCTGGAGCACAGCTTTTGTTCAGGTTTGCTTTTGTTGGATGAAAATTTATGTGGAAGTAGGGAGAAAAGAATGAGTAGACTATGCGGTGTCAAAGGGTTGGATTTTGCAGCTTGTGCTTACTATAATTGTAATGTCTTAGGTGGATTCTTCGAGGGCCAAGAAGGATTGAGCTCACGTTTCATTTTACTCAATAAACTATCTCTTGTCTGTTTGTCTGCTTCATGTAAGTGGTAGGGACATCTCTGAGATTTCTCTTCTTCTAATTTGACTAAATTTCATCAATGGGTTAGAAATTACTAGGAGCTTGGAAGCATAAATGCACAAACATGTATGGCATGGTTGTATAGTCTTGTTTTTTAAAAAACGCAAACTGACTAAGAATTGAACAGCTGTCACTTGTAGGTTAATGTGCATGGATAACTGTAACCTGAGAGCTGAAAAACAACCTAGTTGAATATTTTAAAGCTAAACCTTTCTTGAAAGTCTTTAGTCAAAGAATATATGATTATCAAAGACTGGCTTCGCAATAAGGGACAGAAGTGTTGCACTCTGTTAGCGACAACTGTTCTGTGAGTTGGGCGGCTGGGGGAGCAGTTAGTGTATCCTACTATTTTGTTTTAGATTAAGCAACTTGGGAAAGAGGCCCTTCAGGTGAAGGTATTAATAATGTGTTTCCTTGGGACAGCCAGCGAGGTGTCTGATGAAGTTGTAGTGAACTAACAAAGCTAGTTACTACAAACTAACTAAGTTAGCTCCATGTCATGTTACTCTTAGCTAAGTTAAGCTGAATATGAAACTGCATGAAGATGTCTTATGTGTCCAGTGATGAAGCATCCAGTTGGGGGGCAAAATGGGCACTTTGCACTGCTATCTTAAATTTCAAAAGGTGTGGCATTTGCTAGACTGGCATGGGTTTTAGCTGGAACAGGGATGGTTTAGATTGAGGAGCATTAGGAAAAAGTCTGCTGGTGTCTGCGGAACTCTTTTTGCTGCTTTACCATTCTGAGCTCTGTAGACGGCTAAAGAGCAGGGACGTGGTTCACAATACTGATATTGGCATTTGTCTGCCTTCTTTATTCAGATTGCTGCTACATCTGCTTTTTAAAAATTCAGCAGATAGTAGCAGGAGGACTAGAAGATTTTGCCCACGGTAAGCTTATACTTGGTACATTTTGTTGCTATGTGTTATATTTTCAAGATACTTGATGTTTGCAAACTGGAAAGGTGGAATACTGAATCATTCTGTTATAGAATAATTAAATTTTTTATATGTGTATAAAATTTTTTGGTGGTGCTTGTTCTTCCAGTTTTATAATAAATATTTGTATATTCTTTCTCTATTTTTTTTTTTTCCCAAAGCATGAAACAATAACCCCCGAAAATGTCTGAAATGATGACTTACACGGGGAGAGGGAGAACAAAACCCAAACTTACTCCAGCCAAAAGTCATTTAGGGATTTCCTGTTGCTGTTTCCATTTTGTGAGGTGGTTTTGTTTTCCCTTTATCAATCTTACAGTTCTTAGGAAATAAAGTGTCTGCTTATTGTATTGGGGTTTTTTGAAGGCAGAGCCCAAGTTTAGTAAAAGTTTTCCTTTTTGAAATCAGAGAGGCATTCAAAAAAGGACATGTTTCAGTAGTTTGGTCTAAAGAAAACCTTAGATCGTTAAGTACAGTAAAAAATATTTTTAGCATCCCTCGCTGTACTTTATATTTACATTTAATATCTGTTCAGGGCATCCCCTTACTTTGGATTTAAAATATAATGCAAAAACAAACAGCATTTAATCTTGTGAGGGAATGCAAGGTTTCCTACAGAAAAGAGCAAAGTTAGCTTACTCTGATTTTCTCCTGTATTGTTACTCAGCGGGTTCTTGAAGCACCACTTACTGGTGTGAGAGATTACTTTAACTGCCACTTGTTCAGTGACGAAAGGCTAGAAATTAGTGCAATTTCAGTTAATGTTTATTTTTCTGGAATATAAAAGATGATTAAAAAAATACTGGGGAGAGCTGTTCTCTTTCTCTGCTTTGCAGCATTCCGCTCCCCACTGTTACAGAAGCTATCTGGCTCTACCTGTTAAATAGAAGTTTTCCTGTTTTTACAAACAGGAGTGTGTTCCAGAAGCAGCTAACTCTTACCTGCACCTTCTAAGAATGTCTTTGATGATGTGAGATTTCAGTGGATCAATATATCTGTAAGGATTTATCTGGAGATTTTGAACTCTTAATGACTAGTCTTTTTAAATCAGAATGATCTATGTTATTTTCTTGCCCGTAAGTATTTGGTGAATTATCTTACAGATTTATTGCCAGATGCTTGCACAGGACTTGTTTCAAACAGTGAACTGAAACCTGACTTTCCTTTCATAGAGTATTGGGTTAACTCAACTCTTTCTTTTTAAGGAGTCAAATAATTGTGAAGATTGTCAGTGGAGATTTTTGCTAAAACATTTTGACCCTTAGGATAAGCATTAAAGGCTTTAGAAAATCAGTGGAGGTAGAGGTATGGCATGACTCTGAAGTTGGTCTGAGCCTAGTAATTTGAATCTATTGTGGATCCACAATGCCAGTTGATTTGAGTATCACTTTTTTCATGTATTGCAGCCCACAGGTCTGTCACGTTAAGTATAGTAATACTTCTAGTGAGGACCTTGGCAGAGCAAGCAGGATGAAGTTCTCCATTTCTTTAATTTCCTGGCAATTTAAAATGCTCCTTTACATAGTACGTCCTCTAAGACTTACAGTGAAAGCTGCACACAATTTTTATACGGCTACTAAATATCCAGAAAAAACAATCTTAACTGTATTTGGCACTGATCCCCCAAAAAAGTCTTCAAACAAAATCTTCCATTTGGAAGCTCATATGTGTTGTAAACTCATCTCTAATATCCAAAGCTGCCTTTGCAGCTTGCCCAGGTTACCAGCATCCAGTTACGTGGGACAGTGGCATGATTTTCTCCCAATGAATGATATGGTAGATCAGAAGCTGCTGCTAATCACAGCTATGGTTTCTTAGTTATAGAAGTGGTGAAACATGATTAGTGATATTTATCACTGGGTTCTGTAGCATTTAGATGAGAAACAGCCTACCTAGAGTGTGTAACATGGAAAGCAGGTGCTTGTTTCATCTTCAAAAAAATAAAAAAAAAGACTCATTTATGGCTGCTGACCTTTTGCATTAATGTTTTCATTTCCACATAAATTTAAAATTTGGTTATAAGCTTGGTGTTAAATGCCTTGTGAGGTACAAATCACAGTAACCAAACTTAGATTCTGAAGTGACGGTTACGCAGATAAAAACTTGCATGGCCATGTTGCTGTAGTTATTAGCCATTCATTTATCAACATTACACATAACAAATACAGAAGATGGAAAATGTTGATTTTTTTCTTTTTTCTCCTTGTATCTTTTTCCATTTTTTAATCTCTTTGTAACACATCTATTTTAATTTAGGTTAGGTTTCACATATGCATGTCTTGAGATTCTCTGTCCCTTAAACACTGAGACATTCGTTAGAGATGATGATAAGGAGAAAAAGAAGGAATAGTTTTATCAGCATATTGAAAGAACCACAACTTGAAATGCTTCATTGGCTCTCATGATAGTTCCATATATGCACCAGAGAGAACAGAAAAATGATAGAACCTCATGGATCTTCATTTACCAGTGTTCTTGGCTTTGCAGAGCAATCTCAACAGGTGGTATGGGGCAACTGTTGAACAAGAAAATAAAAAACAATTCAGAAGGAACTCTGAAGGGGGAAAAAAAAAATTAAATGGCACTTTTCTGGAGAAAAGAAACCCTGTTGCATTTTTAAGTTGCCTTCCCATCAGTTGTGCAGAAGTAGCCCGATTAACCATGGAAATCTTATTTCAGTATATCATCTAAAGAAAACTAATTGTTTTGCTGGGATTGCCATTCAGCAAAGACTTTTTTGCATACATGTGGGGTGACACACATTCATATTGTAAGGAGTCCTCTACAGATTGATAGTGTCGGGGGGTGAGCTTCTATTTATTTATTTGTTTAATAGAAACATTTTTTTATTATTAAACCACCATTTAAAATCACTAGAGTTATTTATTCAGACTTTCCTAGAGGAAAAAAGTTCAGATTACTGGAATGGAATTCAGAAGTCACTGACTTGAGTTCATGCTTTTTTTTTGGCTTTTTTTTTTTTCCCCAAAGGTGCATTCCTAAATAGAATTTTATCACTCAGATGATGAATGGATATTCTTTTAAGATTTTTCACTGTAGCAGCTTAAAGCAACTGCAGTTTTCAAATTGTGATGTGATTACAATGTGAAAAAGAGAAGCTAATTTGGACAAAAAAAACCCTGACTATTGATTATCATTGGTTATGTGATTAATTTATTTGTATTACAGTTGTGATATTGATACTATTTTGGTGGCTTGACATGCACAATGGGATTCATCTTTGTTCGTGTTTATTACTAAACAAGGATGTGGTAATGCACAAAGATCAGGTTTCCAGGTGGCTAATTTTAGCTGCTTTCAGTCCAGTTGACGTCAAGGTCATCTTGATTTTCCAAAGGACCTGGTAGACTAGCAAGAACTTGTTACGTTCTCATGGCATGCAGTACTTGGTATGTGCATCTTCCTACTACCAGTAGAAGTAAAAGAATCATTCAAGGCATTGGAAATGTAAACCTTAGCTTTCTATTGTTAGACTAGGCGTAATTTAGTTCTTAGTGGTAGCTGGTGTTTGGGTGAGTAGATCCACAAATGAAGATCATTATTAAAAAGAAGTGCTTTATGTAATTAAATCATGAATGTGTGATGCGTTAAAATTTCAGGGAAAGGCATTACCTTAGAGTATATCAAGAATGGATGCAACTCAGGAGAGATACTTAGTCTTAACGGTTCTGTGCACATGCAGAATTGAAAGTAATACTCCCCAGCCATGAATGGCCATACCTACTGTAAAAAAAGGTGTTCTTACTGTAAGAGCAATGTTTTACTTAAGGAATAGATAAGGCAGGATTTGGGAGGGTTTTCTAGGAGATAGATGTTTTTTCCATATTAAACTTACTTTCTTCTTGAGGCTTCTCCTTTGTAGCGATATGTAAAGAATGTGAAGAAACTATCAGTTGTTGTGCAGTGAATTAAAGTGGATGTAGGCCTTCAAGGGAAAAAAAATGATGTCTCTAAGTGTTGAGGATAGTGATTTGTCCTTGCTGTGGGAAGTACTGTTATGCCAGTGAAGCTCTTCAAACATGTCCTACGCAACCCACAAGAAAATGTTGGAGAAATGCCTTTCTATGAAAAGCCTACTCAGCAGAGTACTGCTAGCTATTGGGAAGACTGTCATGATTCTGTCTCTCGATACTGTCGGTAACTTGATTGCCTTTACATTAGTTTAATTAAGATACTCAGACATGTGTAGTGTACCTTCTACTCCTGCAAGACAGCATGTCAAATTCTTTTTAATGCTGCCAACGGGAAGATGCTCCTCTGGCTGCTGTGAATCAGGGCGTATGTGGAGAAGTCTACAGCTGTTGTCTTACCTGTTCCACCCTTAGTATTTTTAGGGCTAGCTCTTCCATGTGAACAGCAGTACAGCCTGTACCTGCTGCTGTTAATGCCTGTTTCAGACATGATTCCTGCCAATTTCCCTGCTGCCCACAGGACCTGGAGCAGCAGCGGGGAACTGACGGGAGGCCTGTTCGTTGCACTGCGCTGCTGCTTGGCAAAGCTATTAACAGCAGCAGATACCCTGGAGCACTCTGTGCAGACTCTAGACAGCATTGCATTGGTTTACATTCAGTTCTGTTTGGATGATTATCTTTGCAAGCATGAAAAGTAAAAACATATTTTTCCAAATAAAATCTTTGGGTTTTAAATACGTGGCTGCCTCAGGGTTTTCTTTTCCACCTTCTCCTACACATTTGTCAGTGAAGAATTTCTTTCTTAATGCTGATAGATGGAAGAGGTTTGTAAGCCGTTGGCAAAAGGATATGCTCCTTTAGGATGTTTGATCTGGTTTGATCTGCGTCCCCTCTCAGTAAGGGGGAGGGGTATTTTTGGCTTGGCAAAAGGCTTTGTCCTTTTTGTTGTAGATGCTACGTAGCTTTTGAAATTGTTTTCGGCGTGAATGATGATTTGTAACTGTTTATAGCTGTACGTTTTTGGAAGCATGAAATGATTATTAGAATAAAAGACTGCTGCTGCATTAGATTATTTTTGTTGCTTTGGTTGCTAAGTACACGCAGATATTGTCCTCTGTAATGCAAGCATGTTTCTGGTGGTTCTAATCTCAAAACACTGGTGTTGCTTTCCAGTTTTGGTTTTTGTGACAATGGTGACTTCCTTGATGAAGGTATCATTACAGCTTTATTTAGCTTAGAATGCCTGGCTAGTGCCTTCCTGCATCTTTGTGAATGTCATTTCCATATGGTTAGAAATGTCATAGCAAAATCAAAAAATTACCTTCTCTGTTTTCTAACAAATAGCTTACTGTTTGTGCAGTGCAAGAGACATAACTTATAAAAAGAAGCAATAGTATGGAGCGAAGAGGAGAGGACTGAATTAAAACATCCAGTAGCCTCATCCAGCATATTCACAATTCTGCAGTAAGAAAGTAGTAAAAGTTGTTGAGGAATAACTTGGGAAGCAGCTTTGAGCTCTGAGGAAATGCGGTGTAAGAAACTTTGTTTTGAAAGTCATACAATATCTAGGAAGATTATTACAAAAGAATTATGAAAAAGTTACTATTTCTATACTGCCTGCTTAATTGTTAGGCTCTTTTTTTTTTTTTTTCTGGCCCAGAAATGTTCAAGAATATATTCATATCTTTTAAAAATCCTCTAACCGTACGGGCTTTAGTAGCATTTGGCTTAGAGGTGAAATTATACCAAGAGTACATTACGAATGGTTTTTTTTGTTTAGCTGATCTCAAAATGCAAAATAGTACATTATTTAGCATTTTTACTGAGTTAAAAAATAATAAGCCTAAAAGATAAATCACTGCAATTTGTTATAGGTACTGTAACTATAATGTAGAAGCATCTTGGCTAGAGTTCTCAAAAGTAAAATTAAAATTTAATAATTGTCCTTGTAATTAAGCTGCATATTTACAGAATTATCTTTAAATTTAAGTGGTATTGTTAAGAAAAGAATTAATTTAATGTAGTGATACCACTGGTGTTTTCAGTGGACAATGAACTTCATTTTGAAATGAATCTTAAATAAAAGTGAAATTCTGATTGTGTAAGGCCTTATCTTTACAATCCTTGCAGTATTTTAAATTTTCTATGGAAAACCACATATGTATCACAAAACAAAAAAATATAAATATATTGAGCAAAAAAGAAATCAAATCCATATCTTTCTTCATACTTCTTTAATGGACTTCTGAGAAAAAAGGGTATAGCTAGGATGAAGCTGTGCTGTCAAAAGCTTCTTGGGTTTTTAATAACCGTTCAAAAAATCCATTCATATCTTGATGTTTTGTTTTATTTGATATGTTGAGAATACATATTTAAAAACTTGTCTGATCTTTTAAAATAGCTCTTTAAAGCAACCTTGGGGTGAAGAGGAGTTTACCATGTAGCCGAGGAGATTTTCACTGCAAAGTGTCCCGTAGGTCTGGGCGGAGAGCAGAGGGATCAAGTCAAGGAGTTCTTTCATTTTCTGCAGGAAGCAGGGAGGTCTGTAAGCAAAGGCTTATACAATCACCGTAATGAATTCAGTATAAAGTAAAAAATTAAAGTACGTTGGAGAGCAAAATGTGATTGAGGCCGCAGCCTTAGATTTTAGTCTCTGTCTTCCTGTGCCTTCCCCCGTCCCCGTTTCGATGAGAGAACTGGAACCGCAGAGTTGTCATGAATTGACGTCTTGGACAGAAGACTGCTCGGTTCCCACGATTTTCCATCCCAGCAAGGAAGCAGCGGCGGCAGGGTTGCGTGAGGCGGAAAAGTAAGAGTTAATGCCCGCACCACACGCAGGGAAGAGCAGTCCGTTGGGGGTTAAACTGCAGAGTCTAATGGAATAATAACGGGTAGCACCATCTGCTGGCCTACTTCCGCAGAAGGAGTCAGTATTTTTAACGACATCTCTAATATTCATGCTGATGCATTTTGATGCTTTGTGCATTCATTTCTTTCTGGGCTTTGTTGGAATCCGGCTATCTGCTTAGAGCCGTTGTTGCAGGCCCGCTCTGGAGGGGAGGCGGGCAGCCCTTGCCGTACCTGAGCGGGAGGATCGGCGGATGGGTGCCTGCCAAGGGGGGAATATGTTGATAAATCACAATGTGCGTTTGTGGAGGGTTGTGCATATCTTGGCTGCGGCTCGCTAAATAGGCCATTTAGCAATCTTCTTTCAATGCTTTTCTCTTGAGCACTGCCTGAGGTGCTGAAAAAGCAGAGGGCAAGCCTTTGTCTGACGCCAAAAATGTCTTCAGCGAAGAGGCCAAGAGGAAGGGTAAGTGAGAGCCTGAATGAGTGGGAGGAGGAGGGGTTCTTTGGGCTAAAAGGCTAATGGGATTGAATAACCTTCCTTATTACTGGCTGCTGCTGCGGGAGCCGTGCTGCATCGCCATCTTGAGCTTGTTGCCGTTTTCTCGAGTCCGGGTTGTTTGTTCGAGGCGGCGGGCCTTAGGGTGGCATTTCGGGGCGATCCGGAGCCCGGCCGCTCCCGGGGCTGCAGCGCGGCCGTGAGACTCTCGTCAGGCCCCTCCAGAGGGAACCCTGTGGAGTGCGCGGGCTTGGGCCAGAAAATGGCTTGGGAGATTCCTGGTGGCTTTTCTTCCTGCTGTAGGCAGAGGCGCATTTACGGGTGAGAACGTAACAGAACTGTTATCTGCTGGGGTTTTTGTCTGTTTGAATAGGAAATTCTTTCCATTCCTCAAAGGGGAAGGGGGAGGGGAGGAAAGCAAAAACATGTCTGCTAGCCTGGTTAGAGAGGCTGCTAATCCCAACATTGCCTTCAGAGGGTAAACAGTTCTGTGGCGATGAAATGGTGATTAAAGCCCTGAAAATAAAAACAAGTTGCATTTTCGAACTAAGGGAGTGACCTGGCGTTGTTCTAAACAAAAGGAATACTGCTTTCTGATCTCATTGGGAATGTAGAGCTGTGTGATTTTAGTTTTATCTTTTGTCCAGTTTTTAATCTTGATTTTCTTTGACTATCTGTTGTGTCCAGCACTGAGTTCGTCCTGTAGGTCTTTCGTCTGCTTTACAGTATCTCTGCTCCCTGTGTCTTACCAAGGGCGAAATACTGATGCCGTTACCTTCGGGAGTTCTTTGCTTTTTCAGATCTTAGGAGAAGAACATTTACTGGGGATGTTGGAGGTGCATGTCAAATCTGTGGGAATGCTTGGAAGGTTAAGGATCAGTGTTGCTAACTACAGAGGTGGAAAGAAGGCTGAGAGAATTTCAGAAAGATATTTTTTACTGATTTTCAGTACATGGGTTGGTTGTTTAAAGCCCACAATTGATGTAGTTATTCTGAAACCCACGCCATTCTGTGGTATAAAAGGGATTCCTTCTCTTCTGTGTCTGCATGAGTCCCTGCCAGTTTAATGTTTTTTAAATGCATGTCCAGATCAAAAACATTTGCACTTTTGAGAAATGTTTATGTTCTTAAAATAAGGTGATTTTATTTACTTTTTGTTTCTTGCTACAGCCTCCTTCCTCCAAGAAGACTGATGGTTCAGGATCATACACCAAGTTGCAGAATACCCAGGTGAGGGCAATGTCTGAGAAGAAGCAGAAGAAAAAAGCAGACTCAGAAAGTAAACAAGAGAAGGCAAATCGGATAATATCTGAAGCGATTGCAAAAGCAAAAGAGAGAGGAGAGAGAAACATTCCACGAGTAATGAGTCCTGAAAACTTCCCCAGTGTTTCAGCTGAAGGAAAGGAGGAAAAGAAGGGTAGAAAAGTTAAATCCAAACCAAAGGACAAGGAGAGCAAAAAACCGAAAACTGGTTCCTCGTCCAAAATTAAAGAGAAGACAAAAATTGGGTAAGTAGATTAAAATGTCTTGTTACTTCTCTTCGGACTGTAAATCCTTGATTAAAATGAAAACTGCTTACTTGATAATAAAATGTTCTCCTCCACTGCCTACACAAAATTTTTCCTGATTAAGTCCATGTGTGGACTCTCATTCAGGAACAAGAATGCTCTGTTTTCTCTTTAGATAAAATCATTGTAGGACTATCCTTTTGAAAGGAATAATTTTAAATTCATATCCTGAAATATTCTATACTTACTTTGAAGCATAGGCAAGACCAAAGTATCTTTCAGCTAGTGTTGTAATCAGTTCCGACTCCAGATTAAGTTTATCGGATATTATAAATGCTGTCTTTATCAATTTTGGCATGTATCTTCAATACAGTGTGCATGATAAGCTTCCAGTTTCTCCCTGTGCAGCTTAATGAACTTGTTAGCAAGTGAATATTCTTACAGATATGACATGTATAAAAAGTGAAGTGCACATTGGAAAATTTGTATTCTAAGCACTTTGTAGTCTTCAGTCGTATCAATTTAATCTGCCCTCTTAAAATTTTTGCAGACTCAGCTGGGTTAAGCTGGGTGGGTACCTTGGGGTAAGGAGCTCTCAAAAGACAGGAGATGTTAGAATGCTCGAGGGATTCAGTAGGTGGCACATCTCCTGACTCCAGAGCTAACATTCTCCTGTATGCTTTGAAAGGAAAGTGTGTGATTTCCAATGTTAAGTCTGTCAGTCAGTTCTTGAAATGGAAATCTTAGCTACAGTCTGATTTTTATTTTTGAAATCCATGCTCTTTTTGTGGTAGCAGAAATATTAACTGGCATATCTGCCCAAGTTTAAATGTCTCATATACATATGTTCTCGTGTATATGCAGCAGAAATGAATGTTCTTTTAATCAGCCCATTTCTCTGCATTTTCTTTTTTTTTTTTTTTTCCATAGAGATCGGTGCTTTTCTTACATGTTCAAAGTAAACAACTTCCTTGAGATGTTATCTTGTAGTATAAAGTTTACTGCTCTAAACTCAACTTGATTCTTTACCTGAACTTTCATGGTGTTAATTTCTTTCTCTTCTTGTTATGGGTTAGCATGTGAATACTGCACATAGTACTCTTAAGTGCACTCTATAGTGCTTACTTTTCTTTTTTTTTTTTTTTCCCCTCCATCTTGTTTAAAATGGGATTTTGGATGTGTATTTCCAAAGTTGATTTCACTTTCAGGTTTCTGCATTTACTTCTGTTCTGTAAGAGATGTTTTGTGAGTCTGTCTAATCAGAAAACATACACACTGTTGTTTAGCTGGTGTCAGTTTCCTGCAGCTTTATGTGCATTGCCTTTAGTGTGCTTTTCCTTCATTCTGTTGGATAATTAACAAAACCTGCCAAAATGTCATCCTTATGATATATACTACATAGTTCCCATAACATTTTTATTGGTTTTAATCAGGAAAGTGGAATAAATTGTTACCTTTGATTTATATTTCTGCATTCAGTTTTCTGCCTTCATGAAACGCTTTGCCGTGCCCATCAGTTAGGGTCAGTTTTCAAGATATCATGAGACAGCTTCAGCTGAGAAATAGAGGTTTCTCAAACTGTGTTTTTAACCATGGTATTTGGGCTTGATCCAAATACACTGAAGCTGGTAGAAGGACTCCTGTTTAATTAAGTATGGTCAACTTCTCATAATTTTGTACTGAGCTGTGCATTGCCTCCCTATTTTTTGCCAGTTTAATCAACTAATGCCCCAGTAGTACTCTTAACTTACTCATGCTGCCAGGTATTGCTTTAACGATGGACACATACCTAAAGATTTAGCAGTCAGATCCTGTTAAAGAGCAGTGAAGAGAGTTTTCTAGAGCCACATATTACAGATTTTACATAATTTCTATGTATTTTGGTGGACGGCAGTAAATCAAATGCTTTAAGACATCCACATACTTCATTCTCTGTATCCAAACAACTTAATGCGGTGTTGTGTTAGCACCATTTTATATTCTTTATATAAGTACATAAAATATTAACCATTTAGCAAAGAATATACTACAGTGGTTTTGAAGAGCAGTAATTGCAAGAAGGCCTTGATTTCTTTTTTAAAGACTAATCTTACAGGACTCTTTTCTATGGAAATGTAACTATTGATCTTATATAAGAAGAATATTTACTATAGAACGGCTATGCTTGTCGTTTCAAAGGGAGTTAAAAAAATTTGTGTGATTAATAAAATTTGTTTTACTTAGAGAAGAACAAAATTAAACTCAGTAACTAATAAGGGTTTTAGAAGGCTAAACAACTCTTCCAAAGGTTTCTTCCTATCTTACGTTCTTAGGAAAGTATTTCTTAACGAATCTAAGAACATCCTGGAAATGATTGTTATGTCAAAATAGGATTAGGGTTTTAAATATGTGGGTTGCTACATTGATTTTCTCATATATCTTAAAATAAAACAAACTCTGACTGAATCTTGGGAGAAAATTTTACCATGCTAAAATAATACCTTTAGAAGACAAGTGCCTCATTGGGCAAGAAGGGGAAGGGAGGACCACAATTCAATGAAAACTTCTGGTTTTCTCTTGGAAATAAGGATTTTTGAGATCTGTTTAAAATTGCAAGAGGAAAAAAAAAATTAATTCTTTTTTTCTTTTTACTCAATAAGGAGAAAAACTTGTATATATAACATTACTTGCATTTAAGCCGGAAAAATACCCAAAGACAGTAAAAAGTTCCCTCATGATTAAAAAGATCAATTTCCAACAGATTTCAAAACCACTTTCCAACTCTTACAAAATGTTATCAACTGTAGTTCTTCTACAAACAATAAAATCATGAATGAAACCTTACAGCCAATACAGGTCTACAGTAAAAAATAATAAGCTAAGTATACATTTTTAACAGTAGAGAATTTGTTTGGGTGCATCTGTCTTCCCTTTTTCAGAAGGAGTTCCACTACGGTATGTCCATCCCAGATGAATGTCTTTCATTTAACTTGCAGTAACTGTTAAATATGCTGACTCAGGCTGGATTCTGAGAGCCAGACCAGTGCAGGAGGTGGTGTGGAGTTAGGTGTGTTTGGAGAAGAGCAGAAGTCAGACTCATGTTTCAGGTGACTCCTGATAGATTTGCAGGCTACTACAGGGCTGAAAGAGCACCAACTACTAACAAATACATTGATGATTTTTATTTTTTTTTTTTTAAGAAGTGTTTGGAGAATGATTTTAACTTGACATTTAACATCTCTGCTACCATCAAATACAGCTTTTTCAATATAAGCACAATTGTACCTCCTCTAGGGTAGCACTCAAACAGCAAACTCTTATATAGATTGTGATAATGAACTTTACTGGGATCTTACGAGGCTTCTGCCCATATAGCATATCCTGTGTAGCGTGTCCTGTATTGCTCTTGAGGGGGATTTGCAGAGTTACACAGTTGTCCATCTGTGACTCTGCGTCACTAATGTGGCAGAGCTGGAGCTGATACACCAGTTGCTGAACAGACCTTGATAAAATTGCCTGGTAGCCATCAGTTAAAAAAAAAATAAAAATCTGCTTTTGAATGTAATGCAATACAGCTTTTACTGAAATTGAGTAGCCCTCATCTAGGATCAAGATGAGTGTGTCTTAATTTAGGGGATGTAAAGGACAGGATAATTTTTAAACAGTCCTTTTTTTTCTTTTTTTTTTTTCCCCTTGCTAATTAAACATAATTGGTATGTGTTTGGGGGCTTCCTGTTAACTATTAACATTTTTCCTTAGTAATTCCTCTGAGATCTACTTGTACAGAAAAAAATTATATCATGATTCTTTCAAATTCATTGTTGCTAGTTATAAATTACTAGCAATTACGTTTTAGGCAGGCTGTAGTTTCTAAAGGTGAGGATTAAGGTTTTTAATCCTCTGACCTGTTGAAGTCAAAGAAATAATGCCTGTTCATTTCAGTCAAATGATTTAGAGCTGGATTCAGTAATTAGTAAAGTTTCTGTGCCATAAGCATTGGAAAAGATAAATAATTCAATTCTTTTATTACCTAGAACATTGTAACTGTATGACAAAAATTATTAGAAGTAGAATAATGCATGTATAATATATTTAGTATTACCAAATTAAGTAACCAGTTTGCTTTATGTGTTGATTACTGATCAAGTTAATTCTTTAAAATTAACTTCATAATTCTCCTGAGGACTGCAGAACCACTTGTTATATCCTGGCTATTTACCAAGGTGCGTTGATGTTTAGGAACCTATGTAAACCCTTTATATTTTTGCATAGAACTTGCCACTTAAAAGCTTTTTCTAACTGATTGTAATTCTATTTCTTCCATTTAAGGTGATGCATATTTTAACTAAAAGCTCTACTTCTTACCACTTGATATGAAGGATAGAAGAGTTAAGAATTTGTGAACATTCTGTTGTTCAAAAAATTAGATTGGCATTTAGGTTTTATAGCTCTCAATGTATTCCCACCTACTCAAACATAAACTTAAATATGGCCCTGATGAAAAGCAGCAGCTCTGCATTGGTGATGTAAAGGACAATATAAGTGGACTACTTTTTCTTTTTTTTTCTTTTTTTTTTTTTTTTTAATCACAGCATAGTTTAAATAAATAAATCCCCCACATCCTAAGAACTCGATTTACAGAAGTTCAATTCAGGGTAGTAGTCCTTAAGTTCAAAACTGTTTCCTGTTATCAGAAGTGACTGTATTGTTTCATGGGCTGAAAGAACAATAGTGGATTATTTCTTTTTATTAATCCTTATACTATGTGGTAATGAATTCAGCAAGTCTTATGTGATCCTTTTCACTACTCAGATGTGTAAATGTCGTTGTTGCCTTGAAGTAGATGTCACATGTAGCGTGTACAATACAGAGCATTTTTTGGGAACCAAGACCCTGATAGAGAATCTTTATATGAGTGCTTGTTGATATGATAGGGTTGAAACCTTTTTACACTGTTAGCAACAAGAGACATGGAGTTGGGGGTGGAAAGGAAGTGATTCTCCTGTTACGCTGATCTTGTATCATTTAAGTTTAAAAGCAAGAACTTGAAGTGTATTCCTCGAAGGCAAACATTGTGATTTGTCTTCTGTGTTTCGTGTAAGTCAGATCTGTTGGCTAACAGATCTATCCTCAATGGGAAGGATCTCGCTGAATCTTTATTCTGTTAGATCTCTGTCGTAACCTCTGTCGTGATTAGAGACGGCACACAAATTCCAAATAAGATCATCCTTCTGGAATGTCTTTGCATGTACTGAGCTGTGACTCTTTGGTGACGTTTTCTCTGCTCCCAGGTTCTAGTTTTGATGCGTAAACTGAGTCTAAGTGATGTAATCTTAAGTTTCTACTGCAAAATACATGAGTGCAAAATAGTGTGGTCTTATTGAATAAATAACTAAACATTTCTTTGTTCTGTTGCATTATTCAATGTTGTATGAGCTTGAAACGGCTGCTGGTTCTACTAAGATTATAGGAGTGTTTTAAAAATCTGTGTGCAATCCAGAAATGAATTTGAAATAAATATAACTGGAGAAGGAGATGATGGCTAATATTACTGTGTTAAAATTATTTATTAAACATATGCTGAAAGGATAAGAGCAAGTGGTTTTATACCACCAATATAACTCTCAATCCAAGAGGATACACTATCTTGTCAAGGAAGTACCTGCTTTGTATTTTGCTAGTAGGGAAGATTTTTAGCTAAGTTTTTAGTGATAAAGAAATAACTAATACTGTTGATAACATAGGAGTTTTATTGCTAGCAATATAACAAAGTGCTTTGACTACAAATTAAAGTATTTGGGAGGTGGCTTTGGGTCTTAGTAATTAGTTACCTGGTATTTCTCTGTTTTGGGAAAATTGAAGTAAAATGATGTATTCAAGGCATGTATCAAGGGCCAGCAATACTTTTTCTTACATGCCTGATACATATTTGCTGTTTTTCTTTTCTTTCCTCTTCAATACTTCCTCATGTTCGCTATTTGGAAAGCTTTGAAAACTGTTCTTTATAATCGTAAAGCTGTTTTAAATTGCTGACAACTCTTCTGTTGTGTTCTCTGCTATCAAACAGAAGGGGAATGTAACAGATTCTTACTCTTTCTTAATTTATAAGAAAGAAGTTGCAATGCTCCTCCAATAGTGGTTCCTGGTGGTCTCGCTCATAATTTAAGTCTTTTAGTTTTGTGGATTTAAACCATGTTAGGAGTCTTGTGCTGGGGATCAGGAGTAATAATTGCACGAGATGGCTTCTTTTTAACCTTCTCCATTGGTGTAAGTTCCTCAGCATCTTTAGTTTGTAGTCTTTACTTTGTAGTTATAGAAGAAGGAAATAATGTGTTGAAGAAATCGACATTGTCTCATTGTTGAAGTATTTCTAGATGTTATGTAATAAGTTATATTTTAAAATTAAAAAGGCAAGAGAAAGTGAAATTGGAATGGAGTCTAGTGATATTATTTCTTCTGTGTCTACAGTGTGCTGTTTCCTTTTCATAGACACAGAATAGATAGTTTCTGTTCAGAACAGTTTGTTTCGGGGTGGAAAAAGGGATTTTAGCCAAGGATCTTTATGCTTTCATGCAGAAATTTATAAACTGGCAAGAGAACTTGCTCTTTCAATGAAAAATTTTCACAGAATTGATCCAATTTACAAGCTTCTGAAAATCATTGTTTTCATATAGCAGATTTTTTTAGAAGTTTTTGGCCAAAATATGAGCAGATTGCATTTTTACTAATAGAAATGCGTGACTTTAGCACCATACTGTCGTTCAGCAACTTTTGATAGCAAGGAGCATTGTAGTTCTGGGCATGGGATCAGAAAGAAGTGATGCTGTGCATTTATTCCTCTCATTGGCACCATATCCGTATAGAGGAGGAAACATTCTGATCTGCAACATGTAGAAAAGATGTTAAGAAAATTTCAGAGAGATGCTTGTGAAGAGAAGTACTGGGGGTAGGGAACACAAGAGCAAGATAAGACTCAAAAGCTGACAGAGAAATGGAATATTGTGTCTAAGAATGCAGGGGCAGAGCGGGAGGTGAACACAAGGAGGGAGACTACAGCTACAGAGAAGAAGAGGGAAAAAAATGTGTGAGGAAAGATGTCGCTAGAGCAATCTAGTCACAAAATAAGCCCATTTTCTAAACCAGAAGGTCCTTAATATTCTCTGCTGTTCCATGGATCACTACAACCCGTAGTAAAATAGTCATGGCCTTTCTTAATATTATGCTTCTTGAATCCAAAAGGAACCTGAGCCTAAAATATTAGGCACTAGTGCATGAAATGAGGATGAACTATGGTTGCACGGATACAGATGCTTAACATAGCAACATGCATTTTTGAAGCATTTTAATGTACCATTTCACAAAGGAGGATCAAAATTTGGAATAGAGGACACTGGGAAGGTGTCAGCCTTGGAGATAAGCAGAACTTGACTGCAGTGAGCAATGTAAAAGAACTCTGAAGTTGGCTTTGAGTAGGGACCAGATGTCCTCCAGAGAGCCCTTCCAACTTGACTTACATCTTAACACTTACTTGATGGCAGAACATTTCAGATATCCTTTTTGTTCGTGTTAGTAGTAGTCTTGTTCATTTAAAAATCAAAACGTGTATCCTATTCACAGGCATCTCTACATGCCATACATGCATCAGGCCTTTAATGCCTTTGCTCCAAATCAAAGAGAATACTTGGGATCTTATTGATTGGTGAAAAAATATTAACTTACAAATTATATCATGTGAGTTCACTGGATTGAATATACTCTGTGTCCAGTTATTTCAATTAAAATACCGACAAGAGACAGGTACAGATCAGCACAGCTTGCTGCACTTAATAACATATGGGCAAAGTTTAGATGAGTGCATACCCAGGTGAGACCAGAGTTTCATCTAGCCTACTGTCCTCTCTGCAGCTATGGTCAGAAGCAGATGCAATGGGAAGAATTTAAGAACAGGGAAAATGTACTTGGGATAGGTACCGTTTCATGAATTTACTGGTTTTCCAAGAAATTCTCACTCATAGGTTTATGAGGTTTCCCTTTAAATCCACGTTAAATTTTTTAGCATCCAGAACTCCATTGAACAACAAGCTCAGAAGTTCAATCACAGTTTGCCTTGTCTGCATCACTTTGGAGTATATTAGCTAATTTGATGTATCAGCTGACAGGTGCTAATCTCACACTTAAACTCTATGAAACAAAGTGATATAAAAATGGAAAAAGTCGTTTATCTAGGTTCATCACCAGAACAAGTCATATTGGACAAATACCTGAGAATCCAAGAGTCTTAACAGAAAAGAAAAAAAGAGTCCTAATCAGAGTTTGAAAAGCAGGGTGAGGGAAAACACCAAACTACTCTTGAAGACAGTAGGAAAACCAGTGTGTTCGTTGTTGAAATTATTTCCTGCAATTATGAAGCTTGTTTTCTAAGTAAGAATTAAACTGAGAACACCTAATGAAAAGCAAGGACTTGAAGACCAGAATTGACTTTTGAGCAAGCAGCTCTGTGAATAAGCAGATCTGTGATTGTGCTTACTGCAGCTTAATTTCAGCGTGTGTTCACCAGGGCCATTCACGTCATACTAGAAGTAAAAAATATGCGAGTGGAGAATGTTTTCTTTAATTTTTTTTTAACTTTTCCTCTGAACGTACCTAGCAGTTAAATATTGAAAACCAATGAAAATGTTTGTTGCTTCTTAAAAAATGCCTATAATCCTTTGTAAGCTATGTTGCTTAAACCATCCATATTGTTTTGGTAATTTAAGATTTTCATTTTCTGTGTGGACTGTTAGTTTGGATGTAGTAAATATGTGATAGTTCTCTTATTTGGACACTTGCAAAGAGAAGCAAATGAGATACAAGTGTTTAAACTACTCCCTTCTCATTGGTGGTTTGTTCAGGTGGCCAATACATTTGATGCTACTTTGGTGTAAAATAACTTGTATTGTCTGTATAACGACTAAAGTGCTATGTTTCATTTGTCCTGGAAAATTGCAGAAGAGGCTTGTAAACTGGAACAATTACCTCATTTTCTGTTACACAGATCTGATGATTGGTTACTGTATGAAATATATATTTTAGGACAACTCTTTGTGATTTTATTGGATAGTTGGTTATCATTCTGCATTTATGCCACTGAAAACATATTTATAGATGAGTATTGGGCACATTTCAAATATGAAAAAAATATTTTGACACCCTTTAGTTAAAAACAAATCAGATGAATTGGTATCGTGATTTACAGTGTAACCTTTAAATCTGAACAAAGAAATAATTGGTGCTTTTTCATTAGAATTTAACTAATTTATTCAGCACAGTGTTGGCTCTTAACATATTCTGAGAAGTTCTAAGATTTCTTACAGATAAAATTACTGGGTTTTGAATACAGCTGCTCTTATTTATTTTTTTAAAGGGCAGAAAGAATTCATGCAATTCCCTCATTTTTACTATTGAATGACTTAAACATTCAAGTTTTGCATGTCAGACAGTTTTGAATGATTTTAGATTATTGTCCATAGCTATTTTTTTTACTAAAAATAAGAGAAGATATATTTTGCAATGATAAATTGTTTATGTTACATCATTTACTGTCATCATCTGCAGATGGTATTAATGCTAGCTTTGTATAGTTAACCATTGTCAGTTAGTTTAAATGTTGGATTTTGCATCTCTTACTCATTTGTAGATCTAAAATACATATGATACAGAGGAGTTTGCGATAGTAAGGTAGCTGCTTGCCTGTAGAGAAACTCAGTAGTATAAAATACTGTCTACTGTAAAGTTGTAGCTTGGTGGTTTTGGTTTTTTTTTAGATGTATTTTTCATTTTTCAGACAGTGGTGCTTCCTGAGTATGGGAATTGCTAGTAGATGTGGTGTTACTTTAAGATTAAAAGTTAAGTAGACTAGTATATGGCACTTACTTAGATGTTGGTTTGTTTTGTGTTTTTTTTTTTCCTAACAGAAAGCTAATCATCACACTGGGTAAGAAGCAGAAAAGAAAAAATGAATCTTCAGATGAATTATCTGATGCTAAGCAGACTCCACAGCGGCCATTGAAAGATGAAGATTCACAGGTAAGTAATCAGAATTTTTCCCTTTTAAATTTATACATGGTGTTATTTCTACAGGTCTCTCCCCCTGCCTCCAAAAAGTTATACTCCTTTTGACACAGGTTACGCTCTCACTGCTGCCTGTCTCTCATAGACAGAACCTTACATTATCACCTACTTTTCCTAGTTGGAAATCAGAAAATCCTACAGGTTATAGAGTCCCCTTTCTGTAATGGGACATCAATGCCCTGCTCATATCTGTTGCATTTCAGTACAGAAGTCATAGATTTGAGACTGTAAGTACTCATTTATTGAGCTGGCAGTTAGACCTGATCCTTACTTTGGCTGACTTCATGGGGAAAATGCAGAGATTGCCTAATAGAAGGGATGTTTATAAGTGAAACTGGCTCTTTGAGAACATTTAAAAGGCTTGTTTCAAATTTTACTATTTTTTCTGAGCTCTGCTTCTGTAGAAATGGAAAGAATTGGTTTCTTGCAGTATTGGATCTGAAGGGAGCAATGATCAATATGCCAATAGGCTCAAGTTGCTTCCGGAATACTTCTAAAGGAAGTGCCAGATCAAGAATTAAATTGGTGGGGTCCTTCCTTTGAGGAATATTTCCCTTGTAACTTTCTGCATTTTCTTCATAGATTGCCCTAACATAATAGTAGCATAGATAATTATTTACAAAACTTACGCACAAATAAGTATGAACTGTTTGTAAGAGATTATATTCTATTTATGTGTATGTTAGTAACAACTATAACTTTGTTGCTTTAGGGGCAAACTCCATTAAAAGTAAGGCTATATACTGGAAATGCACAGGTTTTTATCCTGTGGCAATTTCATACACAGAGATGAAATCAATATTCAAAATAAGGAGCTGCTAAGTAAAAATTAGTTGCATTATTTGATGACAATGTCAGAAAACAATTACGAGTTACTGAGTTGACCTTTAGTATTTCACAGATAATAATGCTGGGGGGAAAAAAGGATCAGAAGCTGTTTTCCAGAATGACTTTTTATTAACTTAAGTGACAGCTTGTCTTAGGCAAAGGTTACCTGGAAGGGAACATGAAATTATTTCTTTCTCAGGGGATTTGTCTTGACATAGAAAGTTCATTTAGTACACTGAAGGAGGTGAAAACAGGTTGGTGGTTCTGAAGTACTGTAACTTACCAATAGTGTTCTGTAATCAGATAGGCCTGAATTTGTAGACCAACAAATACAATATAAAAGACTGAAAATAATTTTTTTTTTTTCTCATTGCTTTTGGTTTTTTGGATGTTTGATTTCTAGCACAAGGGTCATCTTCAATTCTAGTGTGGATAGACAGGGAGTATCACCAAATCGCACAATCCTGATGTGAAGGGAACAGAGGGTAGAGATAATAAGGGCTGGCATGGCATGGGATAGAAAACAAGTATACTGCAGAATGTCATAGCTCTGCCCTGTCTATCTTTGAAGGAGTCTGGGAGAAGTATAACAGGAAGGACATAACTTGCTTCACTTCATTAATTCATTCTTTACTTTTCAAACATTTTCATTATTTTCTTTTCCTGTATTAAATAGCTGTCTGTTTCTAAGCTTTGGGGTGCAATTTTAGGCGGTTCCCCCTCCCCAATTAATTTTGCATGCTTACTTTCACAGTAAGGGTTTTCCTTAAATATGTTGATTTATTTCTTGGAAAAATGTGTGGTATTACTTTATTTTGTGCCTTGGAGCATTTGTTTATGACCATGCTTCTCAGCTCAGGGAAATACACAGTTATTTTCAAACAACTCAGGTTAATATATTAATATGTTGGAGAACCTATGTCTGATGTTTTGTTAATCACCTGATACTTTAAGAAAAGACGTAGTGAGAAGGATTGAAAACGCCAGTTAATGCCTCATTAAGTTTTGAAAAATTCAACAAATAATAAGTAAAATTTGAACCTGGTTCTTAATCCTTCTTTTTCTAATTCATACAGCATTTTGCATTGTTCCTATTAGCTAGCTGCTTTTTTTTTTTTTTTTTAAATTTACTTCTCCCGCAAACTATTGTTAACTCTATGTGTCTGTTTAAATCTGAAGATTGTTTTTGTGGTAATGCCCACCCTGCACACACTCACTTTTTGTTGAAGAACAGCTGATCTGGCGACCTTACTGTGGAAAGCTGATTGAGTAGTTTCATATAGGCTCTGTCCCAGCTTCTCCAGGAGAATGGTTCTTTGATTTTTACTGTATATGTAGTGTTACTACTGTACCTTACTAAAATACTTAGAATGTAGTTGTTAAAGTATAGCTAGGTCTTTTACCAGATACCAGCCAGACCAAGGGCTGAATTTAACCGTCAGGAAGAGCGTTCCTGTGCTGCAATCTTACTGTTACTTAATATCTGCTCTGCAGAAGCCAGTATGACCGCAGGATCTTGGGTTTTGTTCTATTCACAACTTGTTCTTTTCCCAACTGATTACTACAGTAATCAGCAATGGCTTTTCCGAAACAGAAATACACTTTGCTGTGTAGCTCTATGTAACTAATTTATTTTCTACAGCCTGTTTTACTTTGCCGATTTTATTTTTGTGATGATCAGTTCTCTAAAGCAGATTGCAGTAATTTCAAATGTTAGTGGACTTGTTTGATTCTGCTATCATTATTTACCCAATGGATTTAGAAATTAATCTTATGGTTAAATATGCAGCGTCTCATATATTAGTACTGAGGGGTGGAAAGGATATGCAATATTCTAATAATCTTAGTATTCGAAACTTAGTGAGTGAGAATGAGTTATTTTCTTAGGCTGAACATTATTTCTCCAACTGGAGCTTGTTGTCCTCAGACTTTTGCAGAAACAAGAGTGGAAGATTAGAAAGATAAAACACAAAGTAAGCAAAATGCTGCTGTTAACCTTGATTAAGGTGGAGGAGAAAACAAATACATTAACAAAGCAACAGACTTCATTAGCCATCCAATCAGACTTTATCAGCAATCTGATCAATATGATCTAATGAAAATCTTCACAAGTTTTTGTATAACACACTTGTTTAGTAGAGGCACTTTGGCATATTGTCTGTCTTTCCCCCAGATTCTTGAATTGGACAGTAACATGCTGCTGTTATACTACTTTATGAGATTGCTGTTGAAATACTCATACTTAGGGGAGATCTGTTATGTATCAGCTTTGTTCCCATACCCTGAAAATGTTGTTCTGTGTTTGCTTTTGAACTCTAATACCAAATGTTTATATGAAAAAAAAAAAAAGTAATTGATTGAAAATAGTGTATGGCTACTTCTGTCCCTCTGTGATTTACATACTTCATGTTTTCTATCAAATATTGGCCTTTGTTTTTTTTATAGAGCTAAAGTACTGCTTAGTGTCCCAAAACTTCCAATCCATGTTAGAGGAAGGTTTTTGTAAAACCTATTTTTATTCTCCTGCATGCAGAAGAGAAGATCAAATCGTCAAGTTAAAAGGAAAAAATATGCTGAAGAAGGAGAAGGAAAGCAATCAGAAGAAGAAGCTAAAGTTTCTGTGAAAATCAAGAAGAATTCTGCCCCTTTACCTGCTGAACAGCCTTTACAATTATTTGTGGTAAGTTAAAACTGTCTTGGTCTGTGGTGGGAACTTTGTGGTTGTTGCAAGGAGTTCAGTGAATAAAGCTCACAACTTGGAAGGAATACATTATTATTGTTACTATTACAAAGCCATAGTTTATTTAAAGTGGCATCTTACTAAGATCTTGAAAACCGGAAGAAATGCCTTTTTACCGTTTTTCTTTTCTGTTATAAACATTTGTTGACTTATGTGAAGTTAAGGATAAGACCTGAGGATAGGTATATCTCAGATAATGTGTTATGCTGTGTATGCATAGAAAAAAAGTGTATGCTGATATTATTATGATTTCCAGTAGTACAAAATTAAGTGAGTCTGTGGGAATCTCTGCTGACCAAGATTTTCAAAAAGGATCTTCCTCTGTTCCCCCCCACCCCACCCCTTCAGATTTACATACTATTTAACCTGTGCCAGCCCTGGTACTCAAACTTACTGTTGAACCCTTCTAGGTAAATAAAGTGGCAGGAAAGAAAAAGGGGAAAAAAAGTGTTTGTGAGGTGTTCAAAGCAGTGCCAAAGTTGTAAGGGAGGGAGAAGGATAGTATGATTGGGAACAAAACAGACGAGAGAAGGTGACGTTTTATTTCAAAGAGCTAGTCTTTAAAGGTTGCTTATCTCGAACTACAGTTTCAGTCTTGGCAGAGCTGAGTAATCCTGTATCTTTGTCACACCTAAGCCCTGCTGGAATTCCCAGGCATGACCTTGTCTGCCTGATTCCACAGCGTGTTTGTTATTTGTGTTCAGAGTAAATCTATTAAATTGAGCTTGACACATGCTCTGGTTTTGGTTTTCGGTGGGGTTTTTTTTGTTTTGTTGTTGTTGTTTTGTTTTGGAGGGGGTTTTTTTGTTTGTTTTTTTTTAAACCTGTCTGCCAGAGTTCTTATTTCTCCATATCTGTATAATGGAATTCTGGGTACATCCACTGCATTTACTGCAATTTATAATGTCACTGTTTTCCTGCATTTATAGGAAAATCCAAGCGAAGAAGATGCAGCAATTGTAGACAAAATCTTATCCTCCAGGGTAATAAAGAAAGAAGTAAGTGATTGTCATGGCATAAAGTTGCTTGTTTAAAAAAGAGGGTTATATCCATCATTTCACATTTCTCCTGAATTTCCTTTCCTAGATATCTGCTGGGATGACAGTAGAAACAGAAGAGTTTTTTGTAAAATACAAGAACTAGTAAGTATTAAAAAGTTGTTTCACTGGAGGTGTTGACTGAACTGATAAGTACCATATTCCTGTGCTAAAGTTTTATATTGCTTGAAGATGAGTTATAACCAGATTTTGCCATCTTTTGAGGTTTTCCTTTACAAATGTAATCTTAAAATTTTTAAGAAACTGCATTATGTTATTCATAATTTAAAAAATACCAGTCTTGTGAAACCAGCACTGCCCAATAAGCTGACAGCCATTATTGCCAAAAGAATTGAGTTTTAGAGAAGATATATTTATTAAATTCAGCAGGGGCTTACATGCCTGAGGCTAATTTTAATTTCATGAATTTAAATCAGAGGTATTCTGTGAACCTAGATTAGATTTACAGTGTCATACATTTAGGAGAGGTTGATGTAGGAGTCAGCATTGTTGTTTTAAAAAGAAAATAAATCTAGCGATAGAAATGATTTTACATCAGAAGCAGGAAATAAAAAATTAAGAGGAGAACTTTTTCTGTATTTTCCTATTTTAAATTTCATATGTATCTTGCTGTCACTACTCAGTTCTTGATGTTGAAGAGGCAAGCATGTTTTTAATTTTACATATGTGAGTAAATTCATTAGATTCTTGCTAATAAATGTAATTTATTGAGACTCTGGATTCATGTGTTTCTGGAGACCATTTAGCTCTTGTTTTATGAAAGGGTAAAATTAAGTCTGTCTTTTCATCTGAGAATCAGTAATACCCAGCAATAGCTGCTCTTCATTTCTTGCGTATCTTTTAAAAAGCTTAAAAGTGATCAAAATAGATTAAAAAGGGGGTCTGAGGAAGAAATGTATGTACTTTTGTCAAACCAATCTAACGGCAGAAAGGCTCGGTTGGGGTGCAGTTAGGTGGTATAGGTACGGGGGCTCATGCTTCCTCCTTCCTTCGACTCTGTTCCTTCGTGCTTCTCTCCCAACCCGATCGGATGACCTGTTCCTTTTTGGCACAGGCTCTGATGCTCCTCAGTCATGTTTAAGATGGGCTCACCTATATAGTTCAGCAGTACCTGAGAAGACATGTCCACATGAAGGACATGAAAAAGTTAGAGCCAATATATTAAGTACTGTATGTCTTTGGGTACTTTGTGATAGAGGTGTCAGATTTCAAACTTGATTTAAGCTCACTTTAAATATGCTTGTTTCTTTTCTTAGGACATGTGAAAGAAATCTGTGTATCCATAGTTCTATGGATCCTAGCTCCAAAACATTGCTTTAACTAGATGCTATAATATGATTATTGGGAGGAATAAATCTTTGATCTTTACAGTGAATTCTGTCTTAAATGATGAAATGTTCTTTTTTTGAGTGAAATTCTGGTTTATCAAATACATTATTTTAACTGTATATTAAAAATAGATAGTAAGCTTTTGCTTTCACTAATATGTTAATGTTAATCTCTGTAATTTTAGCTCTTATCTCCACTGTGAGTGGGCCACAGAACAACAACTTTTAAAGGATAAAAGAATCCAGCAGAAAATAAAACGATTCAAACTAAGGCAAGCACAAAGAGCTCACTTTTTTGCAGATGTGAGTATAAAATACACAATTAAATAAGCGCTTTTTTTTTTTTTTTAAGTTGTGATTAATAGTTTGCTTTTAAATAAAACAACTGAATGTTGAGAGGTAAAATTTAGCCTTCAGGGTCGGCTTTTTGGTTGCAGCAGGGAGTTGTTTGTTTAACATAATTTTAAAAGCAACTCTTCTGGAGTCACTGAACTAACCTGACTTGCGTGCTTTAAAATTGGGATTGTTGGGATAACTACTTAAAAGTGGTAAGGAGGAAAAGATTATGTTACTATGGCTACTTTCTCTACTATATGACTTCCTCAAGACAGCCCTTCATCCCTAAATGACTGTATTTTCTATTCTGATGTCAGATCCCACTTCACTGTCTTGCCAAAACAAAAAAAGGGAGGGGGGGATTTTAAGGTGTGTGCAAAAGCCTCAATAGTTTCCAGCTGCCAAATTCATTTTGTGTACGATGAGACCGAGTCTTTGCACATGGCAGCTTTTTTTGCCTCTACTGATTTTATTAATCTTGCATTGCAGATGGAAGAAGAACCTTTTAATCCTGACTATGTTGAAGTAGACCGGGTATTAGAAGTATCTCTCTGTGAAGATAAGGACACTGGTGAGGTAAATATATCTTAAAGCAAGTCAAGAAGATAGACCTCCATGTAGTCTTTGGTAATCGTAATTTTAGCAGATACTTAGAGTAACACCTTAATGATTTTAAGCTTCAATAATATTTTTGAGACATGACAATCTTGTCGTTTGCTATGCTAGCCATGTATTTTGAAATAGAAATCAGAGTGCAATGGCTTATATTTTTATTAGTATAATAGGTCATAGTAGACAAGGCTTAGGTAGCTGCTAACCTCACCTAAATGTGCGGTTTGACAGTTGCCTTGTGAGTTCCACCAAAAGGCTGATCCCATGTCCTGTCCTGTCGCCCTGATAGGGACAAGGGATCACTGGTGTAAAAGGCACAAGAAGGCAGGGCAATGGTGGTCCCCTCTTCCTCTCTAGCTCTGTCCCTAGGCTTTAGGCAGCCAACGATTGAGAAGTGTGTCGATAGCCACCAGCGGACCTTTCCCTCTGTATTTACCAAAACTCTTTTTTGACTTAAAGTACCTCTTCTGGAAAGCTGTTACAGAACAAAAACATGGGGTGAGAACAAAGACTGGCAAAGTTGTTGATTAAAGCTGCTGGAATGGCTATGGTACTTCCTCTGTTCTTCTAGATGGCAAAATGATAAGACTCTTAGCCAGTGATTTCTGCATTAATCTTCCAAAAGCAGGGTTGATAGTTAAAATTACTTCTCATTGTATGCAGCAGAGTTGTTATTCTTAGACTTTTAGAAAAAGAATGTTGTTATCATAAGCCTTTCCCCCAACTTATTGAAAGATGACTTCTTTTTATCTAAATAAAATAGTCTGCTTTGGTTCCATTTCTTGAGACTTTTCCTAAATTTTTATGTATGTCACCCAGCAGACCTGTAAAGCTTTCTGTTTTGTTGAGAAGACCTCTGTTTTAGGAACTTCCTCAAGCTCTTTGTTTTAGGCTTAGTTAGCCTGATTTGTAGAGTGGAGGAAATGTTCTGGGTAGCTACTCAAATAGTAAAGGCATATTAACAGTCTGTATACTAAATTAAAAGCTGATAACATTCAGAATTTTCTTCTGCAGCCTGTTATTTACTATTTAGTAAAATGGTGTTCGTTGCCATATGAAGACAGTACGTGGGAGCTGAAAGAAGATGTAGATCAAGCAAAAATAGAAGAATTTGAACAATTGCAAGCTTCCAGGCCTGACTCAAGGAGATTGGTAAAATTATACCTAATTTACTTGTCTGTGTTGGCAAATTGGATTGGATTTTCCCAACTTTAAATTTTTGTGTTAAAACATAAAGCTTATTGACATTTTGTGTAAAGGATCTGTGAGCCTTGTTACTTAAGAATAATAATATTTTCAGGTAGACATAGATAAAGGTTCTCATCTAATTTGTTACTTGGTTAAAAAAAAAAAAATCTTTGTTGAGGAAAAAATACGAAGTGCTATAACTTTTTGAGCTTTCAACTGAGTGATGAGCAACACATTTAAACTGGCTATCACAGAATCTAAACACCATTAAGATGAGGAGAAAACAGAATAAAGTATAAACATCCTTTTATAGGGAATGGAGTTAAGTCTTTTGCTTTAGCGCTGAAGGAAATTGGCGAACAGAGATCTGTCAAACAGATTCCATAATTACTTCCTGCTTTTATTTTTCTTGTTGTCGTAAAGGGCTAGCTGAAAGAAGAAAAATAAGTGTAATAAGGAAGTGTGTTTTGTCTTTAAATTATCAATCTTCTGTCTCATAGAGCAGGAGAAAACAAAATAGTTCTATTTAAAGTCCTGTATGTCATCGTCAGAGTAAGACATGTGTCCTGCGTGGTGTAGTACAGCGCTCGTTTTAAGCTCTTTTATGTAACTGACTATGCACAGTTTTAATTTGTAGGCTTTGAATTTTATTCAATGTTTCTTCCATCTACTGATTATGACAGTCGTCACAATTAACATCTTCATATTATATTTAGTTCATTTTTCTAATATTTATTTAAAATGCTGCCATTTTGGCATGTGGGAAGAAGGACTTTTATACATCTATGTTACCGTATTTGGCTTTGAGAGAAAAAGATCATTAAAGCGCAACTGTACCACTAACAGTCATCTTTGCATCAGCAACAAGTATTTTTTATCCAGGCTCCAGCAAGTACAAGAAAGTATTTGCTGCCTGCAGCCTGCGAGCAGGAGCGTGGCTGCTCCTGGTGTGGAGGAGTGGGCAGATGCCTGCTCGTGGGTGAGGGGAGGAAGCCACAGCTGCTGGGGAGGGACCGAGCCCTGCTGTGAGGGGATGCTGACATTGGCAATAAAGAGAAAAAATTCAAGTCTTAAAATTCAGAGCTGCCAGATAAGGCCACGTGAGTCTAGAGGGAACGTAAGCTTTTATAAATACTGAGAAATGTTAAAATAAAAAAAAAGTTTACAGCTGATCAGAAAACCTCTTACTAAAAATATCTTGCTTGAATGTGTGAGTTTACTCCCACTGGGATGCAGATGCTATCTGAAGAGAGTGTTTTCTGCTGGAATACTACCTAACACCAGTCAAAAGCTTAAAAATTTCTCAGCTAAGTTGCCTGCTAAGCTAATAGCCAGCCTGTTGAGTCTCCAGGCTTGGGAACTAGTGTGTGTATGTATATTCGTATTTTTTTAAATGCATAGCTTCTCAGCTTTCCTTTAGCTTACTAGGGTCATGAAGATGATATACCCAGATACTGTTACAGTCTGTTTTGTCGTATCCTTTGTATCATGATCCTGTGTGTGCTGATGCTGTCTTTCATCTGATCGCTTGGTGAAATCGATTCAGGGAACTAAACCATTCACAAGTCTGCTCTTTTGTATTCCTGATGTTCACTTCCTGAACTGGCTAACTGAGAGCACGCGATGAGCAGTGACCAGGGCAAATGCTGAAAGGAAAGGGCAAGATCACAGTGACTCGGTGTAGGTTGCCCAAACTGCTTCAGGAAGATAGCTTCAGAACCCAGAGTTACTCAGGCTTTGGGGACTTTGGTAGTCCCAGATACTTGGCTGTGGTTGTAGGACAACTAGTCTGAGAGCTTCCAAAGTGGAACTTCATAAAATTCTTGCAGTTTTTCTTATAAATGCATTAGTGTTTCAAATTACCAGTGCCAAACTACTTGTATGCTTGGTTTTAGAAATTACTGGCTTGATATTATTATAATACAGTTTAAAAGGCATTTTAAAAGTATTAATTTATATAGACAGGTTTCTGCAGACTAGTCATTAGTAAGTAATGTTAACAATGATACCTTCCTGTAAGGTTGTATAACTGCATTCTGAACCTAAAGTTGTTACACTCAGGAAACAGTGGGTTAAAACACTTTGGAAAAATAAAACTTGTACCAACTTGCACATGTATTATTCTTTACCTTAAAGGACCGACCACCTCCCAACTCCTGGAAGAAGATAGAACAGTCCAGGGAATATAAAAATGGCAATCAGCTCAGGGAATATCAACTGGAAGGACTTAACTGGCTCCTATTCAACTGGTACAATAGGTATATGCATGGAATGTTTTTTCATGTAAATTGTAAACTATATGGAATGAATCACTGTTACTGGGAATAAATACTGTTTTACTGAAAGTAAGAAAAAGAAAATCTTAAAAGAATAAAACTACCATAACTGAAAACAGATTTTCAATGGCTATGAGGAAATTAAAACAAAAAGCAACTCCCACCAAAGTACAAGCTTTCAGAATTTTTGGAACAACTGGAAAACACTTACATCTTTCAAAATTATTTCTAGAATTAGTATATATTTCAAATACATATTACTTCTCTTCAAAAATAAGGCTAGTAAATAATTGTGTTTTCTATTTTGTAGGCTAAAGTTAACTTCTGTTCATTAATGCTATGATGTATTAATGGGAATATAATAATTTTCAAGATTTTTTTCCAGAATGATGTATTTTTCTCTGTTTCTAAGTTGATTTTGATTCATGAATCTTCTTGCTTGCTTTATTTCCAAAATATCAATTGCCTGTCCTTTATGGAGATTATGTCAGCGAGCGTACCAATTTACCATAGTTTCATGATCTAAAAAAAAAAAAAAAAAAGTTTTAGTTCAGTCAAGCACAACATAGCTGTGTGAGTATCTGTGCAAACAGGGTGCAGAATGTATGGCTGAGACTGAGTACCTGCTGGTACTTCATGTAGTGATTTGGTTATATGCATCTGTCTCAGTTTTGGAAACGAGTGGAAAGTTGTCCATGATGCTGTAACACACTCCTTTTATGCGAATGTAGCTGTGTGGTCACAGACCATCTGTGACTTTTACGGAATCTTCATTAATTTCTAGCAGTTTTGTCAAGGTGAGTGTACATGTAGGAAATCTGATTCATCTTAATTCCTTTAATTAGGGCAGATGTAGTCCCCAAAGATTACTTTTGGAATATTTTTCTAGGAGAACCTGATGGAACATTCCATTCTCAGGCTTTGCAAGTGCTGAACATGACTGAAAGCTTGTGGGTTTGGGTACCAAATTGATTCTTTCACTATAACCAGGGAACATTTGCGAGCATCTTCCATAGTGCCTCAGTTTTGACTGTTGTTTTAAACTGACATATTTGAGTTTGTTTTTATAAACTGTTCATTTGAGTACCGGCTTTAGTGTCTGTAGTTCCTTTGATGCTAATAACAAATATGTGTATTTGACTTTCAGGCGAAATTGCATTTTAGCGGACGAAATGGGTCTCGGCAAAACCATTCAGTCAATTACATTTCTCTATGAAATCCTCTTGGCTGGTATAAGAGGACCTTTTCTGATCATAGCTCCGCTTTCCACTATAACAAACTGGGAAAGAGAATTTCGCACGTGGACTGACCTTAACGTTGTAGTGTATCATGGAAGTATGATCAGCAGGCAGATGATTCAGCAGTATGAAATGTACTTCAGGGACTCCCAGGTATTGTAATGTCACTTGTATGCAATAACCTACCCAAAACCTGCATCAGGTAGTAGTAATGAAAAGTATGCTTACGTTATTTGTACGTGTGTCTTAGTGAAAGTCATTGTACATGCTGTGATGTGGGTTTTTTAAGCTTTTTACATATCAGAATCTTTGACATATGCTTACTGAGTAAATTTTGTGAAAGTGGTTGCAGCAAGATGTGTGTTGTTTCAGTATGCTGAGTAATTTGCAGTTGAATAGCAGTGACGCTGATACTCGTGGAGATGAAAGTGTACACAGATGGTTGCAGTTGGGTCCTGAATTTGAAGAGCAGCGAGAACAAAAATACAGCAGATGAAGCTCTGTGTTACCTTTATGTAGCTGTTGATTTCCTATTCCTAGCGTGAACTAGCTTTGTGTACGGTCTGCTTTTCTGCCTGAAATACTTCACATTAAATGACATGGAAAAAACCTTGAAATACGACTATTTTAAAAGGGTTTTTTTCCTTTTCTATATATTCTGCATAAATAAACAATTCTTTAAACTATTGTAGTATTTCTACAAAATCGATAAGGCTGAAAACTTAATTAGTGCTAAATATTAAAATGACCTCTTGTGAGGTGACCTCTTTCTCTAGTGAGTTACTGTTTACTGCCTTATAGAAAGCCTTGAATATTCTTTGTCAGGCCAACTGAGTAGAGTAAGCTGGATAAACAGCATTCATTTAGTTCTCAGGTGATGTTATTATTTACTCGCTAGTGCTAAATGTATTACCGTCATATATTTTGATTATTGACTGCAGGGTTTTTCCTGTCAGTCTTTCAGATTTTCCCAGGATTAAAAATGTAATATTATCTACATGCATCTTTTGAAACAGTTTTATTAGCTGGTTATATCTGTAAATTAAAAGTGGTTAAAATTTTACTGTTGATTAGACTATATTGGATTTGTGGCTATGAATAATTACTCACGAGTATTAATTACAGCGTTATAGAGATGTAGTAAATGTGCATGGGATGTCAAAGTAATTTATAATGTAAAATCTGATGTCTGACTCTTGATAAAATTTCAGCAACAAAATCTTGAAATTTAGTAGATCTGAGTTAATGTGTGTTGATGAACCTCTAGGGACGTATCGTTCGAGGTACCTACAGATTCCAAGCTATTATCACAACTTTTGAAATGATTCTTGGTGGGTGTCCAGAGTTAAATGCAATTGAATGGAGGTGTGTTATTATTGATGAAGCTCACAGACTGAAGAACAAAAACTGCAAACTCTTGGAAGGGCTAAAATTAATGAACCTTGTGAGTAACTGTATTTCACTTTTGATTCTAGTCAAGTACAGTATGATAATAAATCATAAATTTGTTTTACCTCCCAAAAAAGACCTCTCTGGTGGTCTTTCTCAGGAGATAGCTATTCCTGGTACTCTCTTCAACTGTTTGTATTTTTGATAGCTGATGCTGGTATGGTTTTGATTAAAATGTGAAAAGTTCTAACTGTAAGCAGAATCTATTTCTGATCATATTATTCTATTTTTTTTATGATGAAGATACTGTTTACAATTAACTTTATAATAATAAAATAGTTTTAGCGCAAGTTTTTGTGCAGTAACTAATGTTTAAAAACCTAGAAAGTATTTAAACAAGTTATTTAACAATAAAAGTAAGCAAGTTGTAACACTACTAAGTAGTAGAATTTAAAACAGAGTTATTGTCTAGTCTCATAGTTAAGGTTTTATTTGGTATAGTGCAAGATTTTAAAAAGCAGATACTACCATGAATCTTGAGGCCTTTGGTGCATTACTACAAAGTGCACCGTGACTAGATTTGCCTTAGTTTTTTGACTTATTACTTTTATATGCTTGTTGCTACATATTCTCAGAAGTTGTCTTGCTTTCTGATAACATGCTTAGTGTATATTTTCCAAACTACAGAGAGAGAGAGAGCATTACACATGTGTGACTATTACAGGCAAAAGTTGAAGTGTTTGGACATTTCTTCATTACAGACACAGGAAGCCAGAATTTTAGGAAAAGCTCATACAAAATACTTCTTGTTTTATAAATCTGTTTATTTGTATTACTTGTGTAGTAGTACGTAGTGATACACAGAACTGGTATTTTCAGGTTATGACACTCAGACTTAACAAAGATTTTTGCAGATGTGTGCACATAAGGTGATGCTTTTGCTTCCTTTTGTAGGAGCATAAAGTGCTGTTAACTGGTACCCCACTGCAGAACACTGTAGAAGAACTATTTAGTCTCCTTCATTTTCTTGAACCGTTGCGTTTTCCTGCTGAGTCTACATTCATGCAAGAATTTGGAGACCTTAAAACAGAGGAACAGGTATTGCATGTTGAATTGAGCTTCAGTGTGTAAGACTGACTTCCTCGAAGGGAAAAAGTTTCAGTTTAGATAGTAACTGTTAGTGCTCCCCACCCTCTCCTTCACTCCCCACACATCACCTATGAGTTCCTTCATCATGCTATTTCTCTAAACTGTGCGGGCAGTAGAAATCAGTTAAGTATGATACTTTATGTTAAAGAAATCCTTTTACTTTTTGAGGTTGGTCTTGTAAATTCAGCAAGTAAATAGTGAGAATAATAACAATTGAAGGTTTCTGGCTTTGTAAGCATAGTCTTGGCAGACAAGTGCTTAAAAGGAGCTTCTTTTTTGGCTTTGGAGTACGTAAAAAAAAATCTGTAGTAGTTAAGTTAGTTAACCTAAGTTAATCTTAGGTCAAAACTAAGGCTAAATCTCATCTGGAAAATATTTTATATAAGTCTAGGGGGAAAAAAAATAGTGATATGGACTCAAAAAAAATTTAATTGAACTACACTGTTACTTTTTCATGTTCCAACAAACTGATGTGTTTCATTTAGGTTCAGAAACTACAAGCTATCCTGAAGCCCATGATGCTCAGACGATTAAAGGAAGATGTAGAAAAGAAGCTGGCTCCTAAGGAGGAAACTATAATTGAAGTAGAACTAACTAATATTCAGAAGAAATACTATCGGGCGATTTTGGAGAAAAATTTTGCGTTCTTATCCAAAGGAGCAGGGCAAGCAAATGTTCCCAATCTGGTTAACACTATGATGGAACTCAGAAAGTGTTGTAATCACCCTTATCTCATCAAAGGTAAACATGATAAGGACTGATTTATTATTGTTTTTAAACTACTTTTGTACTTTTATTTAAAATACATAACAACTTTTTTGTAGTTCTCTGATGTTTTCATCAGACTTTCCAAGGATTGGGTTAGGTGGAAGCATTTTTTTGATAGATGTAAGGCAAATTTGTGAGGCAGTTGTGTATTTGAGACCTGAAACACGACCTCGTTGCTTTCTAGAGCTAACTTTTAAAATTAATGCTTCTTGCAAGTCATATGGTCTGTGTCTGAAGACTGACTTCATTGCTTTTCTCAGTTATAACTAACTCAAAATGTTTTTCCTGCTTGCAAGAAAATACACTTTAAGCTCTTAAAGTTTTTCCTATGATTTCAATCATAGAGGAACTTAAGAAAAGGTGTTCAAAACGCTGTTATTGAGACTCATGTCCCGTTTAAAATATCCCAGAGACAAAAGGACTTGTGATTTTTTTCAGTTGCTTTTTACAGAGCACTTCAGAACAAATTGTATTTTTGTTCTTTTTTGCAATGTGGGCAGAGTTCACCTCATTCTAGGTGTTTTTTCTCTGGTGTTCCACTTAAAAACTAAGACTCGTTTTCAAAGAACATAGAAATAGATGTTCTTGCTAGATTTTAGATCCGTCCAGAACTTTATTGTGTCTCCGCCAGTGGCTAATCGGGGATATTTAGAGTACAAGCACTGATTTTGGTAACTTAGTATTGTTATGTGCATGGAGATACTTGTGCAGGTACACCTATAGATACAGAAATACATTCTTTGGTAGGTGCTGAAGAGAAAATCCTTGGAGAGTTTAAAGAAACATACAGCCCAAGTGCTCCTGACTTCCATCTGCAAGCAATGATCCAGTCTGCTGGTAAATTGGTTCTTATTGATAAACTCCTTCCAAAAATGAAAGCAGGAGGCCACAAGGTCCTTATCTTCTCTCAAATGGTGCGCTGCCTTGATATTTTGGAGGATTACCTTATCCATAAAAGGTAAGATGCTGCCTATTCTGTCTCCTGTAGTATATTGTTCTCAGTGGGCCTATCTTTGAATATTAGTGCTGGGTTGATGATTACAGCATACCAACGAGAGGAATTTTGGGGTTTTTGCTAATTACTGTGTAACTTGCTGTGTTCTGTGATGGCTTATCATTTATTCAGCAACAAATGAAAAACGTCAGAGAACAGCTAAAGGGAGGGTGTTGAGTAAACCACGTGCCTTCAGTTTGTTGCTTTTTCTATTAAACATTCTTGTGTGTACGTACTGTTTATATATTGCCTGTCAGAAAGCATGTAAGTTCAAGCTCAGTGTTGCTCATCCAAACCCCAGGAAACATGGAACGTGTTCTTTATTTACATCGTGCCAAACTTGGACCAGAGTAATGCAGCTCCTTATTCCCAACAGAATATAAGTACATAATGGTGAACAACTGGAGGTTGTGGTTTTTTTTTTTAATGTAAAAATAAAAATGTCCTTCCTATCTTTCCTCAATTATTACTGCTTTGAATTTTGCAGCAGAACTGAACTGCCAGCCATAAAGCAGCTCCTTAGATTGGCTTTTGCTGTCACATGTAATTGCACCCTTTGATTATACTGTTGACTCCGCAGCAACTAAGAGCTTATTTAAGCACATGACAAAATACTATGCATAAGCCTTAGCACGTAAAATCTAACCTTAAACTTGATTACAATCAGTTGCTATATCAACCTGAAAAACTACAAAAAGACATGGTTCTGGTTGTTTTAATAGTGCATTTGTTGGAATGCACGTACTGCTTTGAAATATTTGTTAGTGAACTACATAGTAATACAGAGTTAATGTGTAAAGAAGTAAAAATTAGTAAAAATATCAAGCCTTTCTGCAGTGGATGCTGTAATATATATTGAAAATTGTTAGTAGATTATATTCATACCTCTTTCTGTGAAAATTTTATATAACTTCTGTGGTTTTTGTTTCGTAAAGCTATCTATTTGAACTGACAGCTCAATAGTTTGTATGTTTTATTTTAAGAGACTAATTTTAACTTCACAGTAGTATGGAAAATATTCCTTTTTCTGTAACAATTTAACATCTAGACTGGTGCATCATAGCTACAGGTAGAATCTTCTGAAATCCCTAGAAGCTGAAACTTGCTCTGTGTTACTGTTGGATTAGAAATGTTAGAGTGCACGCATGATTAGATTTAATACTTAACAGAATTCATGACTGTAGGAGATGGCTGCCTGCCAAAATGCCTGTGGTCCTGTGGATTATCTGCTGTGCCATTTTAAAGCTGGTTAGAAGAAAAATGGTTGTGAAGCTTTTAGACTAGTGGATACACATTCAGCATCTTACTCCATTTACAACATACAGAAGTATTTGCTCCCCTTTTAAGCTTTTTGCTTGATATCAGAAGTTTCCTAGGAGTCTTTGTAATTATCAGAGGTAACAGAAATGACAGTTTTACTTCAGGCTTTTAAATTTTCTGGTTTTACTTTAGGAAGCTCTGCATTCGGTGATGCCTTGATAAAGGCTGTTAGAGGTGCTGTCATGTCATTTTTGTTCCATTTCTCTTAATCTTGACAGAATCGGTATGCAGTTTGTCCAATGACAGCTCACCAAGTACTGCTTTCTGCTGATCACTTGGTTCCCCCTAACATGTTCAGACAATTGGGTACATAATAGGAAAGTGCACTGTCCTGCTCCTGTGGCCCTAGGCAGGGATCCAAGAACAATAGCATGTGAAAAACTTGGAAGTGTCCACATGGGATGGTGCATTTTAATGCAACGAAGTGCCATGGTAATACATGTTTCGTGGTATGTATAATCAGGGACTTGCTTTAATGAACAAAGTTTAGAAGAACTTGTCTCACAATGCTCAATGTTTGGACTTGCGGCTGTGTATTAGTACTACAGATGTGTGAGTTCTGCTGTGTTTCCTGGTTACGTTACCCACCCATAAGCCAAGTTAGTTTGTATCACTTCGATTCACTGTAAAGAATAAATATGCAAGCAGTAGATCTGTTCTAGTCTCCCTTTAAATTACAAAAAGATCTTGTAATGAATTGTGTGTGTTGTATCTGTGGCAATTTCCAGATACTTGTATGAACGAATTGATGGGCGAGTACGAGGGAATCTCAGACAAGCTGCAATCGACCGGTTCAGCAAGCCAGATTCCGATCGCTTTGTCTTCCTTCTGTGCACCAGAGCTGGTGGTTTGGGCATAAATTTGACGGCAGCAGATACGTGTATAATTTTTGATTCTGACTGGAATCCTCAAAATGATCTTCAGGTAACTTCCTTTGAGCATAATGACCTAAGAAGTCAAACCTGGTGGATATAAATTTGATCACTTTGAATATTGTCTCTGTTTAGAACACGTAAAATTTTAGAAGGTTCATGGGTTTTTTTAAGGTACATATTGAATGTTTTTTGATGAATGCTTTCTACTTGGATAGGAGAGGCTGTCTGGATTTGGCTGGATTCTAACTTTTTCTTTCAAATTGATTAATCTTTAAACGTACAATGCAGGTAAACTAAGTCAGTGACTGCCTTTTGAGTTCATACTATTAGTTTTCAGATTGTGCTACAGCAGAAACAATTTCTTAACAGAATTGTAACTTATTTCTGGATAGGTAGTTTCATATTGCTGTTGTCCCTTCCTTCTAAAGGCTCAAGCCCGTTGTCACAGGATTGGTCAGAACAAGGCAGTGAAGGTCTACAGGCTGATAACGCGTAACTCCTACGAGAGAGAGATGTTTGACAGAGCAAGTCTGAAACTGGGACTGGATAAGGCTGTCTTACAGAGTATGAGTGGAAGAGAAAACAGTGTTGGTGGTGTATGTAGACTTATTTCTTGAAATAACTTTCCTTTTGCAAGTGTGGGAACTATTTTAAATTACAGAAGCTACCATTTTTCTGTTAACATCTCTTAGGTTTTCTGATGCAAACTAACAATATAGTTGACATAGTCTTAAATGTAGTCACTTATTCTAATAAATCTTTCACTATTTCTTGCCTCTTAAGGCAGGTAATGTCAAAGTTAATACAAGGAAGAAAGTTTCCCTTTGGTTCCTTGTATCTTCTTATATTAATATAATGTGTTACTTTAAGATTTACATCTAGTATTAACAGGTATTTTTTTAAAACTTATGTTCATCACAGTGTTGATAATAGCCAAAACAAAAAAAATACATGCTTACTTGTAAAAATGTGTACTGTAATTACATAACAAATTATTTCAACTGTCAACGTGACTTTTCTTTTAGTTTTTAATAATCTATATTTTGAGTTTATAAATTATAAGACACAAACATTGGAAAGGGAAAGAGAAACAGAAAAGACTTCGGGGCATTTTTGTTCTAGACTAACACCTATTTTATTTGCTCAGATCCAACAACTCTCCAAAAAAGAAATAGAAGACTTGCTTCGAAGAGGTGCATACGGTGCCATTATGGATGAAGAAGATGAAGGCTCTAAATTCTGTGAGGAAGACATTGACCAAATTTTGCAGCGTCGTACTAAAACTATCACAATTGAATCAGAAGGAAGGGGCTCCACGTTTGCCAAGGTACAGAAGCAGCAAGTTGTTCTTTGAGAGTAGAGAGCTGTGAATATAATTGAATGTTGTAAAGCTTATGCTTTTTTCTTTTTTTAATGTTATGTTTACTTTTATCTAGTGTATGTGTATGTTAAGTAAGGTTTTTTGGGTTCTTACACCTATGTGTTTATATAAATGTGTGCACATAGCAAAATCAGATTTGCAGGTACAAAGAGCATCCTTGAGTAAAGATGAGGAATAGATGTGTGCTGCTCTTGAAAAGGCTAGAACTTGTGTGGGCTGTAACAGACTGCGGTAACCGAGAATGTTAAAACAGACTTGTTTATAGATCCATTTGTATTCAGGTATATTAAGAGCAGAGGAAAATGTATATAAGATGATAATTAGTAAGATTAAAAATTGTCAGGCTTATTCTAAAGATACTTACATGTAGGATATAGTTTGAACCCTGACCTTTTGGTAAGAGTTTGAAAAGCAAAATAAGAAAGCTCCTAAAATAGCAGGAGGTGGAGAATATATATATCTGCACACAGCGGCGGGGGGCTGAGAATGTAAAATCTTAGGAGTAATAGTCTAGAATAAAATCAGACTGGCACTTTCTAATTTTTGATGGGTAAGAGAAAAACAGTAATATCATAGCATTCAAAAACCTATGCTGGAAAATCAGATGAACAGAACAAACAGTAAATTTGGACTCCTTAATTTCCATAGCATGTGCAAATACGAATTTGAACAAATAAAAATTCAGGTAAATTAAAAAATACATAAATAATTTTTTAAAAAATATCAAGCAGTATAACTGAGCTTGGAACGTGGGTACTTCATGAATGCGGTTGTGACAATTCGCCCAAAAGGCAAAGCAAAAGGAAAACTGTTAAGAATATAAATGTGTATTTATTATTTATAAATATACATTTATTTAGGCTCTTGTATCTTGCTGATTGTGGCTTAAATTAGAAATAGACTTCTAAACAAGAGATAGGAAACCAATTAGGGAACATCATCATCACTGTCTTTTTATCAGAAGAGTTAGAAATTTTTATATGTATTTACTCTTTTCCCAAAAGCAGTGTATCAGGGTTTTTTAAATGCTTTCTGAAATTAAGCTTATTCCATGCTCTCAAGCTTTGATTGTTGGTAGTTTAAACACTCCTTTGAAATTTCCCTCAAGCGAGTACTTTTGTGTGAGATGAAATCCCCAAATGCTGATAAGCCTCTTCAAAAGATTCTATTTCCTTCCTTTCAAGTAATTTAGATTCAGACTTAGAAGCAGAAGAATCTTGCTACTTAATGTTCTTCTCTCTTGATGGTGCATAAAAGTTCATTAGATTTTTGTGATATATTATGGATCTTATTTTAAAAAATTAAGGGGGAGGAGAACTTCTGAGTTGCTTATTCTAAAGTCTTAACAGCTGCTTGGGAGATTTTGATGAAATAAAGTTACGCAGTCTTCACAGCACTGAGGCATTCAAACTCTACAAACTTTTAATGTACGATGTTGGTAAAATTCAGTTTTATTTATTACAGGCTAGTTTTGTTGCATCTGGAAACAGGACTGATATTTCACTAGATGATCCCAACTTCTGGCAGAAATGGGCAAAAAAAGCAGAAATAGATATAGATGCCATCAGTGGTAGAGTAAGTACTTCTCTTTTTTTAATGCACTTTTTCTCAAGTACGTACTTGCTGTTGAATTCTGAAATAGCAAGTGTAGGATTTCTGCTGCTTTTTTGATTAATGTTTCAACAAATCAGACTTTTTGTGCTTGTTAGTTTGTGCGTGTGTTATCAGCCTGGTGATAGCTTTGGTATTTCCTCGCTCCCTGCTGTCCCAAAAGAGTTTGAGGGTCTTTGATTTTTGTCGATTGCCTGGAAATGGTTGGAAGTGTGTAATTGTTCTGATTGGCCTGTTTCTCTGCCTGTAAATCTGGGGCTGGAATCTGCAAACTAGCTGAATAAGAATTTTACCAATTTTATAATACTGGAAGTTGTGTCCTATTTTATAATACTGGAAGTTGTGTCCTGTACTTGAAGACATTCCCATGCAGTCACTTCTGAAAAGGTTTCATTGCCCCTTTTTACTCCCAGAGACTGCAGTGTAGTCTGTGTAAGTATTCAGTGTTGTTTATAACTAATGTACTGGCATCATGGTATGAAACCCTTTTTTTGTTGCCTCAAATACCACAAAATGTTTTTCTTGCTTTATGGGTGTTTACTGTGATGTCTTTACAAAACACCTATTAAGAGAATCATAGAATCGTGGTGGTTGTTTCTGAACTGAAGCCACCTACTTAAGAAAAAACTTCTCAATTGTTTCTCTGATAAGGTTTGTTTGAAATTTTGCAGAACAGCCTGGTTATTGATACCCCAAGAATTAGGAAGCAAACACGGCCCTTTAGTGCTACAAAAGATGAGCTGGCCGAGTTGTCTGAAGTGGAGAGCGAGGGTGATGATAAACCCAAACTCCGCAGGCCTTGTGACCGCTCCAATGGATATGGAAGAACAGAGTGCTTTCGGGTGGAAAAAAACTTACTGGTCTATGGGTATTGTATACATCCTTCTTCATTCTAGGAAGATTTTTAAAAAGCCAGTATTTTTCCATGTACTAAATTGTGGTTTTGGAATAACTTTCAGTTATATTGGCAATAACCTGGTGTGTGTATGTAGAGAATTTATTTAGAATGTGAATTTATCATGCAGCTTGTATAACTGACAATTTGCAATTGAAGAAACATGAAAGAGAGGTGAAAACCTTTCTTCCAAGGAGATTATGACATTTAACATGGACATTACAGTAGTCTTTCTCAAGATCAATACGATCAGTGCTGCAGGCAGGCTCAAAACTCTTTAAATAAATAAATATCTGAAATAAAGGCTTGGTAGGTGACTTGATGTTCGTAATTGCAGAACATCTTGTGCTTCTGTGAGTTGCAAATAGGAACTGAAAATCTAACCAATTATTTTAAGCATACTTAAATCAGATATGTTGATTTGGAAATAAAATCTTAGGTCTTCTCTCACCCACCTTATGAGATAAATGACTCCATTCGCATTATCAGTATGAGCTCCTGTCACTTTTCTGTCTTAGAAGCCTAGAACGATCATCCATATTGTTTTGCAAACAGGCAGGTTTTGTTGAAAACTCTGTTTTAAGCAGATGGAGTTTTGCTGCAAATGTTACTTTCGTATTTCCACTCAGTAACTTAAGCTGAAGGGAAAAAAGTAGAAAGCTACATTTTTACAGAGAAATTCCCTTTTGTAACAGAAATCTACTGGCTACCCAAATGCTTCACTTCTAAGTGCCGATTTGTGTTTCGCCTTGGACTAGGTGGGGTCGATGGAGAGAAATTTTGTCACATGGGCGCTTCAAGAGACAGCTGAATGAGCAGGATGTGGAGATAATTTGTCGAGCTCTATTAGCGTATTGTCTTGTTCACTACAGAGGGGATGAGAAAATAAAAAGTTTTATATGGGATCTCATTACGCCAACAGAGGATGGACAAACACGAGAGTTACAGAATCACCTTGGTAAGGACTTACGTGTTTCTGCAGTTAAATACCTTCATATATATATATGCCTGTCGTACAGGGCTAAGAACAGCTAAAAAATCTCTCTGAATGCATCCCACTTGAAATACATGGAATGTATTCCAGGTACGCAATTCAATTGATGAGAAAAAAAGTGTAATTTCTGCTTTGCTTTGTATTTGATGGCTTATCCAAATGGATTGGTGTCCTCGTTGCAAGCTTTCTTTTCATTTCAGTCCTTCAGAACCTACTGTGTTTCACGGGAGGTGACAACACACTCTCTTTTCTTTGCCTCTATCCTTAGTTGGTGAAGTGTACTCCAGAGATACTAAAAGACAAAAGAGGAAAAAAACCCTCATATCCAGAGGCTGTGATGCTAGTATTTTTTCTGCACTACAGGTCACAGTACTGGTATAGGATACAGGATCTAGAAGTATCCCAGGGATCTATACCTACTGGTTACTGTTACTGTATTATGTTTTAAATTATATAGGCTTATCAGCCCCTGTGCCTAGAGGAAGAAAAGGGAAAAAAGTCAAGACCCAGGCTAGCACTTTTGATATACACAAAGCAGAATGGCTTCGAAAATACAATCCAGAACATCTGTTGCAAGATGAAGGATACAAAAAGCACATAAAACACCATTGCAACAAGTAAGCAGTAGCTAAGTCTGAATGTCTTTGAATTTTTATGTCAAGATTCTTTTTTCTTGTAATTCCTCATTGTTTTAAAGACTTTAAAATACTTGTGTCACTATGAAGAAACAAGTTTATTCTAATCAAGCTGACAGCATTTAAATAGGTTGCAGTCTATTAGGAGGTAAACCGAATATTTCACATACAAAATTCTGTTGTCATTTTTAAAGAAACTGTATGTTTGTATCTGTAAAGAGAAAGAGAGATCTTGCTAGCGTGTTTGGGGAGCCTTGTAGCAGCCAAAGGATTAAAGAGTTTGGGAGTGCTTAGCAAAGAAACTGAAAGCATTAAACAGTTGCCCCTCAATCTTCTGCTGTTTACCTGGCATGTTTGCTGGGCTTCTGAGCATCTGAGCTTACTAGCTTGTTGCAAGCTCATTGGTAGCCATGAATGAGCTTGTTTTAGATACATCATTTTTCTGTAGGAAAACTTGGCATACTCTGCTTGAAAACTTCATACAGCTGTAGTCAAGAATTGAGATAAAGCATGGAGAAGCCATTGGGGTCATGCAACAAGTTCAAAGTGAAAAGGAGTGAGAAAATAATGTGAAATATGTTCATTGTCAGCCTGCTTGAATCCTTCTAAGGGAATCTTCCAAGTAGGAAAAGGGAAATAGCAGTTTGTTGTTATCAGTATTTTATGAAACACGTGAGGAGTTGTTCTGCTGGCCCTGGTCTTTGTCTAGGATTTGAAAGAATTTTTGCAATGAAACGATTTGTTAAAGTGGTTGCAATAAAAAGTGTTAGGTGACTCGAGTTGGAGGTTATCTCCTCTAAAAACTGAAGAAAGTATGTTTTAGGAAAATTACTTGAAAGCTTGTTGATATTCTATAGAAAAAAAGAAAACAAAACCACTTGCAAATATTGAAAGCTTTTAGAGTATTAATATTTGTATTTCTTTTTTTGTTTGTTTAGGGTCTTGCTTCGAGTGAGAATGCTGTATTACTTAAAGCAAGAAGTCATTGGTAATGAATTCCAAAAGGTCTTTGATGGAATTGATGCCAGGTGAACTATAGAGAGGTTTTTTGCTTATTTATTTCAAATGTAAACTATCAAATTCAGAAATTTTCCTAGACCTAAATAAGAAATGTTAAAACCAAATATTTATACCCTTAGGCTGTGAGGAAAATGCTTTTGTTTACTCTTTCTTTACTAAACGTATTGTAACCACTCAACAGGAGGAAGTCCTGATTCCTATTTATGAGTGTAGCTGTGAAAAGTAAAATTATTGAAGTCAAATAGACTGAAAAAGTGAATGAAAGATAAAATTATATACTTTACATTCTAACTGGTGGGATTTTCCCGCCTCTACACAAACTTTTGGTTATGTGCTGCATATTCCGTTAACTATTCTTTTATAAATTGAAGTATTTCCATTTGGAAATTACTGAACTCACTGCTACAGGAACTTGTGGTGGATAAAAAACTTGTAACTTAGTTTCTCTAAGTTATCAAAATTATTCTTAATGATAAACTAACATTATAAAATGTGGTTCATGTAACAGTAGCATGACCATTCACTTGTTAACTGTTACTTGCTATTAAATACCAAAGTATATTAAATATTTCAATCCTAGAAAACGTTACAACCTTCAAAATAACCTTTGAATTAATTTGTTGGAAATGGGCTATTGTATATGTGTGTTTGAAGAGAGAAATTTAAAAATCCCACATAAAGTACAAATGTACAAAGAGAAAATAAATACGCATTTCTTCCTCTGAATATTATTGATGTTGGTGTGCTGTTGGTGATTTTTCTTAGTGAAATTGATGTTTGGGTCCCTGAGCCAGATCACTCCGAAGTTCCTGCCGAGTGGTGGGATGCAGAGGCAGATAAATCCCTTCTAATTGGAGTTTTTAAACATGGTGAGTAATGTGGATGACTACATATGTACTTCCTCACCCCTCAATACAAACACCGTATACTCAGGGGGTTTTATAGCTTACTCTGAAAGTTTAATTTGTACCACTTTTTTTTTTTTTTTTTTTAACCTTTATAGGGTATGAAAAATACAACACTATCAGAGCAGACCCAGCACTGTGCTTCTTGGAAAGGGTTGGCAAGCCGGATGAAAAAGCAGTTGCGGCCGAACAGAGAGCAAATGATTATATCGATGGGTAGGAGCACTTAAAAGTGGGCATGAATTTGGGAGGGCCGTAATGTAACCAAGACCGAACTTATATATTGTCCTTTATTGTCATCTTAATTGGCTTTATACTAGTTTGATGTCATTGTTGTGAAGCATATTATTTTGATTTTACTCCCACGGAGTGGAAAGCGCACTTAGGAACAGTGTGACAAAACCATTGAAGTTCGGGATTTCATGGTTAAAGGAAAAATGCAGCAACTTGTTGTTAGACGGACTGTACTTGGTGTTGCTGTATCAGAAACATTACTTAGACACTGAAGTGTAAAAGCCTTCAAAGGCTGAATACTATGGACCTATATAACTTGAATTCAGGTCAGTCAGCTTAGAGTATTAGTCTTGTGTAGCTAACCAGTGACCCCAGTAGATCAATTTGAGTATCACTGCTAACTGCTCAAAGGGAGAACTGTCTTTATTCATTGCTTCATCAGTGGGGTTAGTAGCTGTGGTCATAAAGAACAGCTTTGAATGACATAGTGAATTAGAGGGAGGCAGGATTCAAGCCAAAGCAGCTGTGAAATATTTTCTTTCTTTCAAATAGAAAATGAAATACAGTGTATCTAACTAAATTTAAATGACTTTTACTTAATTGAAAAGAGCGTAAGGACTTCTAAAATATTAAGATGGGTTCTTCTGTGTTGAAATTTTAACAGGGATGTAGAAGATCCAGAATATAAACCAGCACCAGCAATGTTTAAGGATGACATAGAGGTATAGTAGGCATCTATTAATAGTTCCTTTTAACACACTTAGAATATAATACTTCCACCATTTTGTTGAGCAAATAATTATATTTTTCTGTATTTCTCTAAATTGATAGACGTTATTCCATTTGTGCCTGCAGCTGGGGGTGGGCGCAGTGGGAACAAATTGTTGTGTAGTTCTGTTGTACACCTTGTTAGCCACCAAAATATACATCATTCTTCTTCTTTGTCATATTCATAAATTGTCTGCAAGATGGAGGTTGAACCTAAATCTCTGGAGAGGGCTGTGTTTTTAATTTTGCTTCACTTTTTTGTTTTTGTTTTTTGTTTTTTTTTTTACAGGATGTCTTTTCATCCCCAGGTGATCTAGTAATAGCAGATGGAGGTAAATACATAAAAGTTCAAATCTGAGCCCCGTTTTGACTTAAGTGCCCTAACTCTTAGCTAGAATGTATTTAGATTGCCTAGTATAGAACCATAGGCACCAGCAATGTTTGCCACCTTTATTTTTCCTGTGACTTTGTTTTAATACAGATGGACAAATGATGGAAGGAGACAAAATCTATTGGCCTACTCAGTCTGCCTTAACAACGCGTCTTCGCCGCCTAATAACAGCTTACCAACGAACAAGTAAAAACAGGCAGGCCCAGCAGATCCAGCCAGCATTCCCAGTACAAACTAGTATGATGCAGCCTCCATATGAAGAAGCTGCTCTAAATCCAAAGATGGCTGCTAAGATTGAAAGACAGCAAAGGTACGTGCAGCATGCAAATATACACTTAGAATACATACTTATATCAAAACCGAAGTTATTTTATATTGAAGAAATAATAATTGCTCATTGTATAAAATAGTGAAGAAAAATACAGGATTTCCTTTTTTTTTTTCTTGCTGATCAAGATGGACAAGAAGAGAAGAAGCTGACTTCTACAGAGTTGTGTCTACATTTGGAGTGGTGTTTGATCCTGAAAGGGGCCGATTTGATTGGACCAAATTTAGAGCAATGGCTAGGCTACATAAGAAGACTGATGAGAGCTTAGAGAAGTACTTGTATGCATTTATGTCAATGTGCCGGAGAGTCTGTCGTCTCCCCTCAAAAGAAGGTGGGTGTATATATTTTTACTTTTAGTTTTATCTTTATTTTCTATTGCCAGCACTTATCTTGAAAATATTTTTCTTTCGTGTGTTCCAAAATAAAAATGGGGGAGAAGGAAATAAGGAAACATGTTCAGTGTAAAAATGAAAGCTTGTAATGGGGAGACATATGTTAGCTGATTAAAGCCATTTACTTCTAGTACTGATTTGCAGTGAGGGTTGGTTTGTTTTGTTTTTTTTTTGCTAGATTCTCATCTTTGTTTTTTTTTTTAATACAGAACTTATAGACCCAAACATTTTTATCCAACCAATTACAGAGGAGCGTGCTTCTCGGACTTTGTATCGCATTGAACTCCTAAGGAAAGTGCGAGAACAGGCTCTCAGACACCCACAGTTGTTTGAACGACTAAAACTATGCCAGCCAAACCCGGACTTACCTGTCTGGTGGGAATGTGGGACTCATGACAGGGATTTACTTATTGGAGCTGCTAAACATGGAGTTAGCAGGACAGATTATCATATTCTTCGTGATCCTGAACTCTCATTTATGTCTGCCCAGAGGAACTATAATCAAAGTAAAGTGGCGCTCTCAAGGACTTCTACTCCACTCTTGCATCAGTACCAGATGGCATTATCTGCTTCTCCTCTAACACCTCAGTCAAGATTGTCAGATGCTAAAGTGAATGCTTTTGAAGACACAAAAGCTAAAAACGAAAATCTGAAAGAGGACCTTCAGTCTTCTGAAGAGGAATCTATGTCTACAGAGGAGACACAGACAATAATGAAATCAGAACCTTTGAGTCCAAAAAATGGCACACCAGTACAAAATACAGACCACAAACCCAGCATGAAGACTGAAACGGACAGGCGAATGGTAGCAGCAAGGACAGAGCCTCTAACTCCAAACCCAGCTTCCAAAAAACAGAGAGTCAGCAAAAGGGGATCTGACTCTAGCTCTGACTCAGACTCTGACTCAGATAGATCATCCTGTTCTTCCAGGTCATCGTCCTCATCCTCTTCGTCTTCCTCATCTTGTTCACATTCTCGATCAGGCTCTAGCTCTTCGTCATCTTCATCTTGTTCTTCAGCATCTTCGTCCTCATCCTCTTCTTCATCTTCATCATCATCGTCGTCATCATCATCATCTGAAGAGAGCGACAGTGATGAAGAGGAGGCACAAAAACGTGGTATGTGTGTAGTTTTATTTCTGCAGTATAACTTTTAAACTGAACAAGTTTATTCTTAATGGAAAAATGTCTAAAAAGGGATATTAAATCCCACAAAAGTAAACTTAAATATATTTGCTTGATTCTTCAAGGGAGTTTTAAGAATTTCAAGGATACAGCATTTTCTTTGCTTCACTGATTCCCTAAGCGAGATTACTCTGCATGTGGTTCGTGCGTGGGAGGAGAATTGAATGGCTAATATGTTCCGGAAATATATATTGTGTGTGTATTCCCTACTACTGTTCCTTTTTCTTCCTCAATACAGAGATTCTTTAGGTTTCCCTGTTTGTTTTATCCACTCTTGCTCACCTGTCTTTGTAGCTTCCTCATTGTGCTTTCATGAAATCTGCAAGCTTCCTCTGACCAAGCTGTAATGTAAACTGCTTTTTTCTTGTAAACTGGGTGTGCCCAAGCAGTGTACTTGCACTGAAAATTTTCAAACACTTAAAAAAATATGTACCTGCTTAGAAAGCGATTGTGCAGCATAGGACCAAATAACACAAAGATCCTTTTGAAAGCTTCAAAGCAGAAGCAAAAACTTCTCGTCAGCGATTTAATTTTTTTAACAAACCAACCAATCATTATTTAATACATTCCTTATTTTGATACTATGAACTGTCCTCTACTCTTGCTCCACTGAAGCTCAGAATGTGAAAAGATTTCTCTACTCTCTGATAAAAATTGGTAACAGAGAAAAGAAGAGGATGAAGTTAGGCAGTGGGATTACAGCATGTGTAAATAAGCTGCCTTTTTCCCTGAAGTACTGGGAAAAAAATATTGTGTTAATTGGATGGATCTTCTTGTCTGTGGCAATGACAAATGGAAACCGTAGGATTAATTTACTGGGGGAAATGATTACTGAGCAAATAAAATGCCACTTAAATGATTAAGATGCTGCTGCCTGTAGCAGTGGAAGGACGTTTTCAGAAGAAACAGTTGTATGCAAACATGAAAACAGTGAGAGAAAAGGAATGCTTATATGACACAAATATTTAGATCTAGATGGTGGATACTATAACATGTGCTACAAGTCCAAATATTAGCCTTGCTTTCTGCCAGCTCAGTCTGTTTAGGCAAGTAATTGTGCCATCCTCAGATTGCAAAATCTTGTCAATCAGTCAGCCTTTCTTTTTGTGGCTATTTTGCTGTAAGTTGAAGAGATTGGTAGATGCTGGGAAATTCTCTCAGGTTCATCTGTGCTTTTAATTTTAAGCTCAGGTTTTGTTTCTCAAGTTGTACAGTGATCATGGATCTTTGGCATACTTTTCACATTTGAAACATCTTTTAAGGGAGAGCTAAATTATACCAGATGACTTGATACCTAGCTATACAATCAAGACAAATTTGAGTTCTGTTGAATTGTCCCTCAGTATTCGTTGTGCTGATGTCAGAGGACACACTGGAAAGATACTAGGAAAAAATTTTCTGTGATTAAAATTTTAAAAAATTAACTGATGCAGACACATGTGTTCAAGACATGGAACGTCCGGCATTCCATCCAGTAAATGAAATGGGGTGGTTTTTTTTTTAAATAGTATCCCAATAGAGTTGCCATGTTCTGGTGATAGGGACCTTTTATTTCCATTTAATTCTGTATTTTAGTCCATGTTGGCTTACAAAGGAAATAGATTAAATTAAATAAGGACTGCCTATCAGATTACTCAGAAGCATTTCTGTTTTCAAAGAGCTAAATGTTTGACATGTTAAGCTCTTGAAATATTAACAGGAATATGTGCGGAATTTACATGCCTAGAAAAGGCTCAGCAGTTGTCCTGAAAAACCTAACAGATTAATTCTTTGATTGAACTTTGTGTTTGGACTTTCTCTGAACATTGCTTTGTGTGTTTTGTTCACCTGAACCTCTTGCAATAAGTGGTTAACTTCTTTACAACATCAAATGATATTAGTGATTTTATTTAGCAGAAGGAGCCCCACATATAAAAGCATACGATGAAGAGAGCGTAGCCTCTCTGAGCACAACTCAAGATGAGACGCAAGACAGTTTCCAGCTGAACAATGGGACACCAAATTCCAGCTATCTCCTACAAGGTGGATACATGTTGGCTGCATCCTACTGGCCAAAGGCAAGTTTATAATACTACTTTGAAAACCAAAGTTGTTGAGGAAGGTGAGCTGCGACATACCACTGAGTGTGAGGAGACCTTTGGGGGGAAAAAACCAAACAACNTACATAAAAGAAAGAATGTTCATATAGGAAACAAAACTTTAGAGGACATATATTTAAGATGAAGATGAAATAATCGGTCAGCTATTTGGATGATTTTAAGTCAGTGAGGGGAATTGTTTAGAGTAGTCCAGAAGAATGTAAAAAATGAAACAGAGCAAGAAATCGGTTAAGCTAAATATTAGAACATTTTTCTTAATAGTAGTAGGACTCTTTCAGCTACATTGCAAAATCCAAAGTCATGTTAAAGTATAGGCTGGCTGAAGCACTGGTGCAATACAACTTTTATGTTAACGTTTAACTGTATGATTCCATAGGTGAATTAGTGAAATTCTCAAGTATACTTTGAGAAGATAATACTACTAAGTGACTGGGTATTCCTCTTGTTTGAAACACTGAATATTTTTAAGTTCTCCTATCTGAATTTCTATGACTGATGCAGCTTGAAAGACCGCAGAGCAGTTTCTTATACTTTCCATGACTGGCTTACTAAGAAGGTGAAACAGAGTTGTGAAATGCTGGAATGCCTGTTGGCTACATAAACTTGAATGGTGATATATTTTTGGATAGGTTCCTTTCCTGATGTATAAGGAAAATGAGACTGACTTGGGCACTTTCTGGGTCTGAAAAATCTACTTGCTTTTATAGTCATTGTTACTTAGATGTTTTAGTGTGTCACCTTATTTTTTTAAGCATAGGAAAGCCCACATGATGTTAACTTGTGTCAGATTTTTTTTATATTTATATTTTTCAACAGTTCTAAAGAAATTTTAGTGTTTAGTGTGTTGCTAGGCAACTGCTATATATATAAAAAACCACACACACTGGCATTTTAATACAAAATAATTTCAAAATCTTCTGTGAAACAGGCATGAGTTGCAAATCAGCTTGAAAATTCAGAGCCAGATGACAAGCTTGTAATGAAGGAAAAGTTTCAAGGTCAAGCAGTTGAGGAGAGTCTGAAAAGGGAGACAACGCTGTGATGAAACAGGGAAAATAGATGTAGGATCTGAACTTCAGGAGCTTTTAGTTGTTGTGATGTTTTCTCCTCCAGATGCACATAAATCTAAATGCTACTCTACATAATTTCTGAATGTTCATTTTGAGAAGGGGAGCGTAACTTTCATGTCACCGGTGCTGGGCACGTTGTGAAAAACAACATTCATTATGTACAAAATAAGACTTTTTTTAAATATAGGAGAGGGTCTTGAACTTGGCAAAAGAATGTTTCCTTACAGAACAGGTAATTTTAGCATTCACATTTTTATTTGACAAATAACTGCACTCTGAAATTATCAGAAAACCTGGTAGTTTGTGGAGGCTACATATACTCAACTGAGTTTCTTGGGACTCGAGATCTATGTATTATGCAGGTGTGTGAAGTCAGGTCTGTGTTTTGGTGTCTAAAGAATGTGAATGAGTAATATGGTTTCAAAAGGTAAAATAAGACATGAATGAAAGTCCGAAGATTTAATTTTATAAATGCTTTTGCCAGAGACATTACAGTTCTGCTCACAGATTCAGACCCGTGAAAGGCAGACCTACAAATACTGCTTTGGTAGTTGCCATATCTTTCCTTTAAAAATCAGTGAGATAATGTGTTTCAAGCATTTGCAGCCCCCAGATCCTGTATAGCTGAGAGTTGCTTGTTTGTTACAGGTGATGAAATGAAGTGTGGAGGTGGCTTTCACAAACTTTTACAGGGACCCAGTACAAATCCAGGAACTTAGAAATCTTGAAAGTCCAAGTCCAGTGGTTAAAAATGTTGTAATTACTCTTCTTTTTAGGTTTAGAAGATAGTACATAAATGTAACGTGTACAGTGTTGGTAAGCTTCAGTCTTATAAAAATATTTTATCTGTTGTTTCAGGATCGAGTGATGATTAATCGACTTGACAGTATTTGTCAAACAGTGTTGAAAGGTAAATGGCCTTCAGCAAGAAGGAGCTATGACAGCAATACGGTGGCATCTTTCTACACAACCAAACTTCTGGATAGCCCAGGGGCAGCTGCAGATTACAGTGAGCCCAGTGCACCAACACCCCCTCTCGCAGTTGTTAAAGAAGAATATGATCAATCACCACAGATGTCAAAGGTGAAGAAGCATGTACGAGAAAAGGAGTTTACAGTGAAAATCAATGACGTATGTTTATTTTTATTGCCCTAGGACCTGATTGCGATTGCGGTGTGCGGCATGCTTTACCTGCAAGTGGCTGCCTGCTCTCACTCTCACTTCCTTCACACACTTGTTTGTGGGTATTTGGGTCTGCTGCTTCTGGGCATTGAGTGTTTGGTTTTTGGGTTTGGTTTTTTGGGGGGGTGTTTTGGTTTGGTTTTGCTTCTTGTTTTTTTTTTTAATTTGTATAAGCCACTGGAAGGAATCATTGTTAGTTCTCTCTCTGAATTGAAATTTTGCCATTCTGATGCTTCCTCAGACAACCTGTTTTATGCTGTTTCTAAGAAATATGATTAGTAAAAAAAGGTATTTCTGTTGTGCGGCTCTTTTTAAACATTTCAGCATGTCCTATCCAGCAAGCACGTTATTCATGGCCTTTTAGAGGGTTATAGATAAATTTCCCCAGTTTAAATACAGTCTAGAAGCTTTGAACATTTTTTGTATCTGTAATTTGAGACCTGTTTGTAGCACATAAAAATGTATGAAAATTTCCTCTTGTAATTGAGTTTAGCATTTCTTTTGGACTGGATTAGGGAGGTAGACAGCTGTGTGTGTCTGGATTTTTCAGTTAAGATAGAGAATTTAAAATTTTTATTAATGGAAGCAATTCCATGAAATTTCTGTTCAGATTTATTTTTTACATGAAGAGAAGCAAGACTTGTTTTAAGGTGTAGTACAATGTTTTCATTCTTCAACTCTTCTGGAGTAACTGTATGTAAGAATCCTGATTATGAAGTAGTCATTTCTGCTTCGGAAGAGACTTTTCTAACCCTGGCATTTATTTAACAGGAAGGTGGTTTGAAATTGACTTTTCAGAAGCAGGGACTGTCTCAGAAAAGGCCATTTGAAAGCGAGGAAGGTGCATTGGGACAGCAGCAATACCTGGCTCGGCTACGTGAACTCCAGAATGCTTCTGAAACCAGCCTTGTCAACTTCCCCAAATCACTTCCCGAATCAGGTATATATGTCAGAGGGCATAAGGGTTAGTATTAAATTGTATCTTCTGGATTCTTCTGTTGATCTCCACGTACAGGCAGTCAAAAGAGATGTTTGTAGTGTTGTTTGTTCTAAACTGCAGTCTGAAGGAATTCTCTCCAGCGTGGTGGGGAAACTGGGCACCTAAGTTGAGGCATGAGGTTGAACCACATGAATACTCTCTCATAGGGTCAGTTACTGTAACATTCGCTTACTAGAAGGATGCCATTATATGTTATAAACACCTCCACAAGAAGATTTTAATAATTATAAAGTGCATCACTGTACACTGACACTAAACAGTTTAAATTGGAACTTACTGTGGCTAGTTTGTAAGTGAAGATGAAGAATCCCAGATTTATGCCTGTGTCAGTTTGCACTCTTCATATTCTTTCCTGTGACTCATGTAATGAAACAGTGGAGTACAAAAGTCTGGAACCAATTTTTAGTTCATAGCCAAAAACTTAGAGCTTATTTTCATAAAAAATAACAGTAGATGTACACTGATAAATAAAAATGAACCTAAAGCAAGCAGTTTAAATTTGGATTAAAATATTTGAAATTACTCGAATTGGGTATTTGATTTAGGCCAGTTTCATTCTGAATGACTGTAGTTCATTGAAATTGCATACATACAGGGATGAGAACATTTCCTTTAAAAGAAATACTACCCTTCACTTGCATTTTGTAATTTCTTACTCTTTTGCAATATACCATTAAGGTCTTGTTATAAACATTTATTTAGGGATGTCTACCTAGCTGTGTGTGCGTGATGTCTGCAGTTTGTAACTCCTCCCTGTACAGATTTATTTGGATGAGGTGGGGGAATAACAGGAAACTTGCATAGCAAAGTGGCTTTTCAGAGCCTGATGCTAACAGTGTTTTAAACAGTCATAAACCAATAGGCAATTTCTGTGAGATAATACATGTAGAAATTATATGCACTTGCGGTGTTTCAGGTAACTTTATTTCTTTTTTTTATTCAGACATGTTTCTTGTTATAAACAGCTCAAGCATCTGACACTAATTCTATTGCATCATTAATTAGGTACTTCCAGTCACTTAACAGCCAGTGCCAATGGAGTCATAGTTGACAGTCAGCCTGTAGTCAAAAAGAGAAGAGGAAGAAGGAAGAATGTGGAGGGAGTTGATGTCCTCTTTGTAAATAGAAACAAACAGCCTAATCATGTAAGTAAATTTGAGTTTGTAGCCAAAAATAAGGTCCAAATTACTGTTAATCCCATAACTGAGCATAACCAGTTGTCAATGTACAACAGAAGCTTTATTACTCAAAATTGTTGGGTTTGGTTTTTTCTGAAATTCTTTCCTGACAGTTTATGACAACACAAATGAGAACTGGTAGAGTTTTACTAAATATTAGATGTATACAGTATTGATAACCATTCTTAAAAATTAACTTTAGTTCTGATGAGCTGTAATTAACAGTGTATTATTAAACACTTGATATTTGATATGGCAAAACTTTCTGACATCCTTTCCTGTAGCATCTGTTACAAGACTTGATTGTACAGTGCTTCAAGGGAGCTATCTATGGCAAGAGTAGTCTCACTGAGTCCTTGAGTGTGTGCATAATGCTCTGCAGAACTATGGCTTCATTGCATCATACATGAAATAATTGTGATGATTTGTTTTCTATGGAGAATTCAGTCAACTATTTTGAATTTCTCCAGGTTAATCCAGGTATTAACTCCTGTCAAGTTGCTGCAGGAATAAACCCAGCACTCACTTACACGCAGTCCCAAGGCATGCTTGATGCAGAGAGTCCAGTTCCTGTTATTAACCTAAAAGACGGGACAAGGCTTGCAGGTGATGATGCCCCCAAAAGAAAAGATTTAGAAAGGTGGCTTAAAGAACATCCTGGGTATGTTGAAGACTCAGGAGCTTGCATTCCTGTGAGTATTCCTTTCAGCTCTGCTTTAGTGAAGTAATAAAACATTTCTCATAAAATATATTTGGATTTGTATTCTATGTTACATGGAATTATTCCTTCTTTGTTCTTCTACTTTGTTTAGGAAAAGGAAAATGTCTGGGGTTTTAACATAATTAGAGCTCTGCAAGCCTTCCTTTTCCCTCACAAATGTAATTGTCAAGAAAAGCAATACTAAACACATTTGATCTTTGTCTAATTTCACCAAGGATTAAAAGAGTTATTTAAGATAAGAAAACTCATGTTACCATGATACTTATGATGGTAGCCGAAAATGTGGAAGGGCATATTTAGTGATGTGCAAGAGGATTAAAGACTTTACTGTGGGATGGATCTCATACCTACATTACGGTGCTATGGTAGTGATGCTTGAGTGGGTGTGATGTTTTCATTATGTTACCTCTGAATTTGAGATTTGTTAATGTTGAACAGAATATAAGAAAATCATACACATGATGTCTGGAATAACAACCTTATTTCTCCATAAAGGTGTTACAATACAAAACAGTAACAACATTCCTGACAGTTAAAAGCACTGTTGAAAATGGAAAAACTATTAAAACAAAGCAATGGATAGAGGCATCAGAGAGAGGATTTAGTGCTGTTTATTGGGCTGCTTATTATATGATTTTGTTTAGTAATTTAGTATTGTTACTAAAATATTTTTGAAATCGAAGATGACCTCACATGAATGCCTGACTCAAGAGAATGCACAGATATCTTACCATTTTTAAAACAGCTATATCAGAAAGATAACTGGCTTTTTAATTCCTTCATAACAGAGGATGCAGCTGCACGATGGGAGGCCCAAACAAAAAAGACACCGTTGTCGAAACCCTAATAAACTGGACGTTAATAGTTTGACCGGTGAAGAACGTGTTCAGCTCATAAATAGAAGAAACGCAAGAAAGGTATTCATAATACTGCTCCCATCCTGGTGTTCCCCAAATGAAAAGTTACCTGAAATGAAGAACTCTAATATATTACACTTGCTAAAATACTCTGTACAATTGTAAGGTTTTTGTTTTAAGGTTTTGGCACAGTGCAAGAAAGTCAGTGACAATCTTCTAGTAAATGTTTTGCAACTATGAAAATGTGTAAGATGTGGCTAGAAACTTCCGTGTCAGATAGAACTTCCCTGTTCTGTCTGAACATTAATGTTCAGATAGAATTGACCTCTCAGTACGTTGCAGTATTTCTGCTACTGACTGATACAGAGGCATGGCTGCTGAAATGGATGTTGTTCTGATCAAAGTAGCAGTAGTCTCACAAGTTCTAAATTTTGTGTACATCTTCTCATTTCTACTTTTGACATGATGAAAATTACGTTGGTAGTGTGTCCTGCATAGAAACTCGTCCATTGGAATTGCTTAAATCCTGTGTTCTGGGTTGTTTTGCTTTTTTCTTTTTTCAGTTATCTCTTGCATTTGACCTTAATGGTTCACCGGTATATATCTGTTGTAAATCACACTGCTAGGTTAAACACTGCTATAACAGGGGAACAAAAGTAAAAGGAGAATTCTTGTATAAAATCCGGACAGAGGAAGATGGGAGACCAGGTGCTGAAATCAAGTTTTTGGACCGGTGATCAAAGTTTGGGAAAGGCATAACATATTTGAATAGGCTGTGGAAGAGGCTGAAAGGCAATATTCGAGAAAAGCGTGTAGAACACTACTGTTGTTAATGGAACAAATTCAGACAGATGGGTACTATGATGTCTTTGAATGTCAATGTAGTACCAGAGCAGCAGTCCGGTGGGAGCCTTTGAGGTACTGTGTCAATATATGGAGCGTTTTCTCTTGTGATACTGCTAGCTTTCCTTTTTGTTAGGGAGCAGCTGCAAGGAAAGCAGAGCTGCTTTTTTTTTTTTTTTTTAATGCTGCTATATTGAGGTCAGAAGCTTTTTGCATCTGTAGAGGAGAGTGAGGCAAAATTTGACTCTTTAATCTCTTCAGTGCATTGAGACAGCAGCTCTAAAGAGAAACTGGTATGGTTGCTAGTCTGTTGCAGAACAGACCCTTGGCTGCTCTGCACTAAGCCATGCCCTGAGGAATCTTCTCAAAGTTGATGATCAAGGAGTTAGAGGTTTGATCTGTGCTTGCTGTAAAAGCCTGTGTTTTCATGATGGCTCTTCTTCCTCTAATAAATTTCCACACCATAGTTGAGACTCTGTTACTTTATTAACCTCAGTCTTCCCATTTATTACCTGTCCCTAACTTCTCTGCATCACCAAGCTCACTTTGTCTCATTTTCGTGTTTAGTTCAGTTATACATTTAATAGCAAGGGGTGAGGGGACCAAAAGTAGCATAGAAACTGTGAGTTTAAGTTGCAATTTGTAGAGAAAGTTGAGCAGAAGGTGGAGTTCTTCCTTTGTTCTTTCTACTGTTTCTTCTCTTCCTGGATCTGAATTAATTTGAAAGCTTACTTTCCAGCTTATATGATTTTATTAGGACATACTGTCTAGAAATCTTAACTTGGCCATTTTGGCATGAAAAAATACAAGAAATAATTTTACAAGAGAAGTAGAGTCTCTTAATAGAAGTATTTTTAGATGTTGACTGAGAAGATAGAATAGGGCTGATTTAGTGGATAAAGGAAAAGTTTAACAGGATTGTAGTTAAAACCTTCTTGGTAATATTTGGACCACTGTTGTTCCCTGTTCATGTGGTTGTTTTTCCTTTCATTGCATGTCTAAATAAACTCTGATACTAAACGTTAGTAGGAATGTCAAATATTGAAGTTGCAAAGTATGAGTTTAATAGATGAGTTTGAGTTCAGTAGATGTAGAACAAATCAAGAGTCTCTCAGCACCAAGAATAGGTTAAAAGCTATACCATAGTCATTGATAATTTAATGGTTTGTATTGTTTTATATAATTATTTGTATGGTCTTATATCAAAGGCAAAAATGAAACAGTGTCAAGTATGAATGTTGCTTTTTTCTTATTGAATGAGTATTTTCCTGACTTCTGTCTTCTGCTTCTCAGGTGGGGGGTGCGTTCGCTCCCCCTCTGAAGGATTTGTGCAGGTTCTTGAAAGAAAATCCAGAGTATGGAGTGGCTCCTGAATGGGGAGAAGTTGTAAAACAGTCTGTGAGTATTTGCAGAATAAGATAACCATGACATGAAATATATTTTAAAAACAAACAAGGCAAACGGGGGAGGTGGGGGGGAAAGGCATGCCAAAAGGCATGCTTTTCGTTTCTGGTATTATATTAAATGCGGAATGTGAGTCAATGTTAGCATTTTTTCTGCCAACTCAGTTTCCTAAACTGGTTTGCTGGCACAGCTGTGAGTAGGAGGAAGGGAGGGACAGTGGCTGGCAACCCCAAATTAGATATTTGGTTGAAGGTGCTATAATACTGTGACTTTGTCATCTCATAACTGTAGCCTTGAAGGCTTTTAGGAAAGGTATTAGCCCAGAGCATACTTCCTTATTCTTACACAGTTAGGAAGATAAATATGATTTTAAACATTTATTTTACTTTTTACTAATTTACTTCCAGCGTGCACCGTTAAGAAATTACTATCCTCAATTGAAATGTAAGTCAGGTATTAATATAGCTATTATGACTAACTAGAACTTGTTTTCTATTTCTTAGAGGTTTTGTTTTTAGCTAAAAACTAGGGTTGAGATTCCAGTGGAGGGAACGAGATTAATACATATTTTTAGGAGTAGGTCTGCACTACAACTTCAGCGTCACCCATTTATTTCTTCTGTGTGGATTACCAACAAAGTTAATAAGACCACTACATTTCCTGGTAGTCCTGAGCCAGCTTCTTACTGGTAGCAAGATGCATTCAGTGAGTGTGACATTTGGTTTTGTTTGAGGTTTGTACGTGGTTAAATTTAAAAGAAGAAAGTTCTTTGGTAGACTTTGTCCACAGTTCCAACAAACCAGCAGATAGACGCTTTCATTATGGGAACTATTATAGAGCTGGTATCTCTTTCCTTTTAAGTGTCATTGGCCCCAGTATGGGCTATGGTTCTGAGTTCAGTCCCTGCTTGCCTTGATGATAAGAACATATTTTGAAGTTCAGAAAGTTGTGTTGTATAATAAAGAATGGTTTCTGGTAACGCGGTTACTTTTCCATTCCATGTGTCTAACAGAAGTGAAGGTGCTTTTGTTAATATTGTTGTGAAGTCTATTTCCTCACCTACTATAACTTGTCAGAAGTATATTATATTTACATTACACCTTCAGCCTCTGGCAAAGAAATGATCAAGTTAACTTTTTTTTCTAGTTTACTGTAAACAGAACTTGTAATCTTTCTGTGAAGTTCTGAATGCCAGTCTCCAGTACCCTTATGGGACGTTCTGGTAGAAAAATAGATAACTAGGTGCAGGATTAGACTGCAGTGAATAAAGGTATAAATTATAGCAGAATTACTTTTAGAATTTAGTAGTGATCCACAGGACAGAAGAACAGAGCATGAGTTCTGAATTCCTCTAATTGTATGAGGCTAGTTTAAATTAGAGATATTTGCTGGAGAAAAAAAGGCTATTATAGTATGGAGGTGAGTAATAGTTGATCTTACGATTGCCATTTTTAAGAGGAATTTTCAAGACAATGCATTTCAAAGAGAACATTAGCGTCCATTGCAATTCTTTCTTTATCGTTAGGTAGGAGGGCTTACAGAGGTGAAGTAACTCTGTGCAAGCCCTGAAAAGAAGTGCTCTGAATTTCATTTTAATGGAACTTGAGTCTTTACTGTTTATTCTTAAGTTGGTGGATGAGGTGAAATATGAGGATGTTAGACACTAGCAATAATAAAAAGGGCTTGGCGTTTGTGGATGTGTGTGCAATCATGCATTTTCATTTAACTTTAAATTGACTAACTAATATTTTAATTAAACTGTCAAATGATTGGGATGTGGTAATAGTGCAAAGCAGTGCTGTGCTGGTTTAGATCTTGAATTGAGATTCCTCCTATAATTAGCTATATTTGGCTTGATCTGCAAACAAACCTCTAAGGATGAGTTAGCAGAGGGTCAGAGAAGATATCTCTGTAGACCTGCCTGTGGAAATGGTCCTTTAGACGTTGGAGAGGTGATAGCACAAAGTCACCGCAAATTCCAGTGAGTTGTCTGGGGATGAGGCTGCTGTGCTAATGTGCCAGAATAATCTTTGACGCTGTTACTGTACACTTGGGTCTTTTATTTGTTTTTACTTTTCCATCTTTAAGCTCTCAAAATACTAAAAATACCCAATGTGTCTCCTGCAGGGATTTCTTCCAGAAGGTATGTTTGACCGTATTCTCACTGGACCTGTTGTGCGGGAAGAAGTAAGCCGGAGAGGAAGGCGCCCCAAAAGTGAGATTGCTAAGGCTACAGCAGCTGCAGCAGCTGCCACCGCTGCAAGCGTATCAGTTAACCCTCTGCTAGCAAATGGATTGCTTCCAGGAGTGGATCTGCCTAGTCTTCAGGCCTTACAACAAAACCTGCAAAACCTGCAGTCGCTGCAAGTTACAGCAGGATTAATGGGAATGCCAGCGGGCTTAACTACTGGAGGAGAAGCTAAGAACATGGCTGCCATGTTCCCCATGCTGCTGTCAGGGATGGCTGGATTACCAAACTTGCTGGGCATGGGAGGACTTCTAACAAAGTCCACAGAATCTATTTCAGAGGAAAAAAAGGGAAGCGATTCGAAGGAGGCAGATACAAAGAAAGAAAGGACAGAAGACCAAAATACGGATACTGGTGGTGAAAACTCTGTTTCAAGTTCTCCTTCCACATCCTCTGCTGCTGCAGCTGCCAATCCTCTCTCTCTTAACCCATTACTTTTGTCCAACATACTTTACCCAGGGATGCTTCTCACTCCAGGCCTTAATCTTCATATCCCAGCTTTGTCTCAGTCTAATATTTTTGATGTACAGAACAGTGAAAGCAATGACACAGGCTCAGCGAAGCCCACGGAAGAAAAGGAGGAAAATTCTAGGGTTAGAGATCAGGAAGACAAAGGGGGAACAGAGCCAAGCTCTCACAATGAAAACAGCACAGATGAGGGTTCAGAGAAAGCAGATGCTTCATCTGGATCTGATAGTACATCGTCTTCATCTGAGGATTCAGATTCTAGCGATGAAGACTGACCCCAGACTCTGCACTTAAATTATAAACTGATTTTGAATTTATTCTTTAATTATTTCATTGTAAATAACCCAGTGTTGAGTGCATCAATGATTTACTGACCGAACATTTCAGTATTTGTTTAGAAGTGCAAACTGCTTTCAGAGACGTTTTGCATGTAATATTTCTTGAAGTTCATAAGTTTCTGAACTTGTATGTACTATCAAATACACAATGGTGTAAAATTACAACAAAAGGCATTATAATTTTGTTGGGGGGTTAATTTTATGAAAATAATGCTCGAGTAAGAGCTGTATATTTAATATATTTGCAGTGAACACAGAATACTTTATGCATATTATTGATTTAATTTGAATATAGTTTTACAGCCTCCTTGACACTTATAATTTACAGATCAAAACTCAGCAATAATTTGGGCAGCTAATGAATGTCATGAAAGCTGTAGAATCTACATCACCATCCATTGCTTTAATTACATGAAAATGCTCTAGTGTTGTGATGCACTGCTGTTTCCAATTCAGGTACAAGTGTGTTTAAAAAAAGATAAATTTTTCCCAATCAGCCAATTAAACTGGCTACCTGTTACCTCAGCTGAGTTAGTTTAGGAAGTTTACATTGGTTTCTATTACTTGTTTTCAGGTTTTGTTTTGTTTTCTAAAGACATCCTGTATATCATGTTAAAATCTGAGTTACCTGAGACAGGACAGTTGGGGTTTTTTCCCCCCTTATTATAGCTGTTCTCTTTGACAGCAATAAGGGGAAATTAAAGCAAAAACTGTTTTATCTCATGCTACTTGGCACCATGTAGATCTATTTAGTTTACACCTTGCAAAGTTTTGGGCTCCCTCTGCAGAATTAAAAGTCCCAAAATGAGGAGTAGTTTCCCCAAGACTCAGAAGAGGCAAACTGTCATAAAGTGCCACTGAAAAGACCTTTCAACACTGCATACTTCATGTAAAAATTGTTTGTTTGCTTTGTTTGTGTAGATTTCTATTTGTGTTTTATGTCATAAAACCTCCTGAAGTTACCAGTTAATAATGGTAAATAAAGTATAGTTTTGAACTCCTTTTGAGTTTAAACTTCTCTGCAGATTTAAATCTGACTAAATATTAAATATTACCCAAGATCATTATTGGGATATCACTTCATTTATTATGCTGAGTTACCCACTAAAGAAAAAGCACTTTGAATAGTAAAGACGACAAATTATTCCTAGAAACCATAGTAACAGGGCATAAAGCATCTGTTTAAGTCCAAATCCTTAGAACCCTTTACTATATAAAATCTGTCTACTATTTGATGTGTGATATGATTCCTCCTTCTTCTTAAGCTGCTATTACTCTGACACAGTCGAGGCCCAGATTCACATTTACAGAAGTTCTGAACTGACTGAGACTTCAGTTGACCTTGGTTACATCGTTTGCGGTTCAAGAATAGGCAAGTGTTAAGAGAAAATAGATACAGGTACTAGTAGAAGTCATTGAAAAAGCTTTACAAAGGGATAAATTTAAAAATAAAAAACAAAAGCTGTATATTTTGATATAGTTCTGTTGCTTGCTTGTACAGTAAAACAACTGTGTTGTTTTTTATCAAGAACTTTACCAATGAAATATAACTTTCTATGTGCAAAATAACTAGCCCCATGATTAGAAGCAGTATTACATGTAATTACACAATTATACAAGTACCATTTGGATTGTGCTGGTTACATATTTTCCCAGATAGTATTCTGGTTTTTGGCCCTTCATGCAGTGTCTTAGCAATAGTGAAAAATAAAAACTGCCAAGAGAAGGGGATAGCAATTCTTCATCATGAAAAAAAAAAAAAAGTATTTCATATTTAATATTTTGCCCTTTGTAATATAGCACTTTTATTTAACTAGGATGCATCTATGAAATAGCCAAAGTTTTACAAACAGTTAGTAACTTAGTTTGCTGATGGAGTATGTCAACAATACCATCACTTCCCACCCTTACCCACAAAACAAATCCTAAATCTTGTGGCTAAAACCTAATTTATATCAGATTTATGAAATAAAGTATTTTCCTAATTATGGTCAAGTGAAGTTTGGTTACCATTCTAGTGGTTCTTTCTATGTAATAAGGCAATTACAGTTTTAAGTAATGAAGGCTGGTGTAGACTTGAACATAATGTATTTGGTTTATTTTTGATCAGTTTGAACCAGAAGGGGAAAAAATGTCCCACGATCAGCTAAACTATATGCAAATACGGTTGTATAAAGTTAAGGGTTATAAGGAAACCTCAGTAGAATTACACTAATACTGAAGTTAAAATTAAAAGGATATCCAAGGTGATGATAAAGTGTGTGTTGGTAGTTACTAAAAGAACCTTAGCTGTTATTGCCTTGTATTTCTATCCCTTGTTTCAGGCTTCATGATCCAAGTCTTAGTCCAGGATTTTTTTGGACATTTGCAATATTTGCCAGTTGTGTTCTGTGTAGTCTGAATTTGCTTTCTGTAGTTGAACAAGCGTCTTAAAAAGTCATTTGTAATTTATTGAATTACTTTCTATGATGTTCTATAGAGCAAATGGAAGTTTAATTATTTTTTATTAAACATATTCTTTGACTACCCATGATGTCAGCCTCAGTATGTGAAAATAATGCTGTCTTTTTAAGGGTTAAACATGTATCTTTCAGCAGCAAAAGTTCAGTTTCAGTGTTAAGCTCTAAAAGGGGAATTTAAGACCTTAAAAAAAAAAAAAATTAATAAAAACCCTGAAGCCAAGGATGTAACACCACCCCCTCCCCAGCCCATGCTTTACTGTTGTATAATTTTTCTGGGAATCAATTTCCTGTAATTCTGTTGTCTTACAAAATAAGCTGTTGTTCCAGCCCTTCAGTAGTTAGGCTTAGAAAGGAGTGTATGGTCTAGGTTGACTTTAGTTAGAAAAAATGATGCATTTAATGTTCCAGGGTAAGCATATTGACAATGGAGTACCTTTTGAATCTTTTTTTTTTTTTTAAAAAAAACTCTGCATTACTTTCTACATGTTTACTAAATCTTTTAATTACATACAGAGCACTCACTTTTGCTATTTTTCATACATTTCATACAGGGCATGGACACTTCTCCTGAATGCAAGTTGTCTTCTGGTTGCCAGGTGCCTTCTTGCTTTAACCTGTCATTGCACTTGAATGATTCAGTGGTATCCTTATTCCAGTCTGAATTTTGTCTTCAGATCATGATCGTCCTTTTTGAGCTTCTGCTTTCTCAAGTCTGTACCCAGGTGATAAAAATGCATATATGCTTGTGAGCTCTGTTATCATGTTCTCCCGTTTCTTTTTTCCTTGGAAGTCCTGCAGAATCCCTAACAATAGTTTAAAATTTATTTTTAGCAGGTATATTAGAAAGCTCACAAATATTTTTTTTTAATAGGAAAAAACATATCTTGTAATTTTACAATCTAATCCTCTTAGTCTGTAAATTAAAATATAACCAGATCTGTTTTTCAATGAAACTATTTCCAAGGAATAGATGATCTAGGCGCAGTGGTGGTGTTTAATTTCTTGCATTCCTTTGCACTTTTTGAAACAGTACCTGGATATGATGATTAGATGAGCCTGTTAACGTGTCCCAGGCAAATTCCTGTCGTTTTTGTTACATCTTGTTTCTGAGTAAATTATTTCTGCTGTGTTGGTTAGGAATACATTTTTCATTTTTTGCTCTGTAAGGCAGTACTGGTACACCGTCAAAAAGAATGCTGACTTCTCAATGCCTGTATTTAAGCTGCAGTGAGATGAAGTGTGCCTGGTGCGCATAGTTAATATGAAGGGATCTGCAGTGTTACGAAATTGTTTGTGATGTAAGGTTACTTACAGTTGTTTTAACAGTTTCTGATCTAGTTCTTTTACACCTATCATTATCTTCAACATAAGCAAGCTATATTAGTGTAAGGTGGGATTCACACTGCTGTAGTTGCCAACACTTCGGATTTTACATCTGTACGTTCCTGGGAGATCGGGCTTGTGCTGGTGTCTACAGAGGAGACTAATTATAGCAGTGTAGCTACGGGAGTTTACAAAATAACTCTCCTGGCTTATCTAAATGGCCCTGATGTTATATAGACAGGCGGTAATGTTTCTTTGTCACTTGTAGAGGAAAAGGAAATAAAGATAATAGTTTTCCATAACTAAACAGTAAGAAAATGATGATCGCTTTAATGATTTGTGAAATGAAATTTTTCTGTTAAAAGGTACAGCAAGGACTTCTGATGGTTAAGTGTCACTGATGACAAAGGTAAGTTTCAGTTAATATTTCCCTGAGGAAAACTAGTCTTTTAGAAAACCTTTTCTAGCTTTTAGTAATTAAGTACATGTGAGAGAGTTCTTGGAAAATACTGACAATATACACAGAGGAAGGATGTTGAAACACATTGTAATTCTAGTGTCGGTAAACTACATCATTCATTGCTGCCGAAAGTTCAAGCCTGCTGGAAATGATAATATTTTGATTGTTATATTTCAGGTTGTTTTAACCCAGCATTTTAGAAACACTGTTTATTGAGAAATAAATACAAAGAATTAAGGAAAATTTTCCACAAAATAGGGTGGGTTGAAGTCTTGAAATGGAGAAGTAAGTATCTCCAATCAGAATAGTTATGACCCCAAAACACTTTGACTTCTATAATTTAAATTCTAGCTTTAATTTAGAATGATTTATACTCTAGCTAACATTCATATTTCTTTTAAAAACCTCCAAACTACTTAGCATTAACCAAACTCTAGCATTTCTCTACTTAAAAGGAGCCAGGGTCACTTTGAAATTAGGCAAATTAAGGCTGTGATTTTATTGTTGGGTTTTTTTTATTAAACTGCCTCCTTTCAGGCACTCTCAAAAGGAAGGAAGGAAGGAAACTGCTGTTCACAAGATTCTGCTGTAAAGTGATTCTGCAAAATGAGGACTTTTTTCCTTGCCTCTTGTCTGGTTCAACCCTGAACAAGATCCAAGAGTACAAAGTTCTCATGAGTGTTCAGGTAAGGTCTCTCGTGCCTAACCTTTTTACGGTCTCTTCTGCGCATAAGGGGAGTCGCCATTTGTAGTTCATACAGAAGTCCATTTCATAGCGTGCTCATAAGTATCTGAAACTTCAGTAAAAAATGTATTTTCTTGTAGAATAGCCTAGCAACTGTCAAGGCCCCAGACTGAGAGGATGTATGCGGTGTCCCCATGAGTTTTGCATTGGTGGTAACACTAGTGGCTGTAACTTAACAGTATTGGTAGATACAATATGGAATCCAGTAGTGGAAATGATTCAAGTGATTAACATGCCAGATGAGGATCTCTTTATTTCAGTGTGTTCATGTTGAGCATTGCTATGGTCTTGAGTAAAATTCTTGCTTCTTTGTAAGGGGAAAAAGGGGGAAGAGGTGAAGTGGAAGAAAAGTCAAGTCCTCAGGGATGAAAAAGATTTCAGTGTGTCTCTTGTATCCAAAATGTTTCTTGTCTCAGTTTTCAGTAGGCCATTAAATTAAAAGTTACCTTTTTTTTTTTTTAAGTCATCTACACAAGAGCAGTCAAGTTAAACCATTTATTTATGAAGTCTGGATGTGTAAAAACACAGGGAAGCGCATGCAGGTGTAAGCACAGCATAGTAACCTTACTGTCATCATAGGCTTTGTTTATGTTTCAATGCTGTGGGAGTTTGTTATCTTTTTTTTATCTAAAGGATTTTGAAATAATAGACTAATGTTTCTCAGTAGAAAGTAAAATGCTGTAATAAGTTATTGCTACTTTGTGCTTTAATGAATACTGTAAATCTAGCTTAACAGAAAAGCCTGACAGTATTACGTACAGGCTTTTGGGTGGCAGAGCGCATCCCATCACTGCGCTGTACGCCTCACAGCAGCTGCTGCCTCACTGCAAAGTTCACAGCTGCTCCGTGTTAAGAGATGTTAGATACAGCCTAACCATTAGTTTTTGATGTTACAGTGAAATGGGCAAGACCCCCCAGGTTGTCCCGGCAGGCCGGGGGGGGCTGCAGGTGTGTGGGGACCCCACCGCCATCACCATCTTCCAGCGCCAGCTTGGGCTTTCTGCTGCCATCCAGTGCCCTCCCTGCTGGGTGAAAATGCATGCTCGTGTCCTGGAAGAATCTCAGGTTAGCCAAGTCATCTTTTCTTGACATTTCTTTTCTTCCCCTGAAGCTTTGGTGGTTGTTAGCTTTGAACAAAAGCACACAGGCATAGTCAATAAATCTTTTAATAAAAAGTTTGGTCTGCTCTACTGATCTCTTAATTCGCGTGTACCCGCTCGAGGGCTGACCTCTCCTTCAGGCTTTTTGGGGAGTCTCCTCCCAGCTCCCCAGGCCCTTTGCAGGAGGAGCTCTCGCCATCTTGCCAGGGGCTTTGTCCTCTGGGAACTGGAACTTCACTTTCCGGGACAGCGGGTTAAAAGTTTTCACTCGAATGAGTGCGATTAAAATTAGCCGTAGTTAACCAGTAACGTTTTTCTTGTGCTTGTGAAGATCTCAAAACCTTACAAAGTGACCGATTTGTGTAATAATTCCGTGATAACGTCGGTGTTGACCCTCCCTCGTTACGAATGAGGTGGCCGGGCCCCTCCGCTCCGCATTGCCACACACGCACGGCAGGCGCTACAGGGAGCAACGGCCCGTGCCCCTTGGGGCGAGCGCGCCTCTGCCGTCGTTCCCCCGCCACGTCAAACGGCGGCGGGGGTCCCTGCTGTTCAACGGGCGCCTGCAGGGGGCGCTGCTGCTTGTGACGTGTCCGCGGTGACGTCAGCGGCCTTCCGGGAGCAGGGGCCGGGAGGGCTGCCGCAGTGCATGGTGGGAGGGGAAGTCTGTTGCGCACGGCAGGCTCGGGCGCTCGCCCGCCGCCCAATGAGGGGCCGCGGCGGAGGGCGGGGGCGGGGCCCGGCGCCGGAGTGTTTGGATTCGAATGCGCGTCGCGACGCCGAGGGGCGGCGGCGCAAGCGCAGTGTGCGGCAGGGCGGCG
>VXBL01010271.1:1062170-1120360 GCA_013400195.1 Aramus guarauna
CCCCCCTCCCCCCCCCCCCCCAAATTCAGGGAATTGAATGTAAGTTAATAAGTTATTCAGAAAAACAAGGGAAATCTGATTTTAGAGTAATCTGACTGTCGGAGCCAATTGTGTCTTTGTGAGGAAAAGCCAGAACTGTGTATATATAGTTAACATGGTCACCAACTGAGGATATAAAAATATTTTGCGAGCTGAGCTAATCCTTGTTTATCGGGGAAGGACTGGCTCTGACTACGTTGTCATGTTTGTAATACTGCCATCTTATCAGTAGTTTGGAAGTAGAAGTTGCACTTTTGTTGAAAATGAGTATTTCTGGAAAACAAACAAACAAAAAACCGCCACCCACTTTCAGATCTAACCCATTTGGTATTTTCAGCTTGATCGAGTTTTTTAACAAGATGAAGAAGTGGGAAGACATGGCAAATCTACCCTCCCAGTTCAGAGAACGAACTGAGAGATTAGAGAGAAACTTCACAGTTTCTGCAGTAATTTTTAAGAAATATGAGCCCATTTTTCAGGACATTTTCAGATACCCTCAAGAAGATCAACCTCGTCAACAGAGAGGACGAAAACAGAGGTACGTTTCTGTTATTTCCAGACTGATTTTAGAGTATTACTGTTAGAAAAATACAGTGAAGTTGCTCAGTTGTTTTGGTTGTATTTTTGACTGTATTTTCATAGTAGTTTTTTATAATATTGGATTTGGTCTGTCTGTCCTTGCTCACAGTAATTTTTGCATCTTTTTTTCAGTTTGTCAGATCTGACAGGGAGCAGAGAATCCCAAAGCTGATAAGTTTCTATGATTTGGGAGGCAGGGGAAAGGGAAGAAATTAAAATCAGCCTGTAGACAAGAGAAATATTACTGTTTCTAAGTTGGGAAAGGCTGGACAAACTTGATCATTGTACGATCTGTATAGCCTCAATAGCTCATAGAACAGCTCAGCCTGTTTCACTGCCTAGTAATTCCCATAGTTTTCTTCATAGATGCAGATCTTCGGGGTATTTTACTTTATAGTAGAAGCTTTTTTTCTTTGTTACTTTTTGTATTACGAGTGTTGTGAAAATTAAGTGCTAGCTTTCTTTTCTGGTTATTTTGACCTTAACAAGATTTCATCTGTTTGTGCCAGCACTTAGCATGGCTTGTGATTTCTCCTGGTAGTTGTTAGAGATTGATTTATTCCCATTCGTTATTTCTTTCATCTTTACTACTGTGAAGTGCCATTGTTTGGATGCGTTTATGTTTGGGGTTTGTTTTGTTTTGTTTTTCGACTTCTTTTACTTTTTTCTGATATTTATAGGCTATTTCTTAAATGTTTTTTTTGGCTTTTGATGTTCTCGTGAGCATAACTCAGGTGACATTTGTAACCAAATGTATTTGAATCTGTAATAAAAGACAGTATTGTGCCTAAATGATTTTGTTGGAGAATGCAAGAGGTGAGTCCATTGGAATTGGACTATAGATGGAATAGAATTATGTAGTGACATGAATGGTTGCATATAATGTTGAAATTAAAATATACTGTGTACTAAATCTATGATTGGAAGAGTAAACCCTGCTAGTTAGTTAGCTTGGACGGTAAGGTGTGAAATAATTTTGAAGATGAAGTTGGAAGATGATACTTGCTGATTTTTGTGTGAAACATACGTTAGTTTTGACATTTAAAATCATTCTCCACATAACCTGATGGAGGATGAGCTGCAACATATGAAATAACACTTCCAGTGATACGTTATATGGAAACAAAGAATGATGTTGTGGAGTCATAAAAATCGGTGCTAGGGTGGGGTTTTTTTGTGGGAGTTTGTTGGGTTTTTTTCTTTTTAAATACACACAGTGAAAAAAGAGGCCTCATGAATGAATTTTATTTGAAAGCATTTTAAACAAAGACCAGAAGAGGAACTTAATTCTGATTAACATTTAATATATTTCAGAATTTTGTATACAGTATAAAATGCTATACAAAAGGTGTTACATTAGTACTTAGATGACACTCTTGTGAACACACAGTTCTGAAAGTCTTGCCTGTACTGAGTATATTAATATCAACATGCTGTGCAATACATTCCTCCAAGAGTATGTATGCATAGTTATATTACTCAGAATATTTGTAGAGAAGGAATTTTAGCTCTGGCTCACAAACTATTTCATAGAATCATAGATTTGTTTAGGTTGGAAAAGACCTTTAAGATCACCGAGTCCAACTGTTAACCTGGTACTGCCAAGTCTACGACTAAACCATGTCCCTAAGCACCACGTTTATATGTCTTTTAAATACCTCCAGGGGCAGTGACTCTACCACTTCCCTGGGCAGCCTGTTCCAATGCCTGACAACCCTTCCGGTGAAGCAATATTTCCTAATACCCAATCTAACCTTCCCCTGGCGCAGCTTGAGGCCATTTCCTCTCGTCCTAGTTGTAGAGAGTGATAAGGTCTCCCCTCAGCCTCCTTTTCTTGATTTCTGTTTGTTGCATGCAGAAGTGGAAATAACATTTTCTGTAGATTTTAAATTCAGATTTTTACCTGTTCTTTGGAATACCATTTTGCCTAAAAAGAAAACATTTAGGCCAGCCATGTTTAACGTTAAATTTACAGTCATTTTCTGCTCATGTCTTGGCCTATTTCTAATGGAATCTGCTGTGTTGTACCGCCGTACTGATGTTTGAATCATAACATGCATGCTGAGACTGGGGTTCCACTTGTGTCTGCACTAAACCAGTGTGCAGCTTTCTTTATTACCTTTAGGTTTTTGTGGGAAGGGTTTAAGATTTTGGCCACACTATAGTAAAACTGCATTTTCTCTTAGAATGATTGAATATTGTATGAAGTTCTATCAGACTTTATCCATTGATCTTATTGTTTGTCTTCTTGCTGTATCTTTCCCGAAAGACGACAACCGTGCACTGTGACTGAAGTTTTCCAGTTTTGTTGGGTGCTGTTTGTTCATGCAAAAGGTAAGTGATTTGAAGGGGATTAAATACTGCAAACCCGGTTTTGTTAGTCATTGTGTTATATCAATCCTTAAACACTGAACAGCGCAGACATTTCTGAATTCAGAAATGCCTTTGGAGAAGGGGCCTTCTCAGAACAGTCCGAAGGAATGTGTTCTGTCTTAATTTCCCCAGCTGCATGTTTTACCACACTTCTAAGGTAAGCTATGTGTCCAAATAGTTTGGTAGCTTTTATGTGGAATGTTGTTACAAATTTTCCAGTATTGTGGAGATTTATGCTGTAATTCCAAAGGAAAAAGTAGCTTAGAATTGTAGTGAATCCATATTGTTGTTTTAGTTAACATAAGGTGTGTACGTATATTTATTAGGAACTAAGAATATTTAAATTCTTCCTAAGTTTCCAGCAACACTGATGAATTTTTTCCTACAACGTAGTAAAAATTTATCATAAAACTCTAGGCATGAATACTTTCACGCTAGTATCACAGATAGCATTCTAATTCTTTTGATAGCCTTTTTACCCCCCTACCTTTTTAAAAAATGAGCACACAGCGACTGTATCAAATAACTAGATGCATTACTAGATAGGTCTGCATATGTCTGTCTTGCAAGGGTGATTTTTTCTTGCCTTTTGGACGTAGTAGCATATATATAAATGGCTGTCTTGAAGACTCAGATTCTTTTGGAACACATAAGGGGATCCTCTGTTAATATCCTTCTGTAGAAATAGTGCAGTGAACAGACAATATATTGCAATGTATATATAACCTCTATCATAAGAGCAGCCTCAAAGCTAATAATAGAGCATTTCCACAGTTTTTCTTGATGATGACTGATGGGAGAAAAAGCCAGAGGAGGGAACAAGATTAAATCCTTATCTTCGGCTTAAGTTAACTATCACATATAGTCTAAAGTCTTTCTTCATCAAACCTGGGTCTTGAAGAGTTTAGGGCTTTAGTCAGGTACTGCTTGGATGAGTGTTCACTGGGAATTCTGTATAAGTGAGATAGTGTTTTGAGGAAAATATAAGACAAGACTTATATTCCTCAGTGAAGGAACGTCTTGTAGATTCAGTTCCATTAATAATTTCCAGAGACTTGCTATATTTTTTCATGAGAACTTCTAGTAGAAGAAAACAATTTCTACAAGGAAAGGGATAAGAGGAATTTTGTTTTGGTTTTAGGGTATGTGGTGGGTGTTTTGGTGTTTTTTGGAATTTTTTTTCCAATTTAAAAGTAAAGCAGTGTTAAGATTCTTGCAGTGTCCTGGGATTTCCTTAATTGGCTGCTTTCGAGGATAGGACAGAATAGGCTGTCACGATATCGAATTACCTGGCAGTAATTTTGTTCAATACAGATTAGTCTTTCTTTCTACACTGTACCACATTGCAGAGGGTTGCCAGCAGCTCCCTTTTGGAAGAGTTACCAGTGTTATTACGGAACCCTCACCATCACATCTTTGTACAAAGATCAAGAAAGGTGTGGTATTGCCCAGGCACTGTACCCAACACTGTCTCTTACGTAGAAGATGCCTTTTTCCCATAGTCTGCAAATTCCATCTCACTGGGGAAGAGAAATCTGTCCTAAACAAGTATATTGCTGGGAACCCTGAAACACAGTACGATTTTCATCTTTTTCTTCTTTTTTTCAGTCCAGAATAGCACGCTCAAGTAGTATGAAATACCTATTCCTATTCCACTGAGTCCAGAGCAGAGTTAGTACTGTACTGTATTTCCAGTCAGTCAGGACTTTACTTCTATAGCAGAGTTAGGCAGCTGAGAGACTAAGTAGGTCAGTCTGAAAAATCAAACATTTTTCTTTTTCCTTCTATAAAATCCTCACTTCTATGGGTAGATTGGACAGTTGACAAGGTGCAAAAGGACTCTATGAGTCTTCCTATTGCTCAGTTGGTTAATATGTTTGAGTAACTACATCATCAATTACCTACATGTTAATTGGCAAGCAGTTTCAGACATACAAATTAACTTTGTAGCGAATACCATGCTGATAACATAGCCAATTCAGTTTTACAAGAAAAAGGAAAATTTACAGTAATTGTAAACTGTAAAATTAGTAAGAGACTAGTGGTAGATTTATTAAAGTGTGGCAGCACAAAAATTTAAACTATATGTTGACCATTTAAGGCATTAAATATTCATATTAAGTTTTGTTCACTGTGTTTTGAGGGTTGGCAGTAATCCTTATCGTGGCAACCGCACATCAGTGGCAAGTTCAGGCTTGTCTCTCTGATATTTCTGCAAGCCTGAAGATCGCTGTATTCAGTTTCACAAATGCAGAAAGTACAGATCTTGTTCGTGCCTTTGGTATACACTGCAAAGTAAGACAGCAACTTTGTTTAGCGGTACTGCAGTTCTTGCATGCTATTTGTAAGATTTTATCTTTGAACTCTCCTGAGTTGTTTTCTTTAAAATGGAAATGAAAAAATATATCTCTGCTGCACTGAAACAACAATTGTTTATTGTTTGGTACTGGGTTGTGAAAGGGAGTAGTCAGCTATTGTTTGAAATGTCATTGAGAAATCATTTGTATGAAGATTTGATTTTGATTTAAGATTTTTATTGATTAACATTTTGCTGTTGTATTTAGGATTTTCATTGCTTTGCTGTGAACCTTTAATGATTTGGAAATAACTGATAAATGCATACAGTTATTATAAATCTCATGCAGGCTTCATTATTTTGAATAGTTCCAATTATCTGCATAGAAATTATTTTTCTTTTAACAAACATGGAGTCAGAAAATTGAATATAAGTTTAAACAATTTGGTACATTACTGGCAGAAAAGTAACAGCATAATTTAGAAAAACATATACCTTTTGATGTGCTCTAAGTGACTTTAGTACTATCTGATAGATTTCTTCAAGGAGGTAAACCTGTTCTTCACAGTGGGCTCAGCTAAGTGGTTTGGAGCTTACCTGGGGGGGGTGGGGGGAGAGAAGAGTTACTAGTATTGAAAGAGTGATATAAAATCATGCTGTGCATATAAATTCATGGAATTGTGATTTATGGTCTTAATTGTATAGTTTATTTTTCAAGACAGTTTTTAGCTACGGCTGTTCCTCTAAAGGAATATCATAAACCTAAATGAGTTCAGTAAAGAGTAATGAATCTGAATATAATCTTTGTGAAAGGTGATAAAAGAATGAAGAGGTTACAAGAATTCTTCCCTACAGCAAGATGATAAATAAAAAATACTTTAGAAGTATATGAAATAAAGCTAAACCAAATCAGAGATACACATTCTAACTCTTTTTTTAAAGCACAAGAGAAAAAAAGTTAAATGTATTACTGTTTGTAATGAGCATGCCCTCAGCAAAATTTTTGTGAAGAAAACAGATTGGTAAAGAAAAATAATCTCCTGACTTTGAGCTGCATATAGATTTTCTCTGGAGAATGGCGGGGAGTTGAAGGAGGGGTGCCGGTTGCTTTTTCTAGGACATCTGAACACATGGATGTAGCCTAGCAGAAGTTACAGTTCTTTGCAACACTTTACAGCAGTGCAAAATTGGGGAAAAGGAGGGGCTCAGTCAGAACCCATTCTTCCCCCTCTTATGCCTTTAGAACAAGATTCTGCTTCAGGCAGATGGAATAAGAATCTGTTGAAGGGCGTAACGCTGCCAGACAGTGGGGCTTGTGTTGCCAGAGTTATGGTAACAAATTTTTCTTCCTTGAGGCAGTTTGCATTATACAGTTCATGCTGCTTCAAGTTATTTATGCACTGATTAAACAGATTACTGTGAATGAGGGAGTCTGCAATATCACGTTTATCAGCGCTTTGGTAAGGTTTGTTTTCAAAACAGCACAATGTATTTGAGTTCCTCCGCAATTCCTGCTGTTCCTGAAAACATACTTTACTGTTACATTTGCTATATTTTATGAAGCATATGTGTGTTTTACTACCTGTGTTTCTATCCAGATATTTATAGTCACCAAAGTCTGTGTTTCTAAGACTCTGCTATTGATTGTAATACAAATCTCAACAGTTTCTTGGTTAAAAGAATTTTAAATTGATGCTAATTTTAATTAATCTCTTGTGTCTTTCTAACATTAAAGGTAATTTTCCTATGATCAGTGATGACTTGGTCAATTCCTACCATCTCTTGTTATGTGCTTTGGATCTAGTATATGGAAATGCTCTCCAGTGCCCTAACCGTAAAGAACTTCTGAATCCTAATTTTAAAGGTATGTTGAAAAAAAACTATCCAAAGCCTGCAAGAACTTCTAAGGCTACTGCAATTAGTATGAATCTATGTGGCAGAGAATAAATTGAATAATATTGATTTGAAATGTGTGAGAATTAATATTTTCTATATCTGGCTACACAGTAGAGTTCTGTTACTGTAGTATGTAATAACAGATGACTTAATTTTATCAATAATACAGTAAGTCAGGAATTTAATTCACTATGGAAATACCATTAAAGGAAGTTCCAAAGTAAAAATTTCAGTTAATGACATTTTAATGTCAGTGAAAGAGCACATAATGACACAGTCATTTTTGGACACAGTCAGACTGGAGAGTTCATGTGAGACAGCAGTTCGGAAAGATCCAGCGCTCAAATCTGAGAGTGGCAACGTGATTGTTTCTCTCTCATTTCTGGATTGTTGCTGTTCTCTGTCTGAAGAGAGTGGAAATGTAGGTTGCCTCGATAACCACAAATGCAAATGAATGACAAGAAGTTTCCATTATATTTCTGATGTAATTCTTTCCAGACTTACACTTCGTTTTCAGTCCTGTACAGTATTCACATTTACTTTGTAGTGGTTTGGATGTGAGCTGAGATCATTATGTCAAATCTATTTGAATAAATTTTATAGTTCACAAGTGTTTGATTGGTTTTCTGTTAGAACTGATTTTTTAATTCTTACAACTAAATACCTAATTTTTTTAAATCTCTGGCTCAAAATTGAGTTTTTATAACATTATCAAATTGAGTGGGCATTGTATAATCAATAGTTCTTTAAAGAGAACTAATTAATTTACCATTTTAATTTCATACTATGTAGACTACACGGCATAGAATTTACGTTTAATAAGAAGACAGGATATGGATTTGCAAAATTAAATGATATGATATTCTCAATTGTAGGTCTACCTGAAGACTTTCATAGTAAGGATTATAAAGTATCATCTGATCCTCCCTGCATCATTGAAAAACTGTGTTCATTACATTATGGATTAGTTTTAGAAGCAAAAGGCATAAAGGAACATTTTTGGAAGCCGTATATTCGGAAACTTTTTGACAAAAAGGTTTGTCAATAAATTTGTTATGTAGAAAAATTTCTCCTTACTTGTTATCTGCAAAACCTTCTTAAGAACTGAACTGTCTATCCTTTGTTCTTAACTTTGTTTTTAACTGTCTTACAGCTTTTAAAAGGAAAAGATGAAAATCTGACTGGATTTCTAGATCCTGGGAACTTTGGAGATAGCTTGTGAGTCACTGCATTTATGGTTTGATTTGCACTAATGTTGCTTTGAATTGTCCTAAAATTGCACTTGCGTGATTATCTGTATCTTAACAGTATGGCTAGCTAGTTGACGTGTGTGTTTATTAATGTTTATATATTAGATTGCGTTTCAGTTCCTTTTCTTTGAGATGGTGTGGTCTGAGGCATATTTGACAGTCATGATTCTTTAGGATGGTGTTACTTGATGACTACTTTTATTTTTATGTTTCTACGTTGCCTCTAAGTTTTTTTGTATATAACTCAGTGTTAGTAAGAAAAAGATGTGGGAGCACATTGAATGAGTGGGAAGTGGGAGAGAAAAATCAGGTTTCTTTCTTTATAAACCTAGAGATGCTTATGAGTAGGACTTACTTTCTTTTAAATAGTATGAAAATAGTAAGCACAGTTTATGATGATGTGATACTGCAGAAGTTTTGAGAAGTTTCCAGCCAAATACAAGTTCTTAGTATTTTATTATGTTCCTCCTGCAGCTGTACTGAATAGCAAGCCATAAAATATAATGGAAAAATAACGTCCATGCCACTGTCGTGCTTTAAGATAACTGTAGATTTTAGAGGAGCTCCAGTGCTTAAGTCAGGGTTAAAAGAAGTTCTGAAGCAGACTTCCAAGAGGCCAGAACTGTGCTCATTCAGTAAGCAGGTGAACAAAGCACTGTCTAAACAAACAGGGTATTATATCTGTCTTTCCTTTCTGTTGTAGCAAAGCGATCAACAAGGCCTACGAGGAGTATGTTTTGTCAGTAGGAAATCTCGATGAGCGAATATTTCTTGGGGAGGATGCAGATGAAGAAATTGGAACTCTCACAAGGTGCTTAAATACAACTTCAGGAATGGAAACAGCTGAACGAGTCCAAGTGAAGCATAATTTGCAGCAGCATTTTGACAGGGTGAGTATGACGTGATCTGTGTTGCTCTTTTTCTATGGGGAATGAGTTTAATTACTCCATGTCTAATGAAGAGAAGCAGCTACTGAAATATTACCATCTTTATCGTGTATCTGGGAGTGTACACAGCATAACTGAGGTACATTTTGTAATTGATTAAATATATTGTTTACTTTGGGGTTTTGGAACAGAATTTCTCCATGCATTTGGGTTTTCTTTGATTAAATTAAGTATAGAGAATATTTAGGTAATTTCCTAAAGAGGTATCGTTAGGTAAATCTTTGGGTGAAGATTTTCAAGCGCAACAGAACAAGGTGTTCTCCGTGGCTGCTTGGCAGGTGCTGAATTGTCCTGCAACTGTTGGGGCCCTCTGGACCTGGCTCTCCAACTTCCCCTTCCCTCACATCTCTGTCCCATATGCCGAGCTTTTTGTTTAATGTATACAAAGCTGCTCAGTGCTCTGCTCTATACATTATATGTTTTCTTTTAACAGATATGTTTCAGGTGTTAATATTACATCTGTTTACAGTGCTAGTTAATTCACTAGGGAATGATTTTCACCTAGCTTGCCTAAAAGCATGATACATAGATATGTCTTTATATATGACTAATAAAATAGTCTTTGAGATCATAATATGGTCTTTGAGATCATAAAGAACACCGCATGTTTCAGAACAGTAAAGTGAAGACCTATAAAACTGTCAGGGCCTTCATGTGACTAGAGTAGCTTTTGAAAAATGGGCACTGGCTTTGAATGCGGATGTGTATACGTATGATTACAGAATATCAAAAAGTTCCTGAAGATGGAAAAGACAGCTTAACAGAGGAGGGATACAAGCCAGGCGAATGAGGAAGGATATAAGCTCTGTTAGCACAATTAGGTTACAGAGAGCAAAGGGCAAAACATTCTAGATCACTGAAAAAGTTACCTGAACTTTTTCCAGAGTGAGAGCTGGTTAATGGCTTTCAAGATTCTGGAGAGGAAAGATCAAAATGTTATCTGCAAAATCAGTGCAAATAGTTACTTATTTGCTTCTGATCTCTTTAAAGAAATCATCAGCTATTTTGCTGGCAGAGTTCTGGGCACATAACTCTTGTAGGTTTCTGTAGTGATGTCACAGCGAGGCTGTGTAACAGCATGCTGTTGCACGCTCCGGGGAGTCCAGGGCAGGGCTGGGGGAACCATCTTTCCTGGTGGGATATGGAGACAGAACAAAAACACAGTTAGGAGTCTGTGGGGAGAGTGGGAGGAGTATCGGGAGCTAGACTTAATGGTGAAAAGACTGCAAAATGTAATGTGTTCCTTAAAATATGGAAAACATTTCTTGGTAAAGCAATTGTGGGGTTAGATAATAAGAAGATACATTAGTTTTGCTGTAAACTAATTGAAGGAACGGCCTTGATGTTAAATTATTTTGATGGGATGGCTTGATCTGATGCAAATGAATTAAAATGCTAATTGTTAGATTCAGGAGGACTTTTCACATTAAGAGTTAAACCTGCTGCAAGGAAACCCTGGCTCAGAACACTCTTCCTGCAAGCCACAGCTACCTTTGGTACACGAAGGGGAGGGGGGGACTGCTGGGGGGCTTGGTTGGGTTTTTTCAGGTTGGTCTAGTCATTTCACACTTCACTCCCAGGATCTGCATTTCAATGTGAGGTCACATCCTCGCTGTTTATAGGTTTGTACAGAACTGTTTGATGCAAACATCCAAGTGACACAGATAAATCTTTAGTTGCTGGCTATTATCTGAGACATGGACTAGTTGGGGCTCTTTGATTCCTAGCCATTTTTTCCTAGCATATATCATAGCACAGGGTAAGAATTGTACAGACTGACACTTCTAGGTTATGGCTGTATCTAAGTTTTACAATAATGTACAGTTATATGCTTATTTTTTGTCTTTTTAGTCCAAATCACTTAGGATTACAACTCCGCTTACCGGCCGCAAGTACATTAAAGAGAGCAACCCATATGTGACACCTGTTTCCATAGCAACATACAGTCTGAGCCGCCTTCATACAATGCTGGCAGGCCTGAAGAATGCCCCCAGTGAAAATCTGGAGCAAATACTCAGGTAAGTTTGATGTTTAGCTAACCAAATAATTCTATTTTTTAAATACTTTTCATAACAAACGTTACTGCTAAACAGTGTAATTTAAAAGTGAGTCAGTCTTGAAAGGTTCTGGAGTAAAATCGGACCCAGAGAGACATTTAAATTTCAAAAGACTTTGTTTTCTTTATTTAGACACCTTTGTCCTTAAGAGACTGATGGCTGTAAGAACATACAGCATTTTAAACCCAACAGTTCAGAGATTCTCTAACAGCAAACTGCTGCTACAAAATTTTCAAGACTTTTCTTCTTCCTCCTTAGCAAATCTCACTACCTAGCAAATCACTCCATACTGTAGGAGATTCAAAATAAAATTTATTCTCCATGTAGATAAACTGTTGCCTCTTATACAACAAATCTTTAAAACAATTTTTATATCACATGCAAAATGCTGTTTATCCCTGATCATGAAAAGATGTGCATATTTCGTACAATGTATACAATAATAATATGCTGTGGACATTTTAGAGTACATATATAGTTAGGCACATCTGGGTGTGTTTGTATTGCTATGCAATCTATTTAGTTTCATTTTTTCATCATATTATAAAAGTAGTTGTCGATTATTATTTATTTTTTTTTGTCTGAGTAGGAATAGTATGTTGAAAATGTTTAGTTTTTATTTTCAGGGCCTGTTCCAGAGATCCTTCTCAATCTATTGCAAACAGAGTAAAAGAAATGTATGAAGTATACTGCCAGAGCATGCAGTCCGAAGGAGAATTCAGTAATTTTTCCAAAGGTGGGAGACATTTTACTTATACAGATAAGAATTAAAATGCCTGTAGACACATTGATCTCTTGTAATTAACTGACAGTTTTACTTACAGGTTATACTTCAGCACAAGTGTCTTTTCTATTACTTTTGTCTTTTCCTGTGTTCTTAAGACATGGCAAATTTCAACCCGCATACAATTTTATAGTCAGTCTTAGCTTAAGTCATTGGAAGGTAATGATATTTTCAGTTCTACCGAAGTGAAGTGAGAAGCAGTGTTAAGGGTACTGCTTTTTCTCACAACTATAAGAATAAGAGCAATGGCATGGATTTCTGTTATAGTAGTGAAAAATATGATTAATTGTAGTCTTTAAAAACCCTGCAGCAATTTTGGCTTACATACAAGGATGGATTAGTACAGGTATTAAAATCCTGCCAAATCCATAAACAAAGTATTATTTGCAAAATTGTCATGATTTGTGAAGTGTGTGAAGATGGACTGAAAATAAGGAAGATGCTCTTGACTTCTTGTTTAACAGGACCTTACTTTGTTCTTGTCAGCATAGTAGCTGCAGTCTCCTCTGTTGCACAGCGCAAGTTGGATCCTTTTCAATGTCTTTTCTGAACTTGAGTTATGTACATTATAATACAGTAATCTTAAGGATTGCTCTTATATAGGGTGTTCTCATCAAAATCTGGGTTCAGTAATAAGTTACTCCACTCAGCACTCACAAGTCAGCGCCGCGTAGAAGAGGGATTCCTAAGTTAGTTAACTTTAACTGATTTAGTCCTGAAAGTAGTGTAGCCAAAGCAGCACAGAAATCCACATAAGCTAATAAATTGTTGTATATCTATAGCTTAAGATAAAGAATACAATCTTCTATCGTGTTTCACAATACTGTTTCTGTTTAAAATTCCCACAGATGTTGCTAGTAAGCATTTTCGTCGTGCTGAGGTGCTGTACTACAAGGTCTTGGAGTCAGTCATTGAGCAAGAGAGGAAGAGGCTGGGAGACACTGACCTATCGGTAAGGAAAACTAATCAAATTGTACCTCATTTTTAAAGTTGGACTACAAAAAAAGGAAAGCAGTTGCAGAGCAGAATAGACAGCTATTTAAAATGAGGGTAAATCTCTGAAAAGTAGCCTGGAAGTACACCTGAATGGAAGGAAAGGTGTAAAGAAATCATTAGTGTTTGCAAATACAAAGCTGTATGCAATGTTTAATGAGTGAAGATGGCTCATTTTGGATTCTGTTCTGTCTCTTACAAAATAACATCTCTTTTTATAAGCTTGCTAATCTTATGTTGAGGCAGAATTGAAAGCGTTTTACTGTTCTATAGTTACACTGTAAATTATGTATTAAAATTTGCAACTCTCTTGCAGGCAATACTGGAGCAAGATGTGTTCCATAGATCACTGCTGGCGTGTTGCCTTGAGATAATTACCTTCACGTATAAGCCGCCTGGAAACTTCCCATTCATCACTGAAATATTTGACATTCCAGTTTATCATTTTTATAAGGTAAAGTGTTTGATAGCTAGAAATGCTTACCAAGTCACGAGGACTCTATTGACTTCTATCAAGTAATCTCCTTACCTAGCTGTTACCTTGGACATTAACTCTTCCTCTCAGCTTTGCCCCTTTTTGTAGTGAAAAAATAACTACCCAAGTGTCTGTCCTTCTGGTGTGGGTCTTGGGCACTTAAAAATCAAAATATTGTTAGCAGTTTCACACAGGAGCAGTGTCCAAGTATCCATATAGTAACTGACAGATTATCATTTTGTCAGGAGCTATTGTTGCAGCATAGCTACGTTTGTTTAGAAATATACCAAGTGGCTGTTTTCTGATAAAACTGCAAGACAACATACAATTGAGTCACAGTAATGCAGCCTTAACGTTTCTAAATGTCAGTTCTGCCTCAAAAATCAGGAATTAGATCTTTCTGTAAGAAAAAATATATGAAATAAGCACATTATGTTGATCATAATTACCTGTCCTACAGGTAATTGAGGTTTTCATTAGAGCAGAGGATGGCCTTTGTCGGGAAGTAGTGAAACACCTGAATCATATTGAAGAACAGATCTTGGAAAGTATGGCATGGAAACAGGAATCTATATTGTGGGACAGGATCAGAGACAATGACAACAAAGTTCCTACTTGTGAAGAGGTGAGTGCTTCTTTATACGTTCTACAGTTTTCCTGATCAGACAGGCTGGTAGCTACTGGACGTTATGCCCTGGAGGAGAGAGGGGCTTTACACATCCAAATTTCCATTTCACCCTGGAAGTGAACAGTAAATGCAGGGTGCTCTGGCTCCACAGAGGCATCCCCACCGGGTGTAGCGTAGCACGAGAGTGAACAAAATGGACAAGCAGGTTTGGACCAGTCACACATGACAAGACGACTAGACAAGAAGAAAGGTGGTAAAAAGTACAGACTTTTAACTGTAGTCAGGGAAAGGTTATTACAGTACTATAGCTTCTAGACCACTACAGTCACTACAGCCAGGCTTATGGTAAATAAATTTTTTTCAGTTGATTTTATTTTTTTCCATAGTGTTACACTGTTCAAAATTTGCAGTGCAGACTCTTTTAAAACCTTGTTATGTAGTCCATCTGTGATACAGACACTCTAACAAAAGTATATTTTAGGTAATGCCACCTCAGTATTTTGAGAGATCTGCTGGGAACAGTGCTGTAGGTTCACCATTAACACCAAGACGAATAAACGAGGTTCGTGCTGAAAGTGGAGGACTAGGAAAAGGTGAGACCTGTCTAAGCATTACATACGCTTCTTAGAGCCATGGCTCTGAATCATAGTGGTGCACAGCAAAGAAGCTGCTTTAATGGCAGTGGTACAGGTAATTGCAAACACAGTTGTAAATGGTTTTTCTGTTGTAACTCCCACTAAGTCAGATGTCCAAGACAAATGCATTCATCATTTCAGTGTGAACAAAATACTGTCGTGGTAGGATGTTTTCAGGAGGTTATGCATGTTAAACAGTGTATATGTATGTATACATATGTACAGCTTAAATAGTATTTATACACACACACACACCACTTATGTTCTAATCAATTTGCTTTATTGTTACACCAGAATAGAAAGTCCAACTATGTATTTAAGTTATGTGACATCTCCAACTTTTTCTCTGGAAAAATAAACCATAATACATTAACTTAGAAAAATATTAAACAGCATTATTTGAGATTGTAAGCCCCAAATGCAGGCCTAAGAAATTTTGAAAAATGTTCCTTGAAGAGCTGTGACATATGATGGATTTTGGTTCTCATTAGATTTGTCAAGTATTTGTATAATAAGGGATTATACAACAAGAGTTAAATATCTATACATATATATGTGTGTTTTTAATCTGCAGGCCTTTCATCCTCTCCAACTACACTGTATGACAGATACAGTTCTCCTACAGCCAATCCTACAAGGAGAAGACTGTTTGTTGATAATGATAACGCCTCTGACAGTGGAACTCCCGTACGAGTTTCCCAACAGCCCGTGGTGAACACGGTGCCTGTGCAGAACATGAATCCCGAAGCCATGTCAGTAACTCCAGTGCCCGGCCAGACCCTGGTTACGGTGGCAACTGCCACCGTAACAGCCAATAACGGGCAAACTGTCACGATACCAGTACAAGGTGAGAGAAAAGCTACTGTACAGTAGCTACAGTAGCTACTGTACGGGCTTGTTCCCACCACAGAATTAGTGCACAGTTAAGGGGGAACAGTAAGCCAGTGAGAAAAAAAAAAGTATGTTTAAGGATTCACATGAATAAGTGAGCAGAATTTAGAGACAGACCGTGTACAGCACAAGGATGTTCTGACTGCCAACATCTAGTTTACAATACTTAGTTCAGTAAGCCTTCATGAACTAGCATGGGATGAAAAGTTGTGTTAGTATTAAAAACTTAGTTCAAGGTCATTGTCCTCTCCTCATCTTATGATGAAAAGTCTAAAAAGTATTTTGATGAGACAATTTCATATATAATATACTAAATATATTGCTATAGTTATAAAAAAACTAGTAAAAGAATTACTGACTTCTTAAAAAAAACCCACAACATAAACACACGCAGCCCCTCCCCACAACTTGCTCTTATTTCCAACTCTTTTTCTTAAATTACAGGTATCGCCAATGAAAACGGCGGAATAACGTTCTTCCCCGTCCAGGTAAATGTGGGTGCCCAGGCTCAAGCCGTGTCTGGTGCCATCCAGCCTCTCAGTGCCCAGAGCCTTGCTGGTACCCTGAACACTCCGATGGCAGGGGCAGCCCTGCAGTTACCAGGCCCGTTAACTGTCCAGCAGATCTCTCCCGGCGAGCAGAGACAAGCCCAGCCCTTCACCACTGCCACATCCATCAGGCCTCGGAAGATGGGCTCGCTTTCACTCTTCTTTAGAAAGGTACTCTTCAGTCTAGTTTGTGCTTTGCTGAGGCTGTAGTTTGGTAAGTCTTCAGTGATTTTTAAAATGTGTACTTGGTAGTAGTAGTAGTAAGAGAATATTCAGTCTCAAAGTTAATCTGTGCCCTTTGTCTATTCATACACGTACCTGAAAAGTAGTTTTCTTACGCAGTCAACTTCTCGCTAGCAAAGGAGCAGACACAAAGCACAGCCACCATGAGTGGTGAAGTAGATTACGTGCAGCAGGTGCTGAAAAGGCGTCCATTTTCTTTAAGGCTCTTTAAAAGAAAGAAATTATCTGTTGAGACATTTTGGTTTATTCAATACTGTGGTTTCTACAGGCTATGCAGTGCCCTTCCTCTGCTCAAGACAACTCAGAATTTGAGTGTCAACCCAGTGTTTTCTTACAGCATCAACACCAGTACTAAGACTCTGTCCTGCAGACAGAAAAAGTTAAATTTAGTTGTTATTCTTTTGTCTTATCATTTGCACAAGTTCTTCAGGGTGCACAAGTCTGAGCTGCCCTTTAGCTGGGTAAGAGCAGCAGTTGTGCTGGGCCCTGAGTGCTGTCTCCACTTCAACAGGTGTATCATTTGGCTAGCGTGCGTCTGCGAGACCTCTGCGTCAAACTTGATGTATCTGACGAGCTGCGGAAAAAGATCTGGACATGTTTTGAGTATTCCTTAGTGCACTGCCCTGAAGTCATGATGGACAGGCATCTGGATCAGCTGCTGATGTGTGCCATCTATGTAATGGCTAAGGTAAGGTGAATAAAGAAACAAACAACAATACACATCCGAAAGACTACAGTGCCTTAAAAAAACCCAAACACCACACACACCCACCCCCAAAGAAAGAAGAAAACCCACAGAAAAACTATTAACCTTGTCTGTTCATCTACTCTTAGGTTACTAAGGAAGACAGATCATTTCAGAACATTATGCGCTGCTACCGGACACAACCACAAGCCAAGAGTCATGTAAGTGCAGTTAGTTCTATTTTAGGAATGGATTGCTATTTAAAGTCACATCTAGCATTCAGTGAATCCAGTCTGTGTGCCATTCTCCTCAAGAGACAGCAGTCACATCCGTGACCCTGCACACTACTGAAAGCTTTTTATGCTAGACTGTACCTAAAATAGAAAAATCTCTTACCCAAAACCTAAGGAGGCGGTGCCTGTTGGGTAATGCTCCTCTCAGGAGGCTGTGTTTTCCCCTGTAAGAAACAATTTGATACCACAATCATGTTTCTAAAAAGCAGATATGACACAGACTACCGTGTCATGACTATGTCATTACAAACCTACCTGATCATCCTTCCATGGTTACACTCTTTTTCTCTGCAGGTATATCGGAGCGTCCTGATAAAGGGCAGGAGACGCCGCCGCTGCTCTGGCAGCAGTGATAGCAGCAGCCAGCAGAACTCGCCTACAGAGAGAAGCAAAGAGAGAAACAAAGAAAGAAGTGAGTGATTCCACATTCCAGATGTTTAGGTTTAATTCCATTTCCACCACAGTCTGCATAAAGTAAGAGCTGGCTTTTGTGACACTCCACCCCACACAGTTCCAACTCGGACACAATTAAGAATATATTGGTAACATTTAATTTAGCATATTAACATTGCTACAACTCAAAGTTAATATGACACCCCCTTTGATTCTATCACCACACGAGCTTTAAGAGCTCACCACAATGGCTGGCTGGACCTCTCCGAGTTCCCTTTGTACACCAAAGATCGTGCCTGTAGAATGAACGGCATTGGGTGCCAGCACGTGGCGCAGTTACGCTGTTCCTTACCCCAGCCCAGGAGCTGCAGCAGTTTCTTTAGCAGTAGGTGTCCATCTTCAGAGACGGGGACAAACCTGCCACCCGCAGCAGGTGTTGCAGTGTATCTGACATGGCGGAAGCTTCTTTCCTTGATACTTGAACTGACACATTTTCCTTGAATTAACCTTTGTAAAAGAAAGCAACTAAGTGATGCTGTATGTTCCTACCGTCAGTATTAAAGATATTTAATAGATGACGTTATAAACTGTAGGTACTAATGTTTTCTGTCACACAGAGTTGGCGGGGGTGGGGGGGGAATTATATATATTTTGCAACTTCCCACATTAAACCAGCAGGAAGAATTACAAAGCCAAATATTTACTGCTAGCTGAAAAAGACTGACGTTCCTTATTTGAAATTGTGCCAGCTGGCAACAAGAGCGAGCTACTGTTAACAGTACAGCACAAATGCCTGAGAAATGGAGGTTTAGCTCTGCTTACATTGTGATGGAAACGCAGCCTATACAGAAAAGCCACTTGCAGTTTGTCCGGTAAGAAGTTAGAAATGAAATGTGTTTCTGTGCACATATTCAGCAGTTTGTTGCTCTTTAACAACACAATGCTTTTTTTGTAAGGGAAGATACATGGGGAACAAAATTAGCATCACCGATACCGACACCAGATCTGTGGTCACTATACTGCAATTTCCACATCTGGAAAGCAGTTTTTGAATCAGCCAAACGCCTGGGATGCCATGACTGACGGGCGTTCAGCAGCTGAGGCTGACTAAAGGAGAGGTTGCTCTCGCCCTCACAGCTAGCAGAGACTCCAGCCCCGTGATGCGATCCAGCAGCACCCTGCCAGTACCGCACCCCAACAGCGCTCCCCCCACTCCAACCCGGCTGACGGGTGCCAACAGCGACACAGAGGAGGAAGAGCGAGGGGACCTTATACAATTCTACAACAACATCTACATCGAGCAGATTAAAGAGTTTGCCCTCAAGTATACTTCAAACGCAGTAAGTGAAATTCTGTGCTTTTCGTTAGTAAGTACATCTTTTTGCACCATATGTGCAGTAAAGTACTCTTAGCTAACCTCACTGTAAGCAAATTGAAGGGATTAGATTTTTCAGAGAATAATTTCACTTCAAGGCCATACTCTGCTGCTGCAGTACTAAGTACTTGCGATTCCTATTTGCTGTTTCCTCCTGTATGAGATACACAGCACTGAGCAACGTCATCCGCCAGCCTCAGAGAAGCAAATAAATAAAACCAAACTAATCTGGCCTAATAACATGACAAAACTTGCATCTGTTCTAAATACGTATGGTAAGACATTGAACTCTGTTTAAGGCAACCAGCTTACAAAAGCCTTGCTGCAGTAACACCTGAGATCAGATACCAACCACTGAGTCGTTTTCCTTTTCCCTTGAGCAGACCGACTCTCCTCCGCTCTCGCCCTACCCCTTTGTAAGGATCGGCTCCCCTCGCCGAATACAGCTGTCCCAGAATCACCCAGTATACATCTCGCCACACAAAAACGAGTCTGCGCTCTCTCCTCGAGAGAAAATATTCTATTATTTCAGCAGCAGCCCATCTAAGGTGAGACTCAGGGGGGTTAGTTTGCTTTTATAAATCTTTAATTCTACCTTTTCTCTGTGGTAGTGAAATTAGAGAAGACTGTGCAACACACCTTTCTGTTTCCCTTGTTTAACACGTACTTTCTCAGCTAACGCTCTTCAAACTGTCAGTTCAGGCACCTAAGAAGTTGTAAAGCAACCCGGTGCCCAAGCTGCCTGTGTACCTTTAACAGTCGCTCTTGGTAACAGATGGGTGGCTTGGCATGGCAGCTGTGCCAAGAGCGGAACACGAAACACAGTCACATCCTCTTACCTACCCGGGGGAAAACCCAACTAATGGCTCTTAACGCGAAAAGACTTACCAGGTGATAACGTAATAGGCTGAGTCTTCTGAGCTCTGGTCACCAAGAATGAAGTAGAGACCTTCCCCGAGAAGCATCTTCACTGTAGGTAGAACTGTTGCATCTGTGGTGTAAGGTAAGAGTCAGGATGGTGGCTGGAAGGCCTTTCAGCTCCACGTGCACTGAAACAACAGGCAGGACTCCAGCAAAGGTCAGTCTGTCACAGGAAGCCCTTGGTACAGTGCAAAGCTCCGGGAACAAAGCATCTGTAATCGCACCGCTATGCCATTAACAAAAGTTCATTTTACATTTTGGTAGTCACAATAACAGAAGATAATTCTACTTTTTTCCTTCCTCCCTCTCTCCAGAGGCTAAAGGAGATTAACAGCATGGTTAGAACCGGAGAAACCCCAACCAAGAAGAGAGGCATTCTCTTAGAAGATGGTACTGAAGCACCAGCCAAGCGAATCTGCCAGGAGAATCACACCGCTCTGTTAAGACGACTACAAGACGTGGCAAACGACCGCGGCTCTCACTGAGCCCCATGTTTCAGCACAGGTCTCCCCTCTGCTTGCTCAGCGCGTCACACGGACTCACCGGGCCTTGGCAAGTGTCCTCTTCCCGCCTCACTGCCCTGGTCGTGACCCATCCCCTGCCAGACAGCGCCGAGCGTTCATACCTGTCAGGAGGGGCTGGAGCAGAGTCTCCACTGCGCCCCAGCCAGGCGAGCCATCCCTCTCCAGGCTCCGGCTCCAGACAGCAGCTGAAGAGCTTTTTGGTGCTTGGAGAGAGAACGCATCCTTAATACAGCTTTACCTTGCAACAGGTATTGAAATCCGCGTGCTCTCACCAGTCCACTCGCACTGGTTTCAGCAGGACTTAACCAGCTTTGTCCTCGGACCTGAAAGTTACACATGCATCAGGCATGGGAGCACTGCACCAAGTTATCCTCAGTCAGTGGTGTCTTGGGTTTACAATAATGGCCTCCTCAAAAATAACAACTTACAAGTAATATTCTAGCAAAGTCCAGTTCTGCTTGGAAAGGGAAGGTAGGAATAATATTTTTAAGCCCTGAAAGAAGCTAGCTGAACGGATCCTGTCCACAGGATGTTTTGTGTGCCCCTGACAACTATCACGTTGTTTTGCTTTAATGTTTGGGCACCTTGTTGTATAAAGGTAGATCATTTTGTTTATGCATTGTTTTTAGCTGTGCAATGTTAAAGTGAACTCATGTTCAAAAGGTGGCACTTTTGATAGGGCTGTGAAGCATCATTTTTAAGGCAGAGTAGTTTTGCTGTATATTTGCAATGGCACTTTCTAAATGTGAATATTTTTTCAAAGGCTAACTTCAGCGGTCTTTCTGTATTGAAGCAACTTGACTTTTGTATTTATTTTCAAATTGGCATCCCCTAGCTCCCCTCTTCAGCAAATGGCATTAAGAATTCATTTTAACTTGATGTACACGCAGGGAGCTAGGGACGTTTGCTTTTTTTAAGGAAACATGCTCCTCGTGTTTCTTCAGATTGCTTTTCCTGAGTCAGGAACTGGCCACCTCGCCTCCTCAGCAGCAGGACACAGTGGTGTCCGTCCCTTCAAATGTTACTCAGCTTTTGTGTTTGGTTTGAAAGGGGGGGGGTTTAATGGACTAAATCAGGCTGCCTGGGAGAAACCTCTCCCCTACTAACAGGATAGGAAAGTGGTGCATATATTAGACTTACTAGTTGTTTTCATTTAAAATAGCTCCAAAATACCAGACTTATTAGGACAGCGTTAAGCATACTAACACCCGGTACGGGATACCAATTTACTCCTTGTCAGTGGTGTAACAGGGGACAGCGGTGGTGGTAAAGGAAAGCATAGCACACTCAGATCCTAGGAGTTTTTATAAGGAAGCCAAAGGTAAAAGCTCTGTGTTTTCAGTCATTCCTGCTCCTCTGAATAATGGGAAAAGTTAGGACTTTAATTAGAGTAAAATAAAAGCATCTTTCATTCTTACCTGCATAACAAAAAAGGCTGAAGTTGAGAAATTCTGTAGAAGTTTCTGTAAAAAAAATATTTATGAAATTGTCAGACAATTCTTGTTACTCTGTACCATTTATGTTACTTTGTATGAAAATATTGCAAGTGTATTTTTCAATAAAGAATTTATAAACTCAAATTTTTATGCTCTTGTATGAGAAAAGCACCACACGTGCAAACCTAAAAACAATCTGTAGCTCTCGGACACTAGGTGTGACCGGTTAGTGCGACAAGAAAACACCAAAGCAAGCCTATAGCTGGGGTCCACAAGGTAGCGATACTTGAGATTGCAAGAACCTCACTCAAGCATTGCAGTTCACAGTTTAAAAAGGGAAGAATTGCACGTATTAGTCACAGAAGAAAGAAAAGGCTTTACTCTTACCCCAGTTGCGGCATTGTGTTTGTACTCCTGTTGCTCTGGCAGAATTTGGTGTGAGAGGGAGCCTGCCTAGGGCTGCTGTCTCCACTGGGGAGTCTCTCCAAGCATGGAGGAAGAGGAGGAGGAAGGCTGTCCAGGCTAACACAGCGGAAGAGGACACTAGAATAAAAGCAAGGTGGTCTGTCTTCCTTATGGGAGTTTTTAATACAAGAGCTCACATTTTAATCCAATGAAAGCAGAATTATTTTCGTACACACTAGCTTATGTACTCCTGTTTGAACTACATCAGGGACATTTCCAAGAATCCTTGCTGAAGTTGTCAAGAACACTGTTGCCCACTGGCCACAGGCACCGCACCCTCACCCCCAAGTATGACTGGCTTCCCCTGCACTTGCACCTGGTGGCCCTGGCACAGGGTTTCATCAGCTTCCCTTGTTTCGATCCCTTTCTGAAACCAGTTGCTTAGTAACCCTCAGTTGTAAATAGTAAGAGGTACAATTTGTAGTTTATGCTTTGAAATAAATGCTAAATAAAGCTACCTCAACAGAGGTGTTCCAAAGAAAAAGCTAGTATGTAAACACAATTTAAAAAAAAACTCAAGCAGTTTCAGAACATTTCTTTCAAGACTTAGACTAAAATAGTTCAGTTGGAAGGGACCTACAATGATTATCTGGTCCAACTGCAACATGACTGTTTAAGACTTCTATAACATAACTTCTATTTCTGAGATACTATTTACAGAGATCAGAAATCTAAAGACGATATTAAAAGGATTGACAGGGACTTAAATTTAGGTTCTGAGGTCATTTTTCATTAAATGACATATCTGTGCTAGGAAAGACAACAGCTAAACTCAGGAGAAAGGATTTGATTTCAATGATACTGTTTCAGTACTCATTTGCCTACCTTGCTCCTGGAACAGCTTCTCCAAACCACAACGCCAATTACAGAAGACGCAGTCAGTGTTCTCTCCCTCTTTTCAATCTCAAAAAAAAATTAAAAAAATTATTCAGACTATTAAGATGAACAAAAGTCAGCATTCTTTAAATAAATAAAATTACTGTCTTTTCAGCAAACTGCTATTAGCATGAATTTAGCTCAGAGCAGTCCAGCCTACTCACCAGACCTACAGCAGTCCCTAAAAGCTCAAAGATAAACAGAACTTACTCAACTAACCAGCATTCCATCATTCTTCCTTGTCATTGGTTTTACCAATCTTTAACTGTGGTGTTTTCTAAACCCCAGCAACAATGGGACAAAGAGCAGCCGCCACATCTCCAAACTGAGGTAAGGTAACACGTACCAGGATTTCCTGGGTACGTATTTCACAGTACATGTGGGGACACGGTCGCTTTTCTGCCTGGTGCAGCAGTAGGAATCAAGCCCTGTGTCGGCCCTGCTCCAGCCCAGGATTAGAAGGGATTAAACTTTTATGCAAGTCCTTCATCTAAGAGGCTTAAGGAATCTGCAAGTCAGTGATTTATTACAAAAGCTTCAGAATCATCATACAAATAAATAAAGAGGAACTATCATGTTCCAATTCAACACCCTAGTCCTGTTCCCGGCCCAGCTGGCACATCGTGCTCAGACACAATGCTCGGCCCATTTTCTGCTTCACACCAAGAGCCCTTTAACTAAACTTTTCTAATGCTAAATTTGAAGCATTCAAATTTCCATTTCAGCCTTCCCAAGAAAAGTTTAAGAGAAGTAACAGCAGGAACAGATTAATGTTCACAGCACTTCAGTAGCTACACTCCAGACCAGCACACGTGCTTTCCTTGAAAAAAAACCACACACCACCACTTCCCAGACCATCCCAGCGGAGCTTTCAGAGTAGTTCCTCCATTTCTGTTTTCTATAGCAAACTCCAAACAGGCATTTGACAAATCCAAGGCACTTGCAATTCCTTGTCACCTGCCAGGTGTCCAAAATGCGCAGGCTAGCAGGGGCACTGATGCCGCACAACAGAAAGCTGGCCAAGGTAAGGGACACAGAGCCATCGCTGCTTCCTCTGCGCTGGGGTACGAGGAAGCTGGCTGACAAGTGCAACCCCGTGTTAGAGCCCACTTCAACCACGCTGAACGCCATTCCAGGGACCGCCCTAGCAAAAAAGAACTACTGAAAGCAAGCTGCTTGATAGCAGGGTCATGCTTGACTAAAGCCATGTATTGGTTAGAAAGGTTAACGACCAGTGGCACAGGATGCGGAGCATGGAGTGAAATTGGACAAATACCTATTTAGGATTATCAGAATCTGTTCCCTAGAATGCAAACAACAAAAGCCAGAAACACTATGAAGGATTTTTTTTTTTTAAATAACAATCAGCTGCACAAGCAGCAAGAAAAAGGTAAGAGAGCAATAAAAGAAACATTTTCCAAATATTTAGCAGTTGTTAGCTATCCTGTGCTCCCAGAAGTTTGATTTAAGCACGAGACATGAGCGTGGCTGCTGCAAGCACTCCTCTATGTGTTGTGCCACACGTCCACCCCTTCCTATGGGCACAAAAAGTGCAGGGAAGGTGCAAGCTGGATGCAAGTTACTTCCTGCACGTTGCCACCCTAACACCACAAATTGCAAGGCACAGCATTACCTAAGAGATACTGAGAGATATCCAAGAGCATTGGTGGGATCTAGACCAGAGCAATGAAGAGCTGAACCCTGCCCAAGCTACACAGAGAAAGGCCCTTCCCCATGCGTGCTGCCTGCAGCTCTGCAAAACTGCGAGCACAAGAAGCAGCAAAACGTGCTCAACAACCTAAAGTACACTCTTGAGAACAAAAGGTCTTGGGACAGTTCCCTCCTTCAACCCCACTCCATGTGCACAAGCACTCGAGGCCTTTGCTTCTACCGAGTATTTCAGAAGCATCTGAGGCAGAGAACAAGAGCAGTCCCACAATACAGCCACTGTTACAGCCCTGTCCTGCACTACCTACGAGTGTTTTTTCTGGTACCAGAGTAGGGAAGCTGAGCAAGACACTGGTTCCTCCACTACCGCCTCCCGCTTTCCCTCCCTCCATCCCTCACGAGTAGATCAGTAATGAGATCACTCACCTTCCCCATGAGGGCTGGACATGGTCTTTGATCTCATCAGCAAGGTCCCAGGGGGAAGCTACCAGATCCGTGCTGGGAGATGAAGTCCAGAGCTCTCTGCAGAGGTGCACGGGGCCCAGGCAGCTGTGCAGGGCCACGCTGGCCCAGGAGGGGCCAGCACACGCTTAACGTGCCACCTCAGGCAGCACCCTGCACCCGAGAGCGGGCACCCACAGCCTCCTGGCCTGTAGCATTCCCTCTCACCGATGGAGGTGGGCCAGACAGCTTCCGTGGCTGGCAATACAGGGTAAGAATGACATTCGTTGCTTTGAAAGACTGAAAAATCAGGTTTCAAACGTCTGTTTTACACTAGCAGTAGTTTCCTAAAATCATTGGGTCAGGAGGACTGGAGCAGAGAAGAGCAATGCACCCAGTCATTTACTCCTTTGCTCACAGAGGAGGAAAACCGTATGTGCACACATACGCACACCCCTCACACTTTCTAGCACTGTTACTCACTAGTTTTTCAGAAACAGCTGTGGCACTACACAACTGGTCCAGAAGTTTCCACTTCCTTTTGTTTTCCCATGGTGGGTAAGGAAGAGAGGGAAGGGCAGAAGGTCTTTCTTCCTTCTCTACCTTAAAGATGATCCTTGCTGTCTGCATATCCTCTGCATTCGTCTGTCTAAAGCAGAATTCCAGCCGTGCTAGAGACACTCCAGGCAGCCCCAGGAAACAGCTGCATCTAGAAGGCAGAAGCTTTAAAAGGTTTAAAGCAACATCATGCAGTAAGGATTCTCAACATTACCTAAACCAGAGTAAGTACTTAACATTAAGTGCTGCATAGAAACAACTCAAGTCATCCTTAACAGTCCATTAAATGAATCATTTGGTATATGATAACATGTAACTTGTGAAGTCTTTGTCTATTTGCTAAAGAGCTAGGAAGTTGTTCTCAAAGGGAACAGGGAATGGTTGCCACATGACAAGTGGATTTAGCTTGCCAGATAGCAACAAGAGACAAATAAACCCCACAAAACTCAAAACACACATTGCACCACTCCCACCCTCCCCAAACATCACATCACGTTTATGTATGAAGTCACTGCTACTTATTACCGTACAGTAGGGTTTGATTTAGTGCCATCAGTACAGGTATGAAGAGGCAAAGAAAAAGCAGCCCAGCTGTCAAGGGTTAACATTACAGGTTTCAAACCCTGTTAGGCACGAATAAGGCATTATGCTAGGCTACCACACTAGGAAGACTCCTGTGAAAAGTAAAAGATTCTGTCCTGAGCTCACACATGCTTGAGAGAGGTTCTCCCATATGTGGAGCAAAACCGTATTTAACGCGTCTCCTCGGTGCGCCCTGTTATCCCCTAACTTCCCGCACACATGGGCGGGCAAGTACACATGTAGCCAGGTGCTTCCATTCTGGTGCCAGCCTTTGCTAAGCGTCCACAACATAGACAGACAGAGGGACAAAAGCTAGATCATGGTTTCTTTTTATTTTAAGATGTCACTATTAACACACATTAGTCAAGCTATCCTAAGTCAACCCCTAGACACCTAGGGAATCTAAAATCCTCTAAGATTTTATTAGCTCAAGAAACCACCATTAAAAGCTTTGATTTTAGTGTTTATGTAATAAAGTCTAACAAGCCTGACATTCTGTTTCACCTTGTCAGACTAATGTGCGCTTTAGTGACAACATCCATTTACAAATCAATAATACATCATACATCATCCCCAGCTTTACCTCTGGAAAGTGCTAAATGGAGTCAATGAACTGTCTATTTACAATTTCAAAACCTAATATATTTACAATAGAAACCAAAAGTATTTAAAACCATTAAATATAGTGTTTAACTCTGCTATATTAGTTTACATGAACACAGCTTACCTCTGGCATCATATTTCCAATGCTAATATTTCTGCCAGTAATTTACGATTTTTTAAAAAATTGCTATTCCTGGAGGGGAAAAAATAAAAGCTTAAAAACCAACCCAAAACCTCCAGGGATTTCAGAGCCCTGAGGAATAACCCACCCTAGACAGTCTTCAGGTAGAAGTACTGCAGTATTCAAGAGAGACTTCCAAACTCCAGGCAAGCCTTTAAAACCTAATGCATATGTAAAACATTAAGAGTCAGTAATCCATTGAACAGGTTTACTGGAGTCACTGCTACCATTCAGTTTTTACTAGTCCGTAGTCAAGAAGGAAACTGCTGCTTTGCTGCTTCTCCCTCCATCACATTCCCTCCACCCACAGAAAGTGTTTTGTGCACCATCATCCAGAAGAGCTAAGTAGGCATCGTCTTCTCCTCTTTGCTGAAAGGCTGAACCGAGCCCGGCTTTACCCATGACAGCCCAGAAACCTGCATACTTTTGCAGTGCTGGTCTTCTGGCTTCTTCTAGGCAGAAGAGAGTTAAAGTCAGAATTATTAGATACCCCAAACCCCCTCAAGTCCCTCCCCATCCATTTTACCTTTGGCAAATACAAGCATAGAAGAGGTTAGCATCGTTTCCTCTCCTCAAAGAGGAACAGTAAAATGGCTATTGCTTCAATTTCTGTGAATCTGTGTGGCATCTGCAGAACTACCTCACATTACAGGAGAGTTTTAATGACTTAGTTCATGTCCTGCTACCCCATCATACCATAAAGTTCAAAAGATACTCCTTGAATAGCGCCTTTTGCTTGAAGGCCACAGCCCAGCACCACTGCACTGCTATTTGCCAAAGTTCTTGGTTCCACAGAAAGAAGCATCAATCCAAATCAAAATGTTTCTGTCCTTATCCTGCCACTCTAACTGTAGCATTCTACCTCGTGATGCTGGACATACTGTGGAGGAGTACCGCACCCCAGCGAAGGCTTCTGAACACAGCTGTGGAGTTTCTTAATGCTTTCCAAGGATGGTCCTTCCCTTCCCTGAGCATTTATCATGGTTAAATGCTTCAACAGTAACTATTTCTACCCACACGATGCAACAAACATTTGAAACTGACTATTGCAATTAAGAAGACAAAAAAAAAAAAGTTTCAAGTTGACAGATAAAGGTGCAACTTCAAGCATTTGTAGACTTAAAGTAGTTTAAGAAGATTAGTAAATTAGATACCTACTCCAGCAGGTTAAAGAAACAGAATAGCTTGCAAGTTTTTTGCATACTAGGAACTAGCCCTTCCTCCACAGCGCTACAGGCTCATCAGATCATCTGTATGCCAACTACATCAAACCTGGAATGACGCATCAAGTTCTAGAAAGGGATAATTAGGTGAGTAGACTTTATTGTACTACAGGAAGCCTTTTGCCTGACAAAGTAAATTAAGTCAGCAAGAAAACCAGACCTGTACTACTTCTGTGCCTCCCCATGTTTTGTGTAAAAGCCAACGCTGTGTGACAGAATTACCATAGCACATCAGACAAACAGCAAACAAGAGGGATCAGTTAGGCTTGAGCCTGGCAGAGTAGCACCTGCCCATGACATGCTGCTCAGGGGACACCACCTAGCAAAAGCCACGTGCGCAGCAGGGAACTGGGACATCACAGCCTTTCCTGGGCTACAGTTCTAGCATGGCCTAGTTGTTTCCCAAGGCACAGGAATTACACGGGTAATGCACAAGGATTCAGGGTTGCAGAAGAAAGGAAAGACAAGGTGCATGCTTAGGGAACTTCCTTTTGCACGGAAGGAAAAAAAAAAAAAGGTTGGAATGCAAAGGCGGCCCTGAAGCTTTGATTCAGTAATGAAAGATCTCCCAACAGAACAGAACAAAGCAGTTGAGGACTGTCAGGTTAGGCAGAAGTGGTAACAGTCACGACAAGTTCAGAACAAGCTAATAGGCAATCTGCAAATCTCTTCTTTCCCCTTCCTCCCTTCTTTCCATTCCTAAACAAAAAAAATCTGCAGAGTGTGCCAACAAAGCTTTCTAGCTGGCTAAACGACCGATTGTTCAACACACTGAAGTTAGAACAGTGACATAACTGCTTAGTTAGGAGACCAAATCAGTTTCAGCACACCTGCTGATCCCAAAGAGGGGTGGAATAAGGTCAGTCTAGTACATGTTTGTCACAACGAGACAGAGCACCCTTCTTCCCTTATCAGGCAATAAACCCTTACTATAGTGAGAATCTGGACTTTGCACGTACCTTCTGAGTCAACATCTTCTCTCTAGCTTCATCGTGTATAGCTGGATTCCATGGAGAAAAACTACGGAGAAAGTATAGTTATCTCTTACTTTGCATTTTTGCCAACTACAGCATAGACAGAGTAGAAAGCATCCATTTTCCTTGGTTTAGTTTGCTGAATTTCAAGTAACGTACAAGTCTGAGTTTTCAGTGTTAAAACATAGTTAAGAACTAAATTCACATTGTCACAATCTTTTTCAACAAGAAATATTTAGGTTTTCATTTTTATTTACAATGACAATTCAGCAGGTGTTGCATGAAACATCACTCATATTCACTATAGAGCTGACCCATTCTCCATGCAGTCAAGCTTAAAAGTATTTAAAAGCATGACCAGAGCTACAGTCATGCAAACAGAGTTCAGGAAAACTCAAAAGCAATATTTACTCCATGGGTATCTCTATTTGAGGGAGGTGAGGTGGTTTGGAGGCTTTTGTTTGTTTGTTCGGGGTTTTGCTGAGGTTTTTTTTTAAGTTTTGGTCGCTTAGCAAATAAACAGTAAACACAAGTGTCTGATTATATTTAAGATTCAGTTAATACTAAACAGAAGGAAACAAGGGTAGAAATATTCAAAGTATCGCTACAGATGTAAGAAAAAAACAAACAGGTCAGTCAACTTGGCAGAGAAAGGCTTCAAATCAACACCTATACCAACACTTGTTCTCAAAACATTAGGGGATAGTGAATTTCCTCAAGGTACTCACATGATTGCATAGGGATCCTCTATTTTAGGCTGATCAAATAAATGACTGCTGCATAGTTTGACACTGTCCACCACTTTACTTTTGAACAGCTGAATATCTTTTTCATACCTGCAAGAGAGAAGTAACGTTAAGTATTTGCAAGGAGGAACAAATTTCCTCTAGAAGCACAGACAGACTTGGCAAAGCCTTAACTTTAGTTCCTAGTGCAACCCACTCCAGAGGTAGGGAGCACGAACTGATAAACAATTTTACAGTTCTCTTGTTTCTGCAAGTCTATGCAAAAAAAATCTCTTAGCAGACTGTATCTGTAGGCATGGAAGATACTTACAGCACTGCAGCCTCAGGGTTCAGAGGACTAGTTGTATCAATCTTGTAGAAGACTCTACGAGCATACATTAATACTTGCCATATGTGATTATGATTTCGCCTGAAAAGAACAAAACACAATGAAGAAAGGAACAAACTTCTTTCTAATTATACATCAATATGTTACCACTAACCTCCATTTTGCAAATGCTCTTTTCACATCCAGTTCACCAGATAAAGGATCTACCAGCGGATGGAAGACAGGCAGATCAAAAACCAAGCGCTGCATTAGAAAAAAAAATTCATTATGACAACTTCAATCCTTATGTTAAAACCTCTGGGTGATGGTCAGTCAGATGTTGCTTCCAAACACTAACTAATTGTTTCTGTATTAAAAAGAAAGCAATCTGAAGTGATTTATACCAACTGTGAAACTGTAACCCAACACACCCATGTTACACGCAGGGTCTTGTCCTCTCTCACATACTTATCACCAAATCAGGAAACTAATCCAGCTAATTGCACAAGCACTAGTGCCAACACAGGTAATAATATCAGATGAGATCAGATTAAAGGAGTTTTTCTGGTTTAGCTATTTGCGACCGAAAGCTTTTTACATACTTGAGCTACAATCAATACTGCTTTTATCCTACACATTTTTAAGTAAACTGTGCAGTGACACCACAGTGCTTCAGTTCTCTACAGCTAGTTTCCTCTGGTGTTCATGCATTCTTCCAAAGGAAGGTTTTAAAGCCCTATGCTAGCATAAGAATGATGGCTGCATGAAAGATACTAAAGTCTAATCTTTGAAAGAAACTATTTCCCGCTAGCTCTGCCCTTTTTAAGATGATAGCTGTACACAAAACTTGACACCAAGCAGACAGCTTCCTGACACAGCAACTTGTTCTCAGCAGTTACATACACCTGTCCCCCAATCTTCCTCTCACAGGAATATGGCCAAGAGGGCCGGCTGCTCTGCTATGGAATCAGACTGCCACAAGATTTTTTTGTTGTTGTTGTTGTTTTTTGTTTGTTTTTTTTAATTTATGTAATAACTTGGATACTTTTCCCTAAAGAGAAAAAGAGAAAGCAGAGATGGAAAGTAACACCATATTATCTATCTCCCTTTGCTTCACCAACTTTCTCCTCAAGTTCTTTTAGTTCTTTGTTGCAAAGTAATTTAGAAGAGAGGCAAGAAATCCTGTAGTACTATAGCAAGCACAGCACAGGTGTCTGGATTTTATGTTCCATTCTATTGCTACTCAGAATTTAGATACTTTTTTTAAGCATTTTGACATTAACTTCCTTGCCAAGGAAGTAGGAGATCAAGAGTTGAGGTAAAGAAATGGTTGACTACTTAATATTCTAACGCATTTAACCTCAGGAAGTTCACTCAACACCAGCCTCGGTAATCAGAGCAACATGATTCCTCCACAGATGTTAGGCAATATGTACAAGACATCACAAATGAGCCCAGCGAACTGAACAAAACTAGTTCAAGGAAATGAGAAGCTAATTGGTATATTAGCTTTAACAAAAAGTCATACTTAAAACACCAGAAAACAAGAAAAAACCAAGACACACACAACCACTTACCGGGCAGTCTCCATCTGGGTAATTATCAGGAATATAGACAGTAAATTTAAACACACCATCCTGGTAGAGTCCATGTCTTATGAATATTACACCAAACCACACTGCAAGTGAGAAAGTTTGCTTGAGTGAAAGAATTTTAAAATACATTTTTAGATATATGTATTTTTAAAAGTTTTAAATTTAACTTACTTAATGCTGATCGGTAAGATGGCTGCACGTAGACACCTGGCAATTTCTGCTTTACAACCAAGGTACTGCAATTGGAATCAGTATTTAGAACAGCTCCACAACTACACTAAATCTACAGCAAGCTGCCGACAATAAACCCAGAATGTACTATCGATAGCTTAACAGGTCATTTCTTCACAAACTTACAATCAGTTCCCAAGGGCAGATTGCTCACAGAAGGAAGGGGCAGAAAACTAGTGAAACCTTATTCTTTCCCTCTTGCTTTTCTTACTCTTCCACTTAAGGAGATACTAACAGAAAACATTCTTTCTCCTGATAAAACTGTGAGTAGAGGAGTAGAAATAAATTCTTTCCCCAGTAGATGAATGTAATGCACGTCAGTACTGAAATTTCCACTTATTTGCTGAATTCCCAGTTTCGAAAATAAAGAAGAAAAAAAGAAATGCAATTCAGTAATTTTGAATGCAGATTTGCAGTCAATTGTAGTTAATTCTGAATTGTGACCAAAGCTTTAACTTCAATTTTAGAGGAGTAGTTTTCCAGTTTTAGATAAGACTATGCTGCAGGTCAAACAGAAATTACACTGGCAACCCAACAAAACGAAGTAACAGAGAATAAAAAGGACAGGTAAGAAGCAGGGTATATTAGAGATCTGGATGAAGTGATTCCAGGCATCTCATTCACAGCATAGGCCAAGCCATTTTCCCAAACTTGCACTTATTTGCTGTTTCACTTCCTGTGATGATAATCCAGTCACGATCTTCAGTCATCAATGACCAGTGCAATTATGAAAAGAGTTTCTCCCTCGCCCTTTGCCATTTAGGAAAGTCCATTTGATAACCAACAGTACTACCAGGGCAAAATGTGCTACTTTTACTATTTTTCAAATCAATGAACACAAGAAGTTGCCAGTAAGTTTAACCCACTGTAGTTGTGAGGTATGCAAATTCTACTGAACGCTACAAATTATAAACCAAATTATTCACTTCATAGGTTTTCCAGTTACTTGCCATATAGGTCCATTAAATTGAATGCCATGTGCTTGCACAAATAAACAATAATCTTAAAGCAAAATATTAACACAGTTCTCCCCTTCCAATTTCTATAATATTTCCCTAATAATTAATTTGTAAAGTTTACATTATGATACCAGTATATTTTTACATGCTGCAGAAGAAAAACATCTTTCTTGAATTAAGAAGTCAGGGTCAGTTCCCTGAAAAAAAAAATTAATGTTTTGAGAGTTCTCATTTTCGATTTAATGGTTAAATGCAAGAATTGAGACTTGGTGTTGCATAAGGACTCCAGGGATTTCATTCCAAAAGGCACTACATGCTTGAGAATCCAGTATGTTTGTTACAGAGGAAGTCCCTTCAGCTTTGTAGCACAAGACAGTTTATGTAACTTTATATAACTTGGAAGTTTTGCAGACAAAGAGAGATTTGTGTGCTCCCACAGCAGTCTGCAAATCACTAGATTGGATCAAACACAACTGATCCAAAGAAAGCTATTTAAATTGCACTAAGTCCTCCCTCATAAGTTTCATGTTAAGTATCATTGAAAGACAGGAAAGAATACAGTCTTCCTAATATCCATTTAATAAGCTGTGTCAGGCAGCCTTCAAGTGTTCCATGTAACAGCTGAAGGAAGCTCCCACATCCTAACTCCATTAGACAGTACCATACATTCATAACCATTTTCCCACTAGACATCTGCTAGCTTCCATTTTAATATTGGTCTCAAAAAGTCAGTATTTTTGAACAGAAAGCTATTAGGATAACTAGTCAGGATGCCTAAACCCAGAATGCATTACTTGAAGACTGGGAAATGTAATAATTCAAAGAATCACATCCAAACACGCTCCTTAAAATCTCATCTCATTTTCCTCTCCCCTGCTACCTCAAGAAATTGAGACTGCTGCTCCAGAAAAAGAATTTTGTGGAACCTAAGTTTTACTGCCTTCTTCAAGGACTAAGGCAAAGATACCATGGAAGAACTAGATCCCTGCACATTTTTTCCCACTAAAGCATAAGCCCAGTGACCTAAAAAAAGACAAAAAAAAAAAAAAAGTTAAAACTTACAATTCTGCAAGGAGGGAATACTCCAAATAAAAAGGCCCATAAGAGGCATGTGTTCCATTTGTCGACTGGGATGACGTGGCAGGTGAAGCAGGCTTGGTTATTGGCACAGCATTCTTTGGAATAGAAGGCAACTGTTTCTTTGTAGAGGCTCGTAGAGGACTCGTTCGCACCTCTCCAGTCAAAGTTTTCTCTTCAGCTTCAGGTCTCTTAAATTAAAAGAGAGCCATGAGATAACAGATCATATTTCATAAACATTTAACGTACAAACATATTTTAACACAGGTTTAAACCCAAGCTTGCTAATTACAAGTTTGGCCAATGAAACATATCTTGGGTTTTGGTGTTCTATTGCATGGGGGTGGCATCTCTTTGGCTTCTGTTTTTAAGTAGACTTTTATTCAATCAAGCCTAGCCGACAAGTACAAAAGTCATCAATGCTGAATGGGAAATCTGCCGATTAGAACAAATGCGTAAGTAGGCTTACATTTATTTAGAAACTGGAACCAGATAGTATATAACTTCAGCTTAGAAGCCATTCTATTTCTAGCACACAGTGCATCAAGAGAAATCATTTCCACTGACAAGCATCCTCAGGTTCTAGACTTCAAAGAGTTTTTAAAAGTAGTGTAGTAAGGCTGAGATGAAATAAGAACCTTCTACAGAAAATTTCATTTATTTCACTTTCTGTCTGTGCTTAAGACACCAGCATCCCATTTGGAGCTGGTTATGTAGTCCATTCCCACTGTGAAAGAATCACCATTTGACAGCACTATCGAGCCCAGTTTAAATAGTTTTGCTATAGCAAACTTTTTATGCCTATGCTGTCTTTTATTAAAAAAGAAAAGACAAACAAAAATCCATTTTCTACTTAATACAGTGTTCTCTAGCAGTGTAGCAGTGACCAACTACGTACAGACCTCAAAATCATTCTACAGATTGCCAAGAGAAACCTGCAGACCACAGACTTGTGATTAGGCTAGTTGTGGTGACTAAAGGCATGATTTAGGCTACAGTGTTTTGTAGCACTTGAGACTTGGACTAGTAGCAATACCTACGTCACAAGCATCATCATCATCAAAGTTATGTAATTTGCCCTGGCACTGAACACCTGAGAAGCTATTAACCCTAGAACTATCATGCTTTTATACATACAATCTAAAGTAGCAATAGCATTATGGCGGCTCAGTTTTGTCAACACTCGCTGCACATGCAGTATCTGGCTAAGGTCTATATAAGACAGTAAATGGATATCCTAAGAAACAAGTGTTTCAGCCATTTGAACAAGTTTGTTTCATCTTTCCTACTTAAAGATGCTTCAGATAAGAAAAGTCAACAAATTCTGGAGTAGACTGCAACCCCAGTCACATTCCAGTTAATGCAGCTCAAAGCTAGCTTACCCCGTGACTGAAGAAGACCACAATCCTCGGGATAACACACACACTCCAACTGAATGATCATCTGATGGTCTTTTCCAGAACTGCTACTGCCCCTCAAGCGCACGTTAACACCTTATGGCATCCATCCATTAAATACCTACCTTGCGCACAGAACTTGTAGACATGCTCCAGAAAGGGTTCATAACGTGTATTCCAAATAAAGGACTGCAACTTCTCAGTGTCTTCAGAGTGTCCTCAGGTCTCTCTGGTTTATACCTTAAAAATACATAGAATGCATTCTATAAGATAAACAGGGCTTTATAAATAGGATTCAGAACTAATTCTGCAGCCAGCTTTATATTTTTGTAACTTCAGAAGAAAATGTCTTGTAGTTAAGACTGACAATAGTTAAAACTGCCAACCAGGACAATAATACGGTTGTCAATGAAATATTTTTTGTGTGTGAAACCCTGCCTTCTTTCTGCTAGAAAGACACTTCAGATTCTGCATTCCATGTTTTGTCTTGCCAACTGGAAAAAAAGACTATCTATTGACTCTGCACAGTCAAGAAAGATCCTCCGCACATGCAAATATCAAAAAGTTATCACTTCACAACTCAAGTCCAGCACCGGACAGTAATACAATGGCTTACTCTTGTAGTTATGGTTAAGCGCTGCCCCTTGCATACACTGCTGACTTTGCACGTTTCTGAAGCGCTCCAGTTTGAAAACATCTCTGCTGTTCCTAGTGAAACAGATGAGACTCCCATTGAGTTTGCATCATGTGTGTGTCATTTTGTTTTCATCTGCACTGGAACATCACCAGGAATAGACAAAGCCACAGAACACAGAAGTTTTTCTGTAGCTTATTTAATGGTTTCGTTATAAGCACTAAGGCTTAGTGCTCTTTAGATCAGCAGTTCAGTAACAAGAACTTCAGCAGTATTTAGAGTTTCAGTGTGCAATCTACTATCCATGTCCTTGGCTTTCTCACTTTTTTTTTTTTAAGTCTTTCTATTGTTCGTGCAAGAATTATTATCTATAGCACCTCTTGTCTGGCACAGCCTATTTCTTCCACTCTTTTTTTTCCCCTCCTGTTCTCCTAGTTTCCCCTCCCCGGCCCCCCATTTGTGGCTACATTAACTGAGGTTTTGAGGCAATTCACTTTACTCAATTTCTTTAATAGGAAGTTGTACAACATTGACCAAGGCAATTTACAGGATGTCACAGAAAGACAGAATGGCAGAAGCTTCTATTGAGGTCAACACTACATTTTTCTACAGTACACAAGGCACCACCTGTTGACCCATTGATTTGATTAGCTTATAGAGAAAATGGTAACATTATGATCAAAAAAAAATCTTCCTAAAATGAAAATAACTGCCAATCTCATTAAAAGAAAAAAAAAATAAGCCAGACAATTTGTCCAAAAAAAGTCTAGCGGTGGTAAATTTTTAAAAGAAACATTGATAAGAAATCATAGATAACCTTCTAGTCTATATAGCAGCCAAGCATTCAAAAAAATGCAAGCACCGTTCACAAAAGTGATGAAAGTTAATTAATTTCCCCACCCCTAAATCATCTCAAACATTCCATTACACACGATTCCTCCAGATACTTTTCCTCTTCAGCAGCCATAGAGACTCACATCATTCTGAGCCACTGAAAACAGAAAGTCAAAGCACAGCTCCTGCGCTGGGGCATGCCCTGTGACCACAGTGAAATGATGTTTTCACTTTTCTCCATGTCCTGTCTGGAAAGCAGGGCCATGCCAGAGGGCTATGCCGTTGGCCTCTTCTCTTCTGTGGAACTCAGCCAGACTAAGACAGCAAGATGCTAGGCTTGGAAGGTACAAGACATTTCCTCGGGAAACTTCAGTGTTACCAGAGGGAGAAGGAACTGACGCACAAAGACAACACCTGAACGCTATGGCTCTGATGAGAGAAAAGTGCTCAGTGGAAGCTGAGGTACAGGTTGGAAGACAATCAGCTGGCATCTGGCATGATTATGGGGTTTGGGTGGGATGGTTTTCTTTGTTTGGGCTGATGTTTTTTTAAGACTAAGTAATATAAATTGCATTATTTCAGAACCAGAAATATGACACACAGGAGCTGAGCAGGACAAAGAAAAAAAAAAAAAAACCAGCCTAACCTATTACCAGTGAAACAGGGAACTGATCTAGAGGCATGATAACTGGTCCTAGATGGAGTTCAGTCACTGACTCCACCTTTCAGAAAGCAGCTATACATCTACCTCAGTACACTTCCAGCTTTGTTGAAAAGCTTTTAATTATAGAGACGCCTATTTACAGGCTATTAAGGCTATCTCCACATAAAACATTATTTTAGGTCTAGTTAAACTACAGAAATTCTCCTACACAGAGATATTTTATGCAGTTTCCTGCCAGTAATAAGGGATACATGGTGTTGTCCTAAACTTACTGTTAAACTGTTTCCAGTCTCATTCACCTGTTAAAATACTATTTATGACAGAGAATTAACAACCTCAGACTACCAGCTTCCCAGAGGAGGATCACTTTAAAAGACTTTCAAGATGTTTAGAGTTTGTTTATTTCAAATGACACTCACTTCGTCTAGCTATGCTACATAAGAGTGGAGAATGATTTCAGTACAGGAAACTTACCCACAACTGCTTATGCTCTCTAGTGCCTTTACCTCACAGTTTACTACCCCACATCAATCACAAGAATAATTAAAAAATACATTTAAAAAATAATCAAGTAACAGCACATTTAAGTTAGACCATTTATCCTACACTATGCAGAAAGTCTGCAGCAGACAAGGAGAGCCAAAACCCAGTATCATTAAATAGAATTTCTAGGCAGTTCAGGCATTCGGTATCACACGGGGTTACAACGTCTACTACAAGGTACCCACCGTTATGGAAGCTTACGGTGCTGCAACTACTGAAACCATCAGCTTCCCAAAGGAACCCAATACATGCTCCTCATTTTACAAAAAGGGAATAAACACACTCAAAATCACCACCCTGTCTCCTTTTGCACTGTCATCATTCACAGTGCCTTAGTTAACAGCAGGCTTAATAGTGTGCCACTCAGTAATACTTTCTACTAATTACTACTTCAGGAACAGAAAATAACAGCACCCCTCCTAAGCAGTCCTCCTCCTATGGACTTTTTATAGATCTCTTTTTCTCTAGTGCCTTCCTTTGAGTACAACAGCAATTAAAAAGACACAACACAGACTTGTGAAGAGACATTACTTCAAATGCTGCTGCTTCTTCAAACTCCTATACAGCACTACATTACTGACGTCCTACCATACCTGGACCAAGCAAGCCACCTGCCACCAAGCATAGCCTTATGTTGATGTTCACCAGCACTGAGATACAAAATACATGAAAGCAGTCAGAGCAAGTGTAAACTCATGCAGTACTTCATCATCACTCTAAAAAACATCAAAAACACTCATCGCGAACAAAACCCAAAGTTTTAAGTACTTCTCTTTTGCACCTTTTCCTTCTCTACACTAGGTATTCTCATTAAAGCTTACTTCTATTATTTATACCTATTGTCATATCATGTGTCAAATTTTTCCCGTCGTCAGCAGAGTCATTAAACACAACACTAAATCAATCTGACAAAAACTTCATCTGCTTCAACACAGCACTTTTCTAAATATTTTCCGGAAATATAAACAATTCCCCAAGAAGAAAAAGAAATGTATGGACAAACATACAACACGTACAATATAAATTTTGATGTATACATGTTTTTAATGCCTTTTATTCCCTGCCTAAAAGGGAAGGGAATCACTCCTATATGTGAGAACGAACAGAGCTGATCAGGCAGAGCACTAGCAGAGAACAATACGTGTTGATCACAACACTATTACATGTTTGCCCAGCAACTCTGCAGCACACCTACTCCTGCCCTTCTCAGGACTTTGCTAGCCCACACCTTAACCCACTGGGCAACGAGGGAGTCGCTGAAGGAATGCTGGCGCTGAACAGGAACACTGACCAGCCAAGCCTGTTCCTCCAGAGAGGGATTACACCTTCCCTACCGACACCTGCTGCTATGACTTCAATCCTCCAACACACCTCTTAAGGAAATCATAACCTATGCCAACGAAACCGGCCCTTGTACAACAGCTACCGGGTTAAAAGACACAAGGGGACGACCCGCCAAGTTTCACAGCACAGCCGGGCTCGCAGAGGGGACTGTCAGCTGGAGGAGAACCGGTGGGTCACAGCAGGACACAAACTAGCCCTGCGGAGCCCCGAGAGCCGAGCGGGGAGCAGCCTGCCCTGTCAGTCCCGGCCGTATTTCCCGAGGCCGCGGCTGTGCCCGGCACCGCAGAGCGACGCCGCCTGGAAGGGTGTGGAGGGAGGCCCGCCGGGCCCCAGCCCCGCTGGCGGCCGCCCCAGGGCCCTGAGCAGCCGCCCCGAGCCCTGGTGCTCGCCCCCGCCGGGAAGGGGCCGCAGGGCGCTCCGCGCAGAGGGGGCGCGGGGCCGGTTTCCCCGCGAGGGACAGGGCTGTCCGGGCCGACAGACGCTGCGCAGCGGCAGCAGCTCCGCACGGGGCGGGCGGACGGACGGACGCCGCCCGCACCGGCCCAGCCCCTCCCGGCGACAGGTGAGGGCCCCGCGGGGCGCAGACAGACGACCCGCTGCCGTGGCCGCCCCGGAGCGCGGCCGGGGCTGTCCGCCGCCCCCTGGTGCCGGCGGGGACCGTCTCCCCGCGACCCCCGCTGGCGTTACGCCCGGNCCCCTCGGCCAATCGCCGTCCGGTTCTTCCGGGAGGGCTGCGCGGGGCGGGGCGGTGGCGGCAAAGCTAGCCACTCACGGCCACCCTCCTCCCCGTGATGCAATAAGGCCGACTGCTCTCCTGTCACGGCGCGGGGTGCACGGCCGCTGAGGGTTCCGCCCTGGGGACGGGGACTGGCCCGCGTGCCTGGGCGGCTCGAGGCAGGCAAACCAATGGGGCAGTGGTGACGCACCTGTCACTCTCCCAGCAGGAAGAAGGCGCTAGGACCGCGGCTTAAAGCAAATGAGCATCTCTCACTGGCCGGCGGTGGGGAGCGGGGAGGCGTGCGATTGGCTGGCGGGCCGGGGCCGGGACAGGGAGCAGCCAGTAGCTGGCGGGGGGCGGGCCCTAGCGGCCGCTTGGGGGCGGGGCCCGGGACGCGTGTCCGGGAGTGGCGGAGCCGCGGCAGAGGCGTTCCCGAGACGGGAGGGGGCGCGGCCATCACCGTCACGGCGCGGGTCCTGGCAGCCTCGGCGGCGTCGGTGCGTCACTGCCCTCTGTCCGAGCGGAAACCGCCGGTTGTGCGGCGCAGGCGGAGCGGTTAGACGGCCGGATTGTCGTCACAGCCTCCACGAGCTGCGGAAAAAGGCAGAGAAGAGAGGACGGTGTAACTGGGGAATCCGTAACAGCCGGTACCTTCCCTGCGCACGGCCAGCGGCAGCCCAACGCGGCACAGGCCGGCTGAGGGCCGCACGGCGGCCGAGTGCAGATGCGGATCCCTGCGCGACGGGAGCGGGCGTGCCCGGGGCCCAGGGGCGGCGGGAGGAGAGCACCTGGCCCCTGGCCCTCCCAAACAGTGGGGCAGCGAACCGTGCGGGCACAAGGCAGGACCTCCAGCCTCCCACCAGCGGTGACTTCATCAGCCCTGGGCTTCTGCCGCTTTTCTTTAGCGGGCTTCTAAAGATGGGCATGGTACAGAACACACTTCAGCTGCATTTTTCCCCTTTTTGAGTTAGTACATACCAGCTTCTGATACTATCACTGAGCAGGTAGACGTAGATGCGCACAGTGTTAATTGATAGTTACCTACACATATACATACGTATACACACAAAATTTAGGTCTAAAAAGCTGCTGAAGGATCAAAATAACAAACCTCAGGAGTTAGGCTTTGTTTGTAATTCGAATTTTTCTGAGCCTAGTAGAACACTTACAAAAATGCTATACCAAAACTAATTTCTCAAGGTTTGGAAGATGACAACAAAATCCATGCTATCTCACGAATAAGAATCACACAGAAAAATCAATGAGTACCAGGTGGATTTCTGTTGTTCCTAAGCTGTGAGCAAAAATAGCAAGCTAAGGTTATCACTTTGTCTCAATTATTGTACCTTTCTCCTTTCTTCCTGCCCTCAAAACGTCACTTTAAAATCTTCAGTCAGTTAACAGTGTTGTTACTCTGGCCGAACCACTGTCTCACTAAAACCCGTTTGCAGTTTCCGACTCCAGCATTTCAAGTGCAAGCTCTTTTCCTGCAGCCCTGAAGTGCTGTACAACGTCCGTTGCGGTTCACACATCCTACATTTCCAGTCCCCACCACTGCTACGTGCAGCAGCACTCACCTGGCACCTCCTTTTCTTTCTTAATCTCTCTCCTGCTCTATATAATTTCTTTTTCCTGCTCTAAATCTTTTCCCACCATCTCTCCTTTGAAGATTCTGTTTCCAGAAATCTTTTTTTACGTGGTTACCATCATCAGTGGGCTTTTCAGACCTAGCCATTCCTCAAAGAGTCTTGCCAGTGTTAGGTCCTGCTCTTGCTAACGAATGCAAGATGATCACAAAATGCTCATTTGCATGTTGTGCAGGTGTCAGACCTTATACTGCAAAATTCTGTGTCTTGAACAACGTTTTAGTGTTAATTGAGTGAACGTGTTCAGGATGTTGCAAAACTGTATCACAATCATAATGTGAATAATATTTTAACTTTGATACCAAGGACTGAGAGGAATACTTTACCGAGCCATGGAACATAACACTGTTAATCCTCCAGACCCCACTATCATCCAAAATTTCCTATTTTACCAACTACAAAAATAATACTTCAACAAGAAACAAACTAATTTTTGTCTAATACATTTTCTTAGATTGTTTCTTCTGAACCGCTGATAAGGAAAACACTTTTCCCATCATTTTTTACTACAACACCATCATTTGTGGGAATCCAGAAACAGAATCTGTTTGCAATCTGGCTGCAAGGTCATCACTTCAAATAGAGTCTCTGTGCTCAAATGATGCTAAATGTTTTCCTAAAATATCACAGTACTCTGCTTTAGGTCCCTTGATTTGTTGCATCATTTTGTCCTGTGTATGATGAGGTGAGGAAATCTGAAAACATGGCTTTCAATAAAATGCAATAGTAAATCTTTTGGTGTATGCATAAACTTCATGTAGCAGTACTGATTGTACAGCTGCAGTGTAATAAAATCTATTCCTTTTGCTTCTGAAACCCAAAGCCCATCTGAGTAGAAGTCCTCAGGTGAGCTTTACGCATCAGGAAAGTTACATAAATATATATTTACATGCTGGTAAATCAGTAACACTTGAATAGTTAAACATAATGACTTTGAAGAGGAATGCAGAAAGTTGACCTGCAAGCTGAACTAAAATACAGAGCCTCAAAAGATTACATGGTAGCCTAGATTCCCTTCTTAGTCATACCAGATCTGAATGAATTTGACTTAACAAAATCTTTGTATTTTGACCATCATAAGAGAATAATCTGGCCTAGAATGCTTTTTGTACATTGCTTACCTTATGAAAGGTTTCTTTCTTTCCCTATGTCTTGGTGCCTGTAGAAAATATTATAAGATTAATGCAAGTCTAAATAACCTTTAGATAAGCTTTTTTCCCTACCTTTAGATACTTTATATCTGTTTCACCCAGAAGTGTAAATACAGTAAGGCATTTAATTTAAAACAATGCTTTTAGGCTAGCATAGGAAGAAAGCGTTAGCCAAGATATTTCATAATCAGTATGTTCATACCCCAAACCCATATATACTCATAATCCAAATCCTAAAATTGCCAAGCCCCCATCTGTATCTCTGTGGAAGAAGGAAGAGTGTGACGGTCATATCCTTTAAGGCATATTCAACATTACATTTAATTGTTCTGCATGCAAAGACTCTGGATAGCTCTGACTGACTTAATCTGCGCCAGAATTTCACCTTGCAGTGGCAGGAATTCTGAGAAGTAATCTGAAGAGATAGGAGGGCAGCTAAGCGACAGCTTGAATTAGCTGGGGGGAATGCCTGGCACCACTAGATGGTGGTCTGCAGCTGTTCGAGTCGCGTATTGTACCCATAGGCAGAGGCTGACAGCAACACTTCATCGACTCAAACACAATATATGCTGTATGACAAAAAGAAATCATCAGGCCTACTGCAAACATGCATGCTTATTTCCCACTGAAGTCCCCAGTAGTTCTATAGGGAGACTAATAAAAGAATTTTGAAAAATAACCTATATAAGTACACCAAACATTACCTTACTTGATAACTATCAGTATTAACATGACTTTTTCTCTCTGAAATGCAAAGGGGAAAGATGGTATTTTCTCTTTTTTCAAAGCTAAAAAGCAGAATTACAAACATGGTTAAAAACCTGAACCCCAAATATCTTTTTTTGTACTTTCAAGTGATTTGTGTACTAGAAGAACATACTATCAACACTTTATAGAACAATCTAAGCAAAAATAAAAGCAGCCAAGTAGTCCATTTAGATATATTTTTTTAACCTTTGTGAAAATGGTGTACTCTCTGATGCAGGTATTATTTTAAATTTCTCCATGCTGGTCTCTGCATAATTACTGAATGGTGAATGTGGAATCGCTGATAATAGGACATATCCTTTCAATGAACCAGGAGTGAGAAATTATCAGATCCCTAAAATATGTTGATAAACATACTAGAATATTTAAAAATTGATGTTTTCATTTTAAATACATCTATGAAGCAGTGAACGGAAGGTTGTTTTACAGTGCACAACAAACAGAAGTTGCCCATAAGGAGGAATATATCATGTCGCAGTTTTCTCATCATTACGAAGGACAGTAGTACAAACACTATCTGGGTAAACTGTTTGGAATTGATATTTTCTGGTAAGTAATGCTGAATGTCTCTGGCCCTTTTTGCTAGGTAATGCCAGGTATATGCCAGAAAGGTATTTGATTTGGGAAGCCCTCCCTGAAACTTATTACCCAAAATGTTAGTTCCCATACAGGCCTTCACAGCGTGACAGAAAATGCTGTCCAGATGCACGGTTACCATTACATGTGCTGGGGTATCGGTCTCTTGAGCTGCTTTGGCACACCGCTCCATCTGCATTTGAAAGCAAGCACTGTTTTTCTCAGTTTCACCCAAATTTACCTTAGCGCAAGACAAGCCTGTTAACAAAGTATGAGAAAGAAAAGATCAAAATTAGTAAAGATTAATTAGAAGTTCAGGTTTTTTAGGAACAAGATTGGAAACAAACAGCAAATCAAATACAAATCCGCCCTCTAGCTTACACTGAACAGTGAGAGATTTCTCTAGTTGCTTAAAACCAAGCATAAGCTGAAAACTTTTTCTTTTAGTATTGTCAGTTAAAGATATTGTGCTTATTTTTCCTAATGTTTTTATTACAATAAAATTCCTAGAATGGACATAGCTATAGATGCACTAACATAAAAATGCTTTTGACTGCACATTTATTTTCCCTGTGGAAGAGATAAGACGAAGCAGGGCTAACTGCATCATCAAAATTTGTTACTTAGTTCTTAGGGTAGAATCACAGGATCTACTGTTGGTCTCTGCTCAGTCAGAACAAAAGGGGAAATCTTCAACTGCAAACTCACTATTTTAACAGAGAGTCAGAAATACTAAATTTATTTATTCACCATAGGAAGCCTCCTATCTTCCTAGGCTCACTTCATATAAAAAAGAATACATATGTGTATAATATTTAGATGTTTCTATCTTTGCATGGCTGTCAATGTATTTAACAACATGAGGGACTGGCTGTATTCCCAAATAGTAGAAGCTATCAATGACTAACTAAAGATCATATCATAGCCTTCAAACTATGCTTTCTTCAACATCTCATGTTGTGGAAAAACTACATTAAACATTTAAATCTGAATGTATTTCAGATTCCTTAATTTATGAGCTAGAAGCCTTAATTATCATGAGTCCAACTGTGCAGAATTCAGAACCATGAAACTTCTAAAACTGTTTTTAAGTACTTTTTTATTTGCTTTCCTAGTAGCTCTTTTTTGAATAGCAAGAATTACTGTTCTAAGATGACTTTTGATTCTGCACAGTATGATTTTCGAAGTAATTTTCCATTTTGAGAAGAAGGACTATTTCATCGATAAATTTAAAAAAAAACAAACCAACATTGGATACTTGAGTCTGACTACAAGCTTATAATGTCAGAATAAATCCCAAAAAAGAAGTCCTAGATCCCAATTGCACTGTTTTCCTACTTAGGGGAATACTTGCTTATAGGGTAAAATATCCCAGAAAAGATAAGTGGTTGAGAGGCCCTCGATTTGTTTGTCGCACGTTTTGAAAATATGCTCCATGGGTATCAAAATCTATGCCTTGTAAATGCTAGCATGTAAAATTAGCCTAAAAACTACAAATGCATACAACTTATGTCTATATATAGACATTTTCAGAGTAAGAGCCTATATTTAATTCTTACCTACTACTGATGAATTAAAATTCCTCATTTTAGATTTTTTACAGTCATTCTTTGATGATTTTTAATAAGCTGTTAATTAGATGTACAGCTGTAACTACTATTTCCTTATGAATAAGGTTTTTTTATTATTATTTTTTGCAATACCTTTCTTTTATGGAACATTTGGAATCATAATCATGTAAAACACTTTCAAAGAACTATGTATGTAATCTTATATTCTCAAGAATAACGAAGATTACAGAGTAATCAGTTTAAAGAATCTTTTTGAAAAATCAGTTTTGCAGAGAATAGTCATTAAAGTGCATCTGTATGAGACAACTTTGGCAAATCAGTGAACACAGTCCATGTAAACAACCTTTGATCAGCAGTTTCCACAATATCATTATGAACTCCAGTTTTTGCTGTAATGGTATGATATGATGAGTGAAAGGCAGACCAAAACAAATTCATAACTGTGATTTTCCATCTGAAAATTAATTTGTTGACTGAAAAATACCTACATAATTTCAGAGATGATAAGACATAATAAAGTAGGACTATTTTTTTCCCCACTCACACCTTGAGCCAGATTTCTACACAAAAGTCACTTTCCTTCTTTCATCTTCTTATTACTTTCCTGGTAAAGTGACATATTAAGCAGGTATGTAAGTGGTTGGTAATTTTAAAAAGCTGCATATTTAAAAAACTTAGTGTATGACTGATCAAAGAACTGAATATGAAGAGTAAAGACTGGAGAGAGAGGGTGAATATGCAAAGGAAGCTATCACATTCAGTGGGAAATAGCTATGAAAAGCTACCAAAGACTGTGCCTGCCTAGCTCAACTAATACAGTTCCAAACAGAGATGATTCAGGGCTCTCTGCTGCACAACACATCAGTAAGAATTAACAGGATCTGATACTTAGAGAAATAACGTGGAGTGTCCTATATAGAGTGAAATATATATACATTTCTGGCTTGAACTGAACAGAAATACTATAGACAGTACATAAAGAAAACAATTACTACATTTTGCTCTTTCTAAAGCTAGACTGAACACAAAGAGAAACAAAAGACTAGCAGCCTGGCATTTTCCCACAGCATGCACATCCTAAGGTTTGGGGTAGATGTGGTACAGTCTTTCTTCCAATGGAAACAGGCATGTAGGAGCCAGTCATGTCTCAGATCTGTTCTCAAATTTCTAGCCAACACAAGTGGAGCTGGTGGATGATGTTGGAAAATAGAGGAACATTTTGTTTCAGCTCCGTATTGATCCCTTGCAATGAGCAATAGAGAAGCAAGGAGAACACTGACTCAGGTGACCATCTTGGAAATGCTGACTGGATTCAGCATCTGGCTGTCTTCAGTTACAGCTGAAGAGCCTCAGAAAAAAGAACATCAAATATCTGCTCAGTAGGAAGCAACTTAAAGTCAAATAAGGTTATTGTTAGCTTCTACTGCATCACAACCAAGATATAGAAACTTCAGTCTGCCTCTCAATTCTGACTATTCACAACCAATTTGATGAGTCAGAAATTAATGTTTTAGGGATATTACAGACCAATTAAAAGTATTGACAAAATTCCCATGAACTTCAACAAGATTTCAGTTGAGATACTTCATCTACGAATAAGTACTTATGTTGGAAAAAAAAAAAAAATCTTCAGTAGAACATCTCTGTCCACATCTGCTTCAAGTCTTTTATTTTCTAGCTGGATTTTGGTAGCTTTCTATGCCATCTACAACTTTTATTTGTAGGTTAGTGTAGATTTGTACCTCTCATTCAGTTTGTTCTGTTTCCTCAAGGTATGGTGATTCTCATTTCATTCAGTCCTACCTTCTATCCATTTGACAGTAACCAAAACCACAAGATATTGGGAAGTTTCATTTTTTTCTTTTTCAAGCGACACAAGTAGTGTCTCTGCAGTTTCGAAACGCAGCTTGGCTGTTTGTGGTTTTCCTTTATTACATAGCATGTCATTCTAAAAAGCAAGAGTGTGATCTGAGATTAGATTTAAACTGAGTATTTCCAAACATCATGAGAATTCCTCTATCAAATAAAACTTTCATCTTAATTATCCTTAATAATTTCCACTTTGCAAATATAAGGTTCCTTAATGCCTTTGGAAAATGAAGACTATGAGAAAGAGACTGTATGAAGATAATCACGTCTCATTTTGCAGAATTTAAACACCTTCTTTCAGATAGTAAATCTAATGTTAATTAATAGCAAGGTACAATATTAGATCTCTCTCTCTTATGAAAATCCTGGATAGAATGTTCCCTGATGCAGTATTTTCTGTGTTATTTTATCTATCTTTTCCAATTTATAGCAGAGCATATTGCTGAAAAATGTCAAGCAACTTATTCAATAGCCAAGCAAAGAGCTACTGCCATAATTGAATTACTTTTCATTATTTCAGTACAGACTGTGTAATTATAAATTAATTTTTCTTTTTAAGTACCTCCGAAAATCCTGTCCACCAAACTTTTGAACACAAGAGAGGTGCTTTGGGTATTTGGGCTGGAGGAAAATTCCCTGTCTTCTTTAATTTATGACAGTCTCAGTCTATGTGTAGGCATATGCACAAGTCTGGATACATATGCATAAAGTGCTAATCCAAACACCCCAATACCTAATTTAAGTAATTATGGCAGCTGCATACCATGCTAAGCACTGTTTTTTTTAGAAAAGCTCATACTATTTTCATTTTCTGCAATACATGATTCAATATCCTAACTTCTAAAAACAATTTGTCTGAAACTAAGATATCTCTACAAAAAATATAGGCAACAATTTCTTTTTAAGGCCATTGCTACTTCCCATTGTAAATTGTATAAGCATGCTCTTAAAAAGAAACATGCAACAGATTGTATACAAATTGGAGAAAGTGATCCAACATTAAAACAATAGTAACACAACAGCTGTACTTTCATGTGAGAAAACCATTAAGCATACAATAGTTAACAACCCTTCCAAACACTCGTAACATTTCATAAAGCCAAATCAGCCACCATGACAAAATAAGCCTATTTAGAATTAAGATCTTTTTAATATTAGAGATTAGAAAAAAATCAATAACCACCATAAGGACAGGAAAATGTAACTCTCCTTCCTTCCTCTCTGAGTGTTTTTGTGATTAATCTGAAGATTTTGTTTCAAAACAATCTTTAGGGCTTGGCGTTGAAGTGTTCTGACTGGCTTCTTTAAAAATCTGGTTTAAAACCTACCTACCATTTCATTAGCAGAAAATATTTTGAATCTGCTTGTATTCACTAAAATGGCATGGAATTGGTCGGGCCTAGAATTAGCAAAGTAGATATGTATTTTTTAAAAACAACGCCCTCCTAAAAAATGAACAAACAAAAACCCTACAGCACCACAAAACAAAACAAAAAAAACCAAACCCAGAAATGAAACAAAAAACACAAAAAACCACAAACAAAACATACAAGCAATCAGGTAAATTAAGTTCTTTACAGCTTGTAATGCAGATTAATATTTTGGTCTCACTATAAAATTATTCCTTACCAAACTATTACAATAAATAATATTACATCTTTATATCCTTTATATAAGGAACTTTTACAAGTCATATGGCACTTCTACCTCCTTGAATCACAGAAAGGATGAGGTGGGAAGGGTCCTCTGGGGATTGTCTAGTCCAGGCCCCCTGCTCAGAGCAGGGTCAGCTGGAGCAGACTGCTCAGGACCACATCCAGCTGGATTTTGAATATCTCCCAAGATGGAGAGACACTGCAGCCTTTCTGATCAACCTGTTCCACTACTTGATCGCCCTCACAAGACCTTCAGTTTCATGATCTGTCTATATAGGCTACCGTGTAGTAGTAGCAACACCTGGTCTGTAATGAACAGCTATTTGGGTCAGAACACAATATGAAAGCAAAGGTAAATTATGGAAGAGGACAGGATGAGGAACTGTATTCTACAGGAAAAAAAAAAGCCATGTAAACTCTTAACAGCCATGCAGACTGGTGAAAAGATCTTTAGTAGTCTCAACCTTAAGAAAAAAAACCTGTCATCTCCCTTTCCTACTCACTAGATCTCCATCTATGGGTCTTTAACTACCTGAAGGAAATTTATATGATTTTACCAATTTCCTTTGGTGAACATTTTACTATTCAAGAAGGATGATGAGAGTTCTGAGCTGGAATAAATCTACACTGCTGTGTGCAATGTAGAAGAGGAGCACCCAAGATCATTTACGAAGTAGAAGCAGCCTAGGCAAGTCACGTTGTGGCATCTAGCTAGAGTGTGCTTCTGATACCTACATGGTACATTTCACGTTTGGGTATCTCTGTACTACACTGCAACACACAGTCCATTGCACAGACTGTCAGATTTAGAATATTTTATATCATAACCTAACATAGTATGAGAGATCCCACTGCTGAGCTGATAACAGACCTAATACATTTTTCCCTAGGAAATAAAAATTACAAGCATACTTGGATAATACAAATGTTTGATCCATTCCACGGTGGTAAATAATGATCAAGATACATAGTCAAAGGGTGATCACAACTGCTTCATAGGTATGCTCAGTCAAACAAAAATGCAAACTAAATACTAAATGATACAGTGAAGAAAAAAGAAACCACAGAAATGCAGTCCTTTGATATTTAAAAAACCCCAACACCCTCAGAACTAAAAAAGGTCAATATTAGCTGCCCATTACAACTGCTATGCTCCTCTGTGCCCCCAAAATAAAGATTAATGTTATAACAAACACTGCTCAGCTATATGATGTCATTACTTACTTGTGATAAAACCAAAGAGCCATGTACACATAAAAAGCTAGTAAAATGCCGTGTTAAGGGATATGTTAATTTTGCTAACAACTACTGAGAAAGAACTCAATTACAAGACGAAAGAAAACAGAGAGAAAATGCTGTGAGATAAATATCTTTTTAATCTAGTGTGGAGAGCCATAACAGAAACCAATTTCAAACAAGACATTCAGTAAATATTTTAATAGTGAGAATGATTAACCACTTAATCTAACTACTGAAAAGAGTTATTTTATATCTCTTGATTTCTTCAAAGTGAGTTTCAATATCTCACAGTATAAATTTGTTTTATCTAGCTACAGGGTTCAATATCACATTGACTGGATGAAATGGAATAGCCTACCACAAAGGCTGGAGGTGACTTATTAGTCCTTTTTTGGACTTCCGAAAGTTAATGGGCTCTTCGATTTAAATCTGGACTTTCTGAATTCAGGCAGCTAAAGAAACTATCCCCATGTTAATATTATGACTAATCACTCTATATCTGAATACTATTAGGTCGAGTTCGTACAAATAGAAATATGGCCTCAAGTTCAACTGCCTTAAAATATTAGTACTTCCTCCAACCTAGCAACAGAGTCCCAGTTCAGCTCAGTGCAGGACTTGGAATAAAAAGAGGGAAGCTGAACATACACATATTCTCTCCTAGGCAGTTTTAGACTGGTTTTTCATTCTCTTTAAAAGAAACCATTAAGTACTCGCTGTTTGGAATACATTTAAAATAGAAGTATTTTAGGCTCCTAATGAGTATGCCACTGAGATGGAATCACCCCCAAAATAGGAGATCATGATTATTATCACATGGCAGTAACTGCTATATTAACTGTGCAGTGAAGGAGCTAAGGTTTGTGTTACATGGATAGATTCCTCATTTTTACTTCCACCATCCATCATAGTAGAATCTACTGGAAAATGGAGTACAAATCATTCACGAATTTACAACAGTAAGTTGAGCTAGTTCTGTGCTGTATCATTTCTGGAAGTGAATGCCTTTGTTTTGTGCCCTAAGGGCTGCCCATATGCATAAATAGCCCCCTTTTTTCTGTTTCTGAATCACAGTGTCCAGCCAATACAAAAAAGATTATGAAGTATGAAAACTGCACATACCTCCACCACAGAACAATAACAAGATCCATACTTTGATTTCCTGGGAAATAAAAATTGTAGCTATACTTCCTGTCAGCCCATTCCTTTGAACATGTTCTCTTCATAATTTGGATTTTGAATCAAGTTTAAATGGCAGTTAAAAATTGTATGTGGCAGTACACAATGAAATTTAGCTTGACAGCTTGGACATCAAAACTAAAAATAAATGACTTCACATCCAAATAATAAGTAATAACAATGTTAGCCTGCATAAGAATAGCAGGACTGGATTCAAATACAATATTAATTTTAGGGATATGAGTGACTAGGGAGAGACAGAGGCAAAGAAACAAATCCTTCATATAGCAATAGTCTCTTCTTATCCCCCAGGCAACTGGCTGCCTTTCACCTCAGCGGCAGAGCAATTATGTGGCATAATGACTGCAGTGCAAATAAGCAGAGAGATTTTATTAAACCAAATGAGCAAATCATCTGCGTATTATTGCGATTTGATTGACAGTGACAAGTGTCGAGCAGACACGGATGTGAATATGATAAAGAAGCTTGCAGGAAAGCTCTTGATAATGTTACTCTTGATAAAGTTGCTCGGCAAACCTCTCTAAGTAAATAAAGGAGAAAGAATATGATGCATATTAATTCGCATAGTTTGCAACCTGCCACAGGACTAGAGGAAAAGTTGCAATAGGTTCAGCACATGGCATTTCATATGAATTCTAAGATTGCATTTATGAGTCTTATAGACTTTACAATAATATATTAATATTAAAAGTAAAGGTCATTCCACATAACAGTTAAGCTGCCTGAGCTTCAACCTTTATATCAATAACAGACTCGGGCTGGGGGCAAGAGGAGGAGAAAAACAAGCGGAATTATCTGAATAATGTAAAATGTTACTTTGAAAGATTGCTGCTTTTTGCTGGGATGTCCATTTACACATTTGTACTTTCAGTGGACAATTACATTTCTGACAGGCCTCCCGTCAGAATGATTAAATTGATACCTTTCACATGGGAATGGGATTAATTGGCATGGGCCTTCAGGCTTCCATATAAGACACTCTTACATTAATGACTCCCTTATGACATCATAGCTGCACAGATTCCAAAGTTTCATATTGTTGCAGTCAGCGTGGAACTTAGGATGATTACTTTTGGCACATGGAATCAATTAACCAAGGTGATTGGAAAGCTTTGACAGCAACGCCCATGGAAGAAAAGCAGCGGGGATAAAATCACTTGTGCTGTTATGGCACTAATATAATGAATAAATTCGGGCTTGCAAGTTGAAATTGTTTTAGTGGATAAACCATGTGATAGTTCTCTCTCCTCCACTCCTTTTTTTTTTTTTTTTTTAACTATTTTAAATTTGAATGTGAACAAGCAACACCATTATGCCACACTTCAGTTAACTTTCTTTTGCCATCAAGTACCATCAAGTTGAAGATTTTCACTCTTTGAAAAAGAATTATATCTGAGAGGAAATGTTCTTGTCATATGAAGTACACTGTAAAACATGGAAAGCATTTCTGATTTACGTTGTAATACTGAATTGAATATCTATTTGGACATATTTCAGAAACCAGCTTTGCAAGGTTCTGCACACTCTGAGCTGATTTCTACAAATTTTGTGCTTAACTTTAGCTATGCAAGTAAACTTCAGCAGAGGCACTCAAGAGCTGACATGCTCAGAATAACAGGCTTGATAAACAATACTTAATCTTTCTATAACTTACTTACATGAAAGATATCACAGATACATTTTCCACAATGTGAGCCCTCCAAACTCTAATGAGTAGTCCAAGGGGTATGAACTAAGAAAAAAAATGACAATAGAAAAAAAACACTTAATACAAAATCTATTTGTTATAACATTTATTATAATTTGTTGTATGATCCATTTGTTATAATAAAAATTGTACTGTCACAAATATTATGAATTATCATTTAAAAGCATGAGTTGACATTAATTCGACAAACAGGAACTAGAGTATTCAGTAAAACAAGTTGCTGTACTAACCTAGCCCAGTTGCTAGAAATTAATTACTAATTTGTTGTTTGTATGAAAATCAGAATGAAATTTCATGGAGTTGCAGGTTTTCCACTGTTTTGGAGTAAAATGTAGCAAAAGTGTTAGAACACTGTCTACCCACCAGGAAAAAATTGTCAGCATAAGAATTTCCTGTGGTTTAAAACTAGTGGTTGTGTGTTTGGGTTTGTTTTTTGGGGTTTTATTTAATACCTTGAATATAATTGTTAACTTCTTTTTTTTCTCTCTTTTTCTTAAACAGGTTTAAGAAATAGTACAAGCTGGACAATTTTAGAGTGCCTAGTATTCTTCAAAATGTATCCAAGTTGATGCACTCTGTTCATTAAATATAAAAGTAAATACTCAGGTTACCAGTTTTTTATCATCTTCAAAATCTAATTACTGATATGCAGCATTTTTTACTACAAAGCAGCTAAACAAATATCTAAATAAGTCAACTTCATTCTAAAAAAAATTAATTTTCCTCTAGGAGAAAGTCTGAAATTTTGCAATAAAATTAATCATTAAATTTTAAGATTTAGATAAGAAGGAAACTGTTGATATTTAAACTAAATATTAACTACTAAAAATAGTTTTATGAGTTTTCTTAAAGTCCTTGTGACCCTTCTGGTGTAAATTATAATTACATATTTATTGTCACTTCAAAAATAGTGCATATTATGATCTAAAATGCAAAATTTCTTTTAAGAGACAATTTAGAACCTGTAAGCAATAGAAACAAAAGTATTAATCACATTTTCAAAGTTAACTGGCGCAGTCATGTTTTCTGAGACTACAGAGAGTGGATTTGAGAAAGTAGTGTTAATCTCTGTTCATTCTACTGAGATGCTGTTAACTGTATGCCAAAAAATTACTTAAAGTTATTATAGGAAATTAAAGAAGTATGGAAATTTATTAAAACATCATACCAATACATTCTCCTGTTGCCATCACAGTGTGGAGAGATATTAAGCTGGAGGACTAAACAGTTTGAAGACTTTAGCAACCATTGGAAGGAAAAAAAAAAGTCCAATCTTTTTTATTAAAATTATTATCATTTCTGTCACACTTAAAATAGAAATGAAAATAAATAATTCCTCTTCTTAAAAGAACTGAATTTGTTAAGAGTGGTGAAGCACTACCTTCCACTTTCAGTGTATGGCTAGAACTTCACATGTCCCTCCTTAACCTTCAGGCTCCTTTAACAATATCAATGAAATGGGAGGTGTGCACATCTTCAATTTAAGTTTTAAGTAATACAGACACACAAAACTATTATTTTTATGAAAATTTAGAAAAAAAAAAAAACAAACAACAAAGTTTTTACAATTAGGGAAATAGGACTGAGAGGATGAATGAATGATATATAAGTCTTCTTTGTAAAATTATTATCATCCCCTTTAAAAAAAGAAGAATGTGCTTATAGTGGAAATCTGAAAATTTTGCAGAAGACAACATGAATCTGTTCACTGTAAAGAAACAATTCAATATTATTTTAAAAAGTCATATGTTTGTATATTCTGTGCAATATTAGTATGGATATAAAAGTGTATGAGTTGAACAAAACCAGACATTAACCTAGTTGTGATTACTGGGTAGATTAAAAGGTTGACTCACTTTGTGACCCTACTTTTCAGAGTATGCAGATATTAGGTAGTCCTTTGGGGATACAGTCTTCATTCCTTGCTTTTGTGAAATCAGAATTGATTCTAATGTGCAGTAAGGCTGGCCTTTCTGGAAAGAAAGAAAAAATAAAAAATTAAAAAAAAAAAAATCATCAAGCAAACAAACAGAAGACAGATTTTAGACTCTAATCCAAGAGACTCAAGTTCTTGAAATGAAGTGTGCAGCAAGTAGCATTTGCTGACCCTACATTTTTTGTATTATTAAAATATTATCTCTCTTACTATTTTAACACAATATTTATGAGGAACAAAAACTTGCTAGTAGTCCAGTACTGGAAAAGAAGTATTTCCAGAGATAAAATATGCATAAGAAAAACATTCTACATTTATTTTCTAAAATATTACTTCTTATTTATTTTCAGGGATCCTTTGAGGGAGATAACCAGATGTTATGATAACCACTATCATAATGTTTCTCTAAGATAATACTTCAAAGCAGAATTGCAACCTAAGCAATGTTTAAACCATCATGCCAAGCTTAATTAATTTTTTATTAAATGTCAAACAGCAAGCATCTTCAGCTGCTCCTTTTTTTTTTTTTTTCTTCCCTGAAAATTTAAACTGATTTGCTTAAGAAGTAATAATAATTAGGGACTTACCTTAAGAAAACACTAACATTGGTGTTAATTTTCACATTCAGTATTCCCACACTTATTCAGTGAAATATTTAAGCACATATTGAAGAGTGAGCATATGCTAAGTATTATTTCAAATTTCTACTGTTCTCAGAAACCTGGAGGATATGTGCTATTGAAGGCTAAACCAAAACATGTTATGGGCTATACGTTTTTGTAAACTAATTGATGGCTATAGAGATAAAAAGCACGTGTCACTGCACATCTCAGTAAACTTGCAGCAAAAAACCCAACCACAACTTGCCAATGCATCTGGCTCTAGATTCTTAATCTTTTAATTAGGCAAAAGCTTTCATTGTTCTGGAGTTCTTACAAAGCTTATTGAGAATCCCTAGCAATCAATGCAGTATTATTGGCCTTTGTTATTGCTGTTAATATAACTGACTGTGCTCGATATGGGTCTTACCACACTTCTCTGTTCTTGTGTTATCTTTCCACAATGGAAGCTGATAATTAGATGTGAACTAAAGTCAGCACGTTTCCTCTTAAAACTAAAAATATTAAAGATAACTGTTAGTGTTTTGGTATAGCACACAATTTCTATTGGGTGTGTTAAATATTCAATTTAGGATGAAGATGTTATGAGAAACAGTCTACCTTTAGGATTAAATATTACCTCTTCTTCCACTCTAAAGATATCACTGCATCAGATAAATTATTTTGTTACAAGCCAAATTTTGATGGTTCTTAAATCCAGGCATCAAATGCCTGTTCAGCTAAATAGGTTGCATCCAAAATAACTTATTTTTAAGAAAAAATCTGAAACAAAGTGTAGTGAGAAAAGAAGTACTCAATTGTTGTTAGAGAAAACTACATGTTGAAACGGACCTAGCCACTAAGTCCTGGGCTGGGTTTAGTTTCTCTGGTAATATCAACAGCTGTGCAGCATATAACATAGTTTTAACAGCAGATAGAAATACTTAGCTACTGTTATGTAGTTAAGATAATTAGATACCAAGGTCATTTTTGAATGGGCTTCTTTCTTACCATGCAGGCTGAGGCTGTTCTAACTCACAATTTGAGAACCAATCTTGGTCACAAGAAGATGGAAATATAAATACATTTCAAGTCATTTTTGCATCATACTATCCAAGCTTAGGATCACATGCTATCAGTCATAATCTGCATTATATATGACAATCTGTCACCTTACTATAGTCATTGTAAGAACTAGGTATTATGTGTGTAATAATATGTGCCAAATAAAAATTTGCCATTTAAAAAATAATATAGAAGCATTTAAACCAAATGCTTCCACTGCACTTCAGAAATAATGAGATATTACAGATAGAGGAGACACTGATACATAACCCTCTTTGGGGAGGATCATAGCATTTGTTAAACTGGACAACATTTTAGGAAAAAAA
>VXBL01010271.1:1120392-1214453 GCA_013400195.1 Aramus guarauna
AAAAAAAAAAGAGAGAATCGGTTACATTACAGGACACTTTAGGCAAGTATTGTTCATCTGTTCCGTGAACTGCAGCTCTGCCTCAGCTCCATATAGTCCAATAATATCTCTAATCATGAGAAGTCATGATTAGTTTCTGGTTTACATGCAAAACTGGAAATCTGAAAGCAAAGTGCTAGGTCAGGGGTTCCATGCTAGCTCAGAGGGTAAAGTGATGCCTCCTTACAGGTATCCCATTCACAACTCATCTTACGTGACCTGTTAGCTTATGAACTCTGACAAGATCACTGCCTGAGGTGAGGTGGTATGGCTGGAGGCCATAACAAAACGTGTGAGCACTACAGGCATTCCAGCTAGCCTACTAAAGTCTCAATGATGTCCATAACAAAGAGAACGTTTCTGAAACAGCTAATGCAGAGGTCACAGACAATTTGTAAATTTAATCAAACAATTTGTTAATTTAATCTGCACAACACAGAACAGTTTGTAAAAACCAAAGACAATCACAAAACAGAACATCAGATTTTGTCTCAACCCTTTCATCCTTTCCAATTAAAAGGAAAAGTAGGAATCATCATTTAAAAAAAAAGCGAACCAAACCCAAATACATTAGTTACTCTACTAAAACCTGTTGGTTATTTTGGTACATTCTGTGATACTGGCACTAATGAACTTTAATTGAGATATGAGATTTTTTTATTGTAAAAAAAGAAAATAGAAGGTTATTACACAGAACTTTGGGGAAAGTAGGAAAGCTAAGAACTCATACTGCACAAAATATAAACCACAACTACCTCTTTTTTAAATTAAGTTTTAAACATTTGAGGGAAAACTAGAGAAAACAAAGGGATGAATATGTAGCTCAAAAAGTCATTAAAAAAAGTACATAGATTATAGAATGGACATTCGTTATTAATATTCTACCTCCAACAAAAAAGGGGGAATATCCTGTGATAGGAGAAAGCAGAATAGGTGAAGTGCTTGTGTCTAAATCTCAACATTGGCCTTGTATCCAACTGGGACCCAACAGGGTCCTTGCTATGCCTCTCAGTCCCAGTCATGCCCCCTGCCCCACCTGATACGCTCTTTCCCAAGTTGTTCAGACTGCAGGATGGCTTCTTAGACAAGTTAATCCTATTTCTATATCAGATAATTTCATGTCAACATGGTGAACTTCTGTTCTATACCAAACCCCCTTACTATTACCAGTAATATCTCAAAAGAACTGAAGTAGGTGGTTGACAGTAAAAGCAGATTTTTTTTCTTCCTTTAATTCAAACACTCAGAGAGGAAGAAAAACATGCCTCCAAACCACTGAACATGCAATTCTACTAAACCCAGCATATGCTTAGCTAGTGGATGCATTTCTGTTGCTCAGGGTGGCACCAGAAGTTACATGTTATATTTTTCATTCTCTCCAGTGGTAATTTCTTGGTCATTTACCTCCTTAATAATACTGTTTAGCTGAGAAAAATAATGCTTTAGGCTTTAAGTCTTAAAGGTTCTTCCCCCTTTGCCCCCCCCTCAGCAGGATGACTGATTTCACCCCTTTAGAAAAATAAGCTTACTTATGAGACATTAGTGGCATTATTGCCTCCTTTAATATTCGTGACAGTCTCCAGCAAATGTATCACAAGTTGGCATTTATTAGTGCTAGGCACAAGTAAGGGGCATGTTATTTGATTTGAATAACAGCTTGGAGCTACAGTTTGAGTCCAGAAATATATTAGTCAGAAACAATCTCATTTAATAACACAGAAACTAATAAAAGAAAAGTATTCCAACTGATTCAAAATTGAATTTATGAATATTGCTTAGCAGGATTAATGATCAAAAACTGAACCTGTTTGTCATGTTATAACAGACTTTTCGATTTAAATGCAAAACTAGAAGTCAATGAGTCCAATGGATTGTATATTGCTTTGAAGAAAACCAGTTCATTTTACACATAAGCTTTGAAATTGGCAATAAACTTTAATTACAGGGTCAGATAATCAAATTATAATCAAATAGCCTCACATAAAATCTATGTTTGAAATTAATGAGATACAATTCTACTAGTCTGTAATATTGTACCTCTGAAACTTACTAAAAGACATTTCATTTTCATTTAAAAGTCACCTTAAGGACTTTTCCCTCAATTTCTTGTGCATAGCTCAATTTTATTTGGAAATGTCTCATTTTTAGACCACACAGTTCTAAAGATTTTTGCATATGGAAAAATAATTTGTTATTCCACAGATTTTTTTTTATTGACAATAAGAATTTTAATATAGCAATATTAGAAATCTTTCAAGTAGATGCATATTTATGCATTTTTAGAGAAAGCCACAGTTCAGATAATAAAGCTGTATAGTTGTTCAAATGCACATACTTATTAAAATTTTCATTTAAGATGAAATTTTTGATGACTGATCTTAACTTGCAAGTGCAAACATATATGCTAATGTACACTGCTGCATAATCTATTTCTTTTCTGGGGTAGACAACCATGATAATTTCTCCTTACATGCCTTACCTTATTTGAAGAAGAAATGTATATTGTATTTAAAACAAAAGATAGAAAGAATAAATCCAAACCCGCTTTGGCTTTCTTAAAGATTTGCTGTGTGGCTTCAGGCAAGTCACATTATATTTTATAGCTAAGCTTTCCCAAGTAGAATGGCAGTGACATCTTAGTACAACTTCATTGGGTTTATCATGGTACCTTATTAATTGTACTATGATTATCAAAATGAAGATGCAACTTTTTTGGATAGGTAATGTCAGACCTCATTAAAGATGCACCCGTAAAAGTACAGGAAAAAAAAATCAAATACTATCATTCTAGTCAGTGGCAATATAAATGTTTGATAGCACACACAATGTAATTTTTAAAAACCTATGCCAAAATTATCAAACCTCAGCTCTCTCTCCCTTATCAGTGAAGGGCAAATGACCTTTTGTCTCTCGCACATGGAGTTTAAAGCAGAAAGCACTATGCAATAACAGGATCTGTGAAAGAAGCTGACTGACAGATCTATAGGTTTGGGGTAGCTTAAGTGTCTTTAGGTAAGTAGCAGATTACTTCTGTTTACCAAGAACTGAGACAATACACACAGCTTCTTAGCACAGAGCAGCATCTATTCACATGTCTATGCTCTAAACCAATTCTCTTAATAAGGACATTTTTCCAGAGAACACAAACCTTTAGAAAGTTACGGGAATATTACAACAATTCCTGTTGATTCTTCCAGTGTCAGAAGCTATGTCGTATCATTTGAATCACAATAGAGATTTTTCAGAAGTAATTGTCACTGGCGTTATTGCTCAAAATTGTTAATATCACTGACTATTATGAGTCATACTGTGAAATGTTAAGTACTGAGATGGGATAGGAGCTTTTGTCATTCATAGTTCAGCCGTTTTGTCTGTCCCAGATTATGCCTGACAACATGCACTGTTTTCGGAATAGTTTTAAAAACTCTTAAGCAGTGTGAATTCCCTAACCCCATTTGTGAGATTAATCTACAACTTTACACATCTCACTGTTACAAAGTTTCTTGTCTTTCATAAGTGCAATCTACTTTCTGTCAGTCTTATCACATCATAGCAATGTAAATAAACATCATCTTTGATGTTTACACAATTCAAATATTAGCTCCTTTCTACTCTACCGCATACAGCTATCATTTAGTCAAGTTACGCTGGCTAATACATTCAAGCCAACCAAAAACTAACCACAAAACAAAGCAGATAGAATATATATTGTTAAAAGCAGAACTTCCTTCTGTTTGCTGCTAAGTAAGGTTGAAAATGTTCACATTTTACATGGAATCTCTGCCTGCCACAGATACAAATGTCTCATGGCTTCAGTCATAATAAACCTGTGTTTTGTCCTCTTTATTGTCTGTATATGTATTTAACTAGAAAAGATAAATGACAATTAAACTTCTGTCTGTAATACATTTTGCTGGAAAAGAGTGATAAGCATATATGCATATTAAAATTATGCTTCCACTATGGTATCAATGCAAATTTGAAGTAAAAATATCAAGCCTAAACATGCAACTGCTTTAAATTCTGATTGAACTCTGTACAAAATGCTGCCCCCCCCCCTCTAATGTTTTAAAGCTATATATATGTTCCCTCCATCTCTATGAGTTTCTGTGTGTTTTATTTCCTTGCAGAGGACAAAAGCCAATAAGGGCAAATACAACTTACCTAGTAAACATCTAGAAAGCTGCAAACAACTTTAATTGAGCACCTGACATGTTAGCACTTTCAGGCAATGGGTCATGAAAGCAGATAAAAGAGACAAAGTCAAGGACTGACCTTGCTCATGAGACTTCCGTGAATCCATTTGTACAGCAGCATTTTGCCAGATGCTTGGCAAAGTGGAGAGAAGGACCTTCCATGTCAAGGCCTTATGCACTCTCTTCACATGGACACTTTGCACTCTGATGGTAACAAGGTATATTGATTTGAATCGTGCTGGCTAAACTGTGAATTTTGATGGTGATTAAAATCAGCAAGTACCTCAAGGAATACAAGTTCTACTTTTTCAACTACCATCTCTCAATTTTCAGTGGGCATTAAAATTAACCAATTTGGTGGCATAGTTTAGCATTAAAACCAGAGTTTTTCCAAGCAGAATATTTAACAACACTTTAGGGCATATAGAATTTCACAGAAATAAAGATGGAGAAGAAAGGATTGTGATGATCTTGCCCGTATCATAGTGATCAGTTGAAATTGCAGCTCTATGCAGTGATTGTCATGCAGTGTAAGAACTGCCTGGACGTTACAGGCAACTCACTGTTTGCCAGTTGAAACACACTGACATGTTCATTTTGTACAAAATTTCTTTAGCTTCAAAGTTTTTGAGTTTGGTTTGGTTTTTTTTTTTTTTTCCACCCCTTCTGAGTTTTACAGAAAAACATATGTTTTGGATAGGAATCCAAATTCCTTCTCTATGAATGCATCACCAAGTTGTTACTATTGGACATACTATTACCTGATTTTGAAAAAACAAACAAGGAAAAAAAAAAAATCACACCAAAACCACTCTGACAGCCAAAAGCTTACTAACCTTCCTTTGTTTCCACTTGAAAAGAAACAGATGCTGAAATCAGGTGTTTTTTTCCTTTAATCCTGTGTGTTTATAAAGAATGCACAACAATTTTGAACAGATGGAAATTGTTTCTTTGCTTCTTGCTTCAAAGTCTTTGTTAGTCAGCACATCATACAATCATTATATTGAGGCAATCTTAGTGAAATCCTTGTTATCACATCATCTATTCCTTATGAACAACTCTGAATCAAGTCTTGGGACCCAATGTATCCCATTCATTACTTCTGGTATATGTATCAGTAGTTTATTGGATCTCTCAAAGGAGTCCTGCTTTTCTTTCTCCTAGTAGTGTAAAATCATGATTGGAGACATTATAAAAAGTACAGCTAAGTGTCCTCACCTGCTAGAGTATTTTAATTTTTGTATTATTTTAACATTATTTTTATCTACAGGTTTCCTACATAATCCAATTTTTTTTTTCCTTTTTAGAAATTTTATCCATGAGAATATTTTTTTTTCAGTTTACTACCATGTATGAAATACTTTCATGGTATTTACAAAGGTTATGCTTAACCTAGTGGCCTAAGCTGTCTTGATCTCTTCTCTCAGGCAAGAAATTATTCCACCCCAAAGGTGGTTGATCAAGGTTTGGTTAAATGCCTGATCTGAGTCACTTTGCGAGCAACTTGTCTTTCTCTACAAACTAGAGAGCTTGGCAAACTTACTAAAAGCACTTTAAGTCTTTAACCTCAGCCCAAGTGCAACCAGCTTCTCCCTGGTTTCTTACAGGCCATTTTGTGAAAATGCCCAGAGTTGTTAGACTACAAGAACCTCACTCAGGTCCAAGCATAATGTGCAAAATGCCAAAGTTCCTGGAATTCAGCAGTTTTAAAATCATGATGTTATCATCTCCTTTTTCTCAAAAAATTAAGTACAGTCTGATGTTACAGGTACCCATCACTGGAGAGGCCCAACTAACATAATTAAAATGAGCCCACACTTAGAGGGGCCAGATTCTGTTCATATTTCCATATGTCCTGTGATCTGACACACCAACTACATTCATCTGTGTACACCAATGCCCCATCCTTGCCATCATCAACTGTTTTTCATCTCCCATAGAATACTTCATATTTCACATTGTGAACAATAAGATTTTATTGTGATAGCTCAAAAAGATACTTCTCAAGAAAGCAGTTTATCTGCTGCTTGTTCATATATAGCACAGATTTAAAGATTCTACTTTCAGTTTCAACAAGTCATGGGTCTAGAATGAAAAAAGCTTTTTTTTTTTTTTTTTTAGAATTTCTGTCCTTTTTTGTGCTTTAATTTTTGAATAANCACTCATTCCTGTTTATGGAAATACTTACAAGTAGCAAGCAGAATGCCATATGAATGCAACATGGCACTACCATGATTGTGTTCAAGTCTGCGGCACAGTGTGGTAGATCTGTAACTGCTTGGCAAGTTTCCCTAAGAATACCTGAATCTACAGAATCATTGAATGAGATGCATAGTCTGTCCTGATCATAAATTTCCAGCTAAGCAAATAGTCTTTAACCATAGTCATGAGTTACTTCTGCAACAATTTGTCTTTGGAAAACTCCTACCCCCACACGTCCTCCCCCTGACCTCCCACCCTGGTAATAAGCTAGCAATATCTCAAACCCTTTGTGTTCCTGTGTCAACACGATCCCCAAACTGTAAATGTTAGCAGCTGTGCACAATATGAAAGGGTTTTTGAAACACAGGGAGAATAAAACAGGAGCAATCACAAGAGCCTCTTTGACTCTCAAAATGCTAAATCACATACTGCTGATCACTGAAATGGTTTCCTTTCTTTACCCAACTTATGTAGTGGTTTTGCTGTTCTGGCCAACCTACAAATGAACTTTTTGTAATAGGAGGCCTGAAAACTCTGAACATATGTGAGCATCCAAAGAGTTGGCAAGTTTTGGACAGCCTCAGCTTTCTTTTCATTGTGAAAATTTCTCCTCACTGATTGTATACTTAGAATAATTTGCTTGTTTTAAAAACTATTCACATTTCTTTGGATTCAATTTTAAATTCATGCTGTAAGGTATTGCAGTTTTAAATGTAATGGTTCCTGCTCATCAAAATTTTGCACGCATCAAAAAACAGTTTAGGTAGGCTGAAAAAAAAGAGAGAATACAACAATGTCCTGTAAGCCTTTAAAACACTGCGACACTTATGACAATACAAGACAAAAAGCCACCATTTAAAATGACCACAGACCTTGTCCTCCTCTGCAAGCAGGCTCTTTCTTGTCTTCCACAGTTTCTTGTATTTGCTGGTATATTTTTATTTTTTTTTTTTTACAATCCACTCTAGAAGAACAACAGAAACTTGCCACAGTGTTAAGGGTATGATCTACTCATGACAAAAAATGAAACCAAAACAAAACCCAACACATAAACTCTTCAAAATTATGTTACTGAATTTCCTATAGTTTGTGAAATAGCTAGTACTGCGAGCTTTTTCTTTAGTTGAGCTGTGAGCACTTTTTATGCCTCTCTAAGAATTGTAAAGAAATTTCCCTTCCCCCTACTGGCAAATAGTGAGATAACTGCACTAACAACTGTTTCATATTTTCAAACTTGCATTGTTAGCTCAGGCTTGTCGATTTGGAGCACTATTCCTGATTTTTAACTGGATAGTTTCTTTAATAATGTTGCTGTTCCTCATTTAAGTGGGGAGCACTGCAATGAAACTATTCTAGAAAGATACTTTTTGTGCCCACATCCAACTCCCTTTTCTTTACAACGTTTTCTTATAGCAGCATCTGCTGGAGCTGCTTGTTCTCATTTTGCAACTCTTGTTTCTTTCCTTAATATTTCCTACTTGTCATAAACATTCAGGAAACAGATACACATCCATTCCAGTTTCAGATCCACAAGAACATTAGGAAATAATAGTTTTGGCGTACAGGTTACGAGAGGGTACCATCATCTGCTCCACAGTAACCATGTGTGAATCCTCTTACCGTACACTCCTCTCCAGTAAATAGGAAAGTAGTGTACCTCACTGCTTTGGAGGTACTAGAAGTAAGCAACTTAAATTTATCCTCAGTAAGCAGCTATTGCTAAGACTTTTGCAACTGCATGGAGCACTGCTGTAAGTGGATGTAGAGAATTCACTTTGTGTGAGCTTTATTTTAGAAGAAAATGCAGAACTGGATTTTTTTTGTGTGCTATTTATTAAAAAGTTATTAAATATTAAAAAACCCTAAAGAATTGTTTATCCATTATTTCAATTACTCAGTCTTCCCTTTCTAATTACAAAGTCCAGTGTTCAACCTCAGTTACTAAACAGTTGTCACATTCTTTAGCAACACTCTTTTTAGATTCTTACAACTTTTTGGTTGGTCATGCTCAAGCAAATGCCCACTATTCCATGCATTTCTTAGCTACTATTATGCAGTCAGAAACTAAACTCTCATTAGTACAGATTAAGTGTTCATATACAAAAACTGCAAGACTAATCTTTGTACCTCTAAGCTTTGTCCTATCAACTTCATGTGTCTATTTGCTTAAGCATGAGATTTTCAGTAAACTATGTCAATGCTTTGTATTGTCCCATGTTTAGCCCTCTTTTTATTGCCATTTTTGATAATTAACTATTTCCCCTAATTTGCTGCCTACTTCTACTTGTTTTACAATTGAAGGAAAAGATTTAGGTATTTTTTGTTTGCTTGTTTTTACTATAAGATTAATTATTCAGTAGATTAACATACAGAGAGTATTAGAGAAATAAACATACTTGCACTCACGTATTGCCCAGCTTCTATTTTCCTCACGAGCAGCTGTTTTCTGATTGACTGTTCTAAAGAAATGGAAGACCTAAGTCAAATTCCAATTCATGTGTGGATGGCAAAAAGTACCAAATGAAAGAGCACTATTTCAGTTATTTAGTTATGTTAAGTACTATAACTGTTTCTAAATGTTATCTTAAATTGAGGGTGAGGATTACATCCAATCTATTTTAACTCAAGGCTAATAGTGGCTTAAAATCAAAGAAGATACCAGAAGCCCATTAATACATTTAGACTTAAAGTACTGGAATGGTGCTCATCATATGACGAATTATGTTCTTAAAGAGCCTCTCAAACTGAAATAGTGAGGGGGCAAGAATCCTAACAATTTTAAAAATGGAACTTCATAAATCTTTGAGTGAGATTATATGATAAGATTCTGCGCCTGCTAGCCATTTGATAATAAAACTACGTGAAATTTAAGCCAACCCTACCAGCATGCTGGCATATAAGGAAACGGTCAATATAAACTTATTTGCTCCTTTACTGGAAATAACTAGAGATCAGATACTTTAACTGCAAATCAGCTTGAAGTATGCTGACCCAAATAAAAGCAGAGAGGTTATTACGTTAAAGATGGGGAATCAGTGAAGCCCCAGAAGCAGAGATAGCTGCCATCAATGGTAAGATTTTCTTCCTCATGACTGTAGATGGAGCCCTAACATAGTAAATACCCTCTTGGCACTACAACTTCAGAATTTTGTAGACTCTTTAGAGACTTTTCAGCTTTTTTATGTTATTGAGGGTTTAATTTTCAGGAAAAAAAAGAACGTGAGAAGCCCACTGTTTTTCTGGTTTCTCAATATTCCAAACTGATCTTGTTCTCCTCAAAAATCCAGAAAGAAAGAAAAACAGTTGTTCAACTTTTTTTCTGTCCTGCAATTATCACATAATCTAACCTTCTCTAGCAATTTCTCTGCTTAAGGGCACCTCTAGGGCTGTCAGTCCAGCTGAATTAATTTAGAAAATTAAATCCAAACATGACTATTCTCATTCATCCCCTACACCCATTACTCCTTTCATGCTACTGTACTAAAAGGCAAGGCAACAGCACATTTTGTGGATTTTATTGTATTACATATAAAACATACTGCTGAAATATGGATTGTAGGAATCTTAGTGAGGAAGGAGGGATCTTAGCACCATCTGACTGAAAGATGTTAGATAAAAGAAGAGCTATTTATAGGAGTAAAGTATGTGTACAGTTATCACTGTGGCTAATAATACAGGGTTCATGAATATAATTAGTCCTTTCCTTCCTGTAACTTGCTCAAAACTCAAAGTATTTCTTGATTCCTTGCAGCACAACAAACACAAACCTCTACAAAACAAATAAGTAGCAATATCACAACAATACATTCTTTCATACTTTTCAAGATACTTTGTCTGTTTCAATCACTAAGAAACAACTGGTATCACTAATGTTCTGGAAGGCAAAATATATATATGCAGGGACTATTGGTATTGGACTGGTATTCGGAATCAGGGTGTGAACACAGAGAGCTGTAACAACCAGAAACACTTTTAGAAAACTACTAACTACTACTACTACTTGTTATTGTTATTATTATTTTACAAAGTTAAGAAAACCCCTAATTTTAGCTCATGGTTGGCAAATCCCTCTGGTTCTAAAAGCCTCATACCAAAAAGTTCACATGGCCAAAGGTCACCTGAGAGAGAGGAAAGGGAGAGAGAGAGGAAAGGGAGAGAGAGAGGAAAGGGAGAGAGAGAGGAAAGGGAGAGAGAGAGGAAAGGGAAGGAATATCACAGCTTACAGGTAGAAATAGGGACCCTGTACCACACTGTGTGTTGGGATTGAGTCCCTTTATTCCTTCTTAAAGCCTGCAGTTTAAACCATATGAACCACAGGTGATTTAAAAACTAGCAATTGATCACAAATGCTTTATATCCCTTAATTTATGTGAAATGAACAAGTACATGAGTTTACTTTGAGACTGAGGTTAACTCCTGGTAAACATCTGTGAAACTCAGTTTTACATGCACTAATTGTCAAAAAAAAAAAAAAAAAAGTATTTTTTATACATGTTCATGAATGTGAATTGCTGATTGTACAGTGAAGTTGTACAATTACCAGTTTATGCTACATTAATTAATGATGGGACAGGTATTTCAATTTGAACTGGCCAATAATTCCAGGTTCAACACATTTACATTGAATATAGACAAAGAAGTCCAATATAAACTAGGATTCAAACTACTGTTTAGTTGGGTAAATTACACACCCTATGCATTTCATACAAATTGTATATTTAATATCAGTAATTGCCATGAAGATGACTTTTGGATCGAAAGTTATTTGCTAATTCAATTAACAAGTTATGTTAATAATAAAAGCACTTGGGAATATCTAGGTTTATTGCATGGTAATGGATTCTCAGAAGAGAAATATGATATATCCTATTTATTATAAATTGTTTCTTTCAGTTGGACTTGGACTATAAAGGTACTTAGGGTTAAGAATATACTCTGCTGATTTGGAGCTTGATTTTGTTAATTTACCTCATTTTGGAGCCAATTATTTTGTCATCATTTATAAAATATGAAATTGTCTATAGGGGAGATGAATTTTTTTTAAACCAATGAGCTAACAGTTATCTTCTCATCACTCAGAAAAATTCCATAAATGATTGATAATAACTCTCTGCAGTTACTTTAATTTCTTTATTCAGTCATAAGACAGAGATATCTGGTAAATTTTACATATGATTTTTTTAACTCCAGGAAAAGCAGTCTGTACAGATGAATAACATTAAATTTAGTCTATCCAGATGCTGAAATGTGCTCCAAGTTATATTGTATGAAATATCATAGATGTCTGTGTTTTCTATTTAAATACAATTTTTCAGATTCTACCTAATTAAAATAAAACTAAGATGCTTTTAAAAGCTAACCTGTCCAAAAGATGCCAAATAAATTCTTGTGTGAGATATTTCTTGTTTAAATTTGTAATCACTTATACAATGCTATTAAATAGATGTAGATATTGTATAATATCAAGAGATCTATTTAACTCAGTCTCTTTATAAAGATAAATAAAGAAATGAGCAGAGAGAAAATGAAGAAAATAGGTCAATTCTGTCCTATGGTGAAAGAATCAATATATTTAAACCAGCACAACATGGTTCAGAGAATTCCCTTTAGAGCTCCAGTGTTTGAAAGTGCTTATTTGAGCTTCTACTTCATGACTTGGATCACATCCGAGAAGTGAGGAAACTGGATTTATAGAATCATAGAATGGTTTGGGTTGGAAAGGACCTCAAAGACCATCTAGTTCCAACCCCACTGCCATGGGCAAGGACACCCTCCACTAGACCAGGCTGAGCAGCCTCTTTGGGTACCTGTTGACCCAAAGACTGAATCATGAATCTGCAAGCTTCTAAACCCTGGAGCAAATACGTTACACGATTAGGTGTAACAAGATACTCTCATATTTCAAGAAATTCATTAGCCAAATAAAAGAATCCTTTAACTAAAACAGTTATAGCAATTAATTTTATTAAGATCAATGTGTTATGTTATTTATTTATTTCATGACTCTGCTGAGGCTTTTTTTAATATATGGCAGTAGAATTAAGTTTTCCGGTGTTCTGGCTTACATTAGATAACCATTTTTGGATTTTATGCAAGACATATGGAAAAATTCATCACTGATTTACTGCACATTTCCACACACAGTCAAACTAATATCTGATCACTATTGAAGAAGCAAAACCCTGCTTGGCAGTAAATACATAAGCAAATTCCCAAACACATGGATGTGTGCAGCCTTGTGCAAGAAAGCCTCTGATAGTCAAAATACAAACCAACTCACTGCAGCATTTACTGGGGAACGATAATGGAAATTTTAAATTGAGATTTTCACTCCAGAAACTACTGCAACCAAAACAATTGCAATAAAATCAAATAAAAATATTGCAATATCTATCTCAAATACTTTGTATAATAGGTTTTGCATTTTATAGTTTACCTATATGATAACATCTTGTGAACTTTTCCTTATTTTTAATAACTCTAGAAGATGGCAGTTTGGAATGTTAGTCATGAAGATGAATCTTTGGTTATCAATTAAGTATTTTTAATTCCATTTATTCTTTTGGGTGGTAAATAGTCTAGCCCAGTATTATTTTCAACTTTCTGCCCTAAACTACTTTTTTCTGAATTTCGGTTAGGCCAACAAGTCTAGTTTTAGTATCGCCACAGCAGGTGGAATGACCTTTACCCCATTCCTATTTTACTATGTGGTTTTTGAGACTCTTGTCTAGTTATTTCAGAGCCTATTAGGAACAATATTGCAGAAGTCAGTGTCTTCTCAAAGTAAGATTTAGTTATTTTCACATTTTATTACAGACAGAGTAATAATTAGAAGATGTTGTTTCAGTTAATCAGAAATCCATCCTCTGTTTAAGGATTCATGCTTCTTTTTTTTTTTTTTTTTTCTCTATTGGGAAAAAGCCCAACAAAACAAAACAGCGACTGCTAATCCTGATTGGGGAAGTATTTAACTGCAGGGCATGGTTCACAGATGTTTTTGCATCCTCAGTGGCTTTATGGGCAAGATAGTTAACTTTAATGATATGAAAATGTCAAGAAGAATTATCAGGGAGAAAAAACTCAAAAAGTATTCTGAGGTTAAATGGTAATAAGGAGCCATCTTTCTTCAAGAAGCAGAAGCAACTATAAGCCATTTTTGATGAGCAGATGGCCCCCTCGAACAAAAGGAGGAGTTCACTGTAATAGAGTATTTGAAAAGCAAAATCATGCCTCTTGCTAGATATTTTCTGTCATGTGTACATAGTAGTTAATCCACTTTTTAGCAAGATTAGCTGCCAGATTAGCACATTATCCATGTGAGTCACAGTTAGTCTAAACCAAGGATGTGCCTGAAGAGTGATGTGCACCCGCATGAAGGAAGGTTTACAGAGGCTGACTTACAACACTGCTGTGGAATGCAAAGCCAGCTTTTTTTTTTTTTTTTTTTTTTGCTAATGCTGGCCAGAGCTCTACAAACAGCCATTCTCAATTGCTGTATCATGCTGAGTTGATACAAGCCTTGATGTGGATTTGAACATCCATATGCAGGCCTTGCATCTGCCACACACATCCATGTATTAACTCCAGGGCATATATGCCTCTATTGTTCTGGACAATATATATTAAGGTGTTAAAGAATTTACTTACTCTTTAAATACAGTGGTTTTGTCTATTCAAGAGCATTTGACTTCTTCTGGAAAACCAAGTTTAAGTCAATTCAATTTCAAAATAGAACAAGAAGATACAATCTGCAAACAGCATATTTTCTTATCAATCAAGGGAGCACAGAAGGAAATTTTCAGAAGCAGCTGATGGGTGTCAATATCCCATTTTAAAAACACACCTTGAGTATATGTACCTATTGTTATATCTCTCAGACATCAGGTAAAGAAATATAATAGGAGTAATTTCATCGCAATTCAACGATGGGCCATTTGGAATAACTCGCTTCTGGAGACATCACTTATAAAAGACTGCACTGTAACATGGGACTGCAGCTCAGAGTTAAAGACATTTCCCCAACCAACATTTCATTTCACAGCATTATTTTACTCTCCACTCTTATTCAATCTGTGGCTTTATCCACCCTTCAGCAGGCTAACAAAGCCCCTTTTTCACACAGCCTGTATCTGTATCTTTTTATAATCTTCCAAAGTTAATAACCAAGCTAAATGAAGGCAAAGCCTGCTCTGAAACAAGCTTTGTTCAAATACATGAAGATTTGGCAAGAAAAAGAAGCCTTCCTGTGGAACCTTCTTAGAAGACAAGTCACAGCCAAACATTCCAAGTGGCGTCTGAAGGATCTGAGGCTTTTGTGCATAGTCAATGTTTGCTATCTATAGGAGCAGCTAAAAGTAAAGAAATAAGCTTTCGTTTTCTTGCCTTCGGTCATGAACTATCTAAACAGTACTGGCTTATCTTGCAGGCACATGGACCAGGTGGTCTCTATGGGCAACCCCATGTATGCAACAGAGCACAGATCAGAATATGAATGTTGTGTGTTTGTAATCTAAGGACACTCAACTGCCATTTGAGTATAGTTCACAGCTACTTGTAATTAGAAAAATCTGTAGAAGTCAGCAGATTTAACTCTAAACAACAACAAGAAACCGACCCAAAACTTTCTGTGTACAACTGTATTAAGGAGCTGAATTCACTCAGAAATGAGCAAGCATCAGATTTTAGACCAAAGATATTAGACATAGAACAGATGATTTCATGCAGTCTTTTGTATCAAAACAAGCTTGTTTAAGACAATTTAACAATTCTGGTCAGAAAAGATTCTAAAACAAGATTTTAAAAAATTTGAGGCAAAAAGCATCTTAAATAGAAATTTGGAGAAGACAGAAGTATTTTCAAGTGGCACATCTAGCCTTGCTTTTAAAGCCAAATACACAATATGAACACAAAATTAAATATTCTTTGTCAAAGCAATGCTATTTCTGATTGCATCAGAGTTGGCTTCAAGTCTTAAGTCTTTTCAATGTCATTAAAAAAACATTATAGGAAGAAGCAAGGGAAATTCCAATCAAGTATAATTCCAATCATCCACATCCAGTGCACTGTAATAAGGAAACAGCGAGGTAACTGTCAAGAGGCTGACTACTTACAATCTTACTAATAATGAGTTATTCAACAGAATCAGCTAATTAAGACAGATATCTCACCTATTTCACATTCTTTCCAACTCTAAGTAACAACATCCCAGAATCAATAAATTCAAAAGTAATAAGAGAAGCAGCAAACAGAGACACAACTTATGTTCTAAGATTTCCTGAATTCACCAGAAAACTAGAATCCATGTTAAGATCAAGCTGAGATTCAGTATTGTCCTGTAACCTCGGACGATCAACTGACTTGTAGCTCCTGCATCAAACATTTATCTCCACAGAGAGAAACAATAACTACTAACACTTTTCATTCTTTGTTCTAAAAGTGAGTTGTTGACATAAATACTATCCCAGTATAAATACTGATGTCATTTCATGTTGATGAATTAAGGTAGCTCCTGCCCCTTTATTTTAGCTCCAAAGCACCAGTGTAGATGTGGGGAATCATCTGATTTAATGTAGATGATAATGAAATAGCAGAACTCCAGATGAGTAATGAAAACTGACAGGTTTTGTATGTGTTTGAGGTAAGAATTTTTTTTTTTTTTTTGTCCAGTAGAAACCTTGTTTGAATTGTTTCATTTTATATTTCAAAACAACATTCTGTTCTAAGTAGACAATAGGAAACAAGGCAAGAAACTGCATTAAATAAAGCTCTAAAAATCTTTCTAACAGGTTTAAGGCTATGCTGTACTTTTTCTTTCAAACATTTCCATGTAAAATCAGATGTTAACTCTCTAAGTGAACCCATGTGCAAACTCTTTATTCATCAGATTAATGGCTGTGGAGCAACAGGCAACTGAACACATTTTCACTCACATAAGATGTTCATGACTTTCTAGAAAACTTCACATTATTGCAACTACTTTTCAGTCAAATATGTTGCATCTAGTGAAGAAAGAAATAAATTGCAACAAGGTTTAATGGGAAACTACAGTAAATGTATTGACACAAGTAGGAATTTGTTTCTTTAAACAGGACCCTGCTATTAATTTGACAGATGGATTTTTGCCTTGCTATACATTAGAAAACAAAACAAAAACAGCTTTTGCCCAGGGATACTTCAGATCTTCAGATTGCTCAGTGCAGTATCTCTCTTGGAAGGAAATGGCAGACACGTGAGTCAAGGCAATCCCAAGCACAAGTACAGGCTGCACAGAGAATGGATTGAGAGCAGCCCTGAGGAGGACTTCGGGGTATTGGTGGATGAAAAGCTCAACATGAGCTGGCAATGTGTGCTGGCAGCCCAGAAAGCCAACCGTATCCTGGGCTGCATCAAAAGCAGCGTGACCAGCAGGTCGAGGGAGGGGATTCTGCCCTTCTACTCTGCTCTCGTGAGACCCCATCGGGAGTACTGCATCCAGCTCTGGGGTCACCAGTACACAACAGATATGGACCTGTTGGAGTGAGTCTGGAGGAGAGCCACAAAGATGATCAGAGGACTGGAGCACTTCTCCTATGAAGACAGGCTGAGAGTTGGGGGTGTCTAGCCTGGAGAAGAGAAGGCTCCAGGGAGCCCTTATAGCAGCCTTCCACAAAGTTGCAGAGGGACTGTTTACAATGGCATGGAGTCATAGGACAAGGCATAATGGCCTTAAGCTGAAGGAGGGGAGATTTAGATTAGATATTAGGAAGAAATTCTTTACTGCAAGGGTGGGGAGGCACTGGAACAGGTTGCCCAGATTGCTTGTCTATGCCCCCTCCCTGGAAGTGTTCAAGGTCAGGTTGGACGGGGCTTTGGGCAACCTGGTCTAGTGGAGGGTGTCCCTGCCCATGGCAGGGGCTTGGAACTAGGTGGTCTTTAAGGTCCCTTCCAACCCAAACCATTCTATGATTCTTTGTTGCTACTTTTATGCTGATCCAAGGCACAATCAATAGAAAATTTTAGCTTCTGGGCTATACCAGCTGAGGAATATATTAAAATTGATAATCTATAGGGTGAAAATATAGAGGAAATTACAAAAAAAGTCAATATTCTCTATCACATTTGCATTTATACTGCATATTAGTACATGCATTTAAATTTATAGACATACCTTCTCAAATATACACGGCTATATACAAAACTAATGGCAGAGTTTCATTTCTGGTCACTTTGATCAGCAGGAACATGGTAGATATAGACAAGATAAAACATGCTGGTAATGGTGCTTGTGCCACAGAAAGAGTAATGAACTCAATAACACTTGATGTAAAGGTGACAATATAAAAGTGAAATTAAGGCGTGACTGAACATTCAAACATATGATAAAATCTGAACTACAGTAGTAAATGTCAAAAAGCAAAACCCTGGAACTTTGGAAAAATCTCCTCTTCAAATACCTGTTCAACCTTTCTTAAATTTTCCAGGATTAATTTTTTTTTTTTTTTTCCTCTGAGAACAACATCTGCAATATTAGCAGATGCCTGCTTTTTAGGTTCATCATTCTACATCCTTTCAGATATACTGAATCAGATCTGTTACTTGGTCTGACTCAGTTTGTGAATGTTTACAAATACGATTGTTATGTTGTTCTTTTTGGTTGTAATTTAATGCAGATAAATTTACAGTGTATGTTTGGGTTGCAGCGAAACCTTGTTAAACTGAACATTCTGGGACCACATCACAGTTTGGAAGAGAGGAAGTTCAAACTTGTGCAACACAGTGGTTGCTTGTTCAAGTATGTATTTTCACATACACTAATGACTTCAAAGCATACATACTAAACCTTAAATTCTTGAAATGATAAACGTGGCTGGAGGAACAGAGATAGTGGCAAGTCAGCAAACCAGAGTGTGATAATTTGATTACTGGGTTACAGAATAGTTAAGTTCCACTGTGACCCCAAACTGAAAACTCTGTGCAGTTCACGACCTCTGGCATGCAAGGAATTCCAGAAAAAAAAAAGAACCTGAGCAATTAGAATACATGACCTGTATTATGCTTCAGCTTTCATAATGTCAGTTTCCAATTGTTTTTTCTTCTTTTTCCAGTTTAAAACCATCTGCTATACTTTTTTCACAAGTGGGACTAAGCTGAATGCAGTATACTGTTGAAGAGCTCTTTCGAGCAACAAAGTAGAAAGCCTAACAACCAAGAGGCTAACATGTAAGGCCTGACATATCTATTTTCAGCTCAGGGAATTCTGAGTCACAAGTGGTTTCTAAGTATTTAGTAAGCCTGCTTGGATTTCTGTTCCTTAAACTTGTCCTGTTGTTCCCTGTAGACATGCAAAGCTTAACATTGAGAACAACATCCAAGGAGAAGCTGCCACTCCTAGTTGGCGTCTCCCCCAACAGTGCCAATGAATCCTCAAAAAGAGAAACAGGTCTTCTACAGAAATTCAGTAGAGACAGGAGTAACAGGTACCAGGACTGAGAGGAAAAGAATGTGTGTTGCCTTCAGAAGTACATCGTTACCCCAGCAATCTCAGTTCTTGTGTACAGTTGTGCTGCTATTGACATATCACCAGCTCCCACCAACTGCCTCCAGGCATTTTTTTCCCCCTACTTTTTCTCTTTTCAAAATAATTTCTATGTGCTACATGGTTTGTGAAATACTTTAAGGTTTCTTTGTTGGAAACGGCAAATCCAAGATTGGATTTGAAAAAAACTGTTATTTCATAAAAATATCCAACAAAAATGGTGTCTAAAACTTAATAATAACAACAGTGTAATAAATCTTAATAATATCAATGTGATATCAGTTGTCATCTGCTACAATGTTATGTTTGGCATTTATTACTGAATCATTTAAGATCCTTACATGCAAATTGTTCTGACAGACATCATTTGAAAGCATAAACACTGGCAATTGTTTTGTTACCACTGTATCTGTTTTCAAGTACCATTTGTGCAGTATAAATAGGAACACATACTCACATTGTGACTAGGACAATGCTTTACAAGCTTCCCAGAGGTTTGGCATTTGTGATTAATTTCTCCTCAGTTTTTAAATTATTTCTGCATGTAATGATCTTGAACTGCCAACTTGCATTGCTGACAAATTCTCTGTAAGCATCCATAGGTAGTTAAACTGAACTAACTACAACTATGTAAGGAATAAACAAAAAGTTAATTTACAGTATTCTGAAAAGGTGTGTTTTAAAAACTTAAAAGCTTGTATATTTGTTTCTTAATGTCCACAATGATTTGAACAAACAAAAAAAATTACTCAAATTAACCACGTGCAGTTGGTATATCATGGAAGGATACTCTATTACTGGATGATTGAAATAAGATGTCAGAAATGGGTAGTCTGCAGAAAATGGCTAGACACTGAAAATGAATATTTTTAAACCAAATCCCTTTATAGGTTTGTAACACCAGCATGGATATAGATTCCCCCCAAATTACATTTTTTTTTTTAAACTCCAAGTCTTACATATAGGGAATGAAACACTGATCAATATCTCAATAACATTTTTGTTAGTTACACATTTATTTCTGTGTCTGTAATCTCCATTTTCCCCTCCTAAACTGGCTTTTCACTGTTTATCTAACATTGTATGCATTGAATGGTAAAGTCACACAGTCTAGAAACCCATGCTATAAATAAACAAACAAACAAATAAAAACTAAATGCCAGATCTTCTTCACATTTGTGTACAGGCCTAAATAAAACTAAACAGATCACTTAATTTTAGTATTTAATCTTTTCACTGCTACCTGTTGGCTTTCACTGGTGCAGTCTTTGAGCTCGTTTTCTTCCTGTAAGATCTGATCTTGTACACACCGTACATCCATATGAAATTCTAAAATTTAGAATTAAAATATGTTCTTTAAAGAAACAGTGGACAAATTAATCTCAATTTTTCTGAATTACTATTCTGTATGCAAATGTCACATCAGACAGTAGGGGGCAACTTTCACCCACAAGTCATACTTTATGCATACTGATATATAATATAATGACATGAAGTGGGTACTTTCAGTACTTACCTAAGTTTATTGAGTGGTCTATATCAATTTTGTAAAATGGAAGGTTGCATTTTTAACTCCCATTTTGTTCTCCAGGCAGTGTGCTGAGGAAATATCTGGTTTATATACTAGAAAAATGCTTCAAGATAAAAAAACAAACTACAATCTCAAAGCTGTTGAGAAATGAAAGAGAAGGACAATTATATTCCTCTAGTTTGCTGTCATAGGATTTGTGAGAAACCAATCTCAAAAAGATTATTTTTTCACACTTAAATTTTTATAAGTAATTCTTACTTGAATAAGCAGTAATTTAACACTCTAAAAACCAGAACAGGGAGTATTATAAAAGTTGATATAAAGAGCAAAATATTCATTAATGATAGTAACATGCATAATTAGACTATGTTTAAAAATAAAACTATATTTAAGAATAAATTGATGTTCTATATTGTGTGTCAAATTTTGTATCACTTTAAAAATGAAAGTTTTGCAATAAAGTTGTACTTTTTCTGAGTATGCTTAACTAAATTATACAAATATGATTTGTGGATTAAAAGATTATATAATTTATATAATTTAATATGCAACTAACTGATTTCCCTTTAAAATTTATATTTCTTATTTAAAATTATCAGGTTGGTGCAAGTAAATAAGAAGGGTAGCACTGAAAGTATTTTCACACCAAATCTGGTCAAGGAGAACAATAATACTTGTAATAAACCCACAAAAGTAGGGCTTGTCTTGCTATAGGTTCACAGAATGAAGTGGTTAGGCCGAGGGTGAATTTTTAGCAAATTTGGGCAGAACCATGATTTCAAGGGAAGAATGTCAAATACTGGGAACCAAATCATACAGAACTTCATGCCCCATTTAAGCTTCAAACTTGAGGGTAAAACACACTGGATGTCAAACTGCGGTAACAAAGTGAGAGACTGACTGCACACCTTTCTTCAAAAGTGTCCTGAATCCTTCAATAGTTTAGGTAGGTAACTAAATGCAACAGCCTTTGTTAGGGAGTCAGAATAAGTTATTATAAATGTCTCGTCTGGCTTTAAACCCAGAGAAAGTGCACTATGTATTTGTTTTTCTCAGTGATGTAGCTAACAACTATTTCTCTAAACATAACCCCACCTTAAAATATAAATCTCCTGTTTAGTTAGTGCACTTAAACTGTATTTTACTTAATAGAGCATAACATAAACAAGGATTACAAGATGTGAAAAACATCCACCCCCCAGCAGTTCCTGAAATGAACTTACATTTTCAAAGAGCGTGTGTGTAACTGGTATCAACAGTGATACTTTACAAGCAAAACTAATCATAAAAAGCATAGTAAAAACAGCACAGCAGACAATTTACCACAAGAGATTACTGGAGATTACCTCATGATCCCATAATTTGTGCTGTTTTACAAATTACTAGGTGGGGTTTTTTGTTGATTGTGTGCTTTTTTTTTTTTTTTTTCTTCTTTTAACCTATGGCTGAGAAGTATCAGGCTGCTTTATTACTGTGTTTTGACAAGACTGAACTCCAGGTGAAACCAAACAGTTGATTACCACTCCATTTTCTCCCTCTGACTATTTCCTCTCAGAGCACCCTTTCACAAGTTGCATGCCAGGACTCAACTTCCAGTTCATTTGCCTCTTCACTTGTATCCAGGGTTTGATCTTGTTCAAATGGACAGGAGGAGGTGTGGTTCCTCAAGCTGAGGACGGTCATCCTGGAAGTTCAGTTGTGTCCTTTCTCTTCCCTTAGTACAAAATAACCTATCTGTGACAGACTTGTTTCTATTAAAACGCTGGTAAGTGTCCCCCAAAGGCAAAACAGCCACAGAAGTTTATGGAAACCTCCTTTTTCCTAATGTAAACGCTTCAACAAAACAAGCTCAATACTAAAACAGCCAAATGAACAGAGACAAAGCCAGATTCACGCCATCCCCTGCCTGCTGTCCTTCCAGTGTAAATGCCTGCAGCCCTCCTGCTCCTCTGCATCAGCCTGGTCACACCTGCTGAGGAGAAGCTTGGTATGAAAGCTCACTTTGTACAGGACATCGACTTCTTTACAATATTTACTTCTCTCTCCATTTTCATTTCCTCATCCTATTTTTAATTCCTCCTTGTCTCCCAGGATACCCCCTGTGTGACTTCCTCTACCTCAGACCCACCTTTTCCCTCCATTTCTTCACTGACACACAGCAATCCTAAGAAGGACCCCATATTCCTCAGGCATTCAAAAAATTTGCCACTTTTGCAGCCTCTTGAAGTAGACATAACACTTAAATCTCACGAGTCCTACCTCCACTTTCTTCTTTACCATCTGCTGCCAGGGTGCTGCCTGCCGTCTCCTGCCTGGGCTGGTGAGGGCAGGGCAGCGCCCGGCTGGCCTCTGCTCCAGGGCTGCAGTTACAGCGCTTTTCCTCAGCAGGCTGAGGGGAGGCTGGAAAGGTTATGGAAGATTGCTAGCCCTTCCTGCTTTCTCCCAGGTAACAGGCACTGATGTGGAGAATTAGCATAAATACTACAGAACAGTCACAAGAAGTTATGTTTCTTCTCTCATTAAGTGTAAAGCCTTGTTTCCTCACACGATGAGCATAAAGATAGAAGGGAAAGTTCCAGAAAATGGCTAATTAATTTCATCTCTCATTTGAATAAAGCCTGTTTCACCAATATCCCAAATGCTTTTATGTGGCACCTTTTCAAGGATTCTTTCTGTTGGAGGGAAAGACAACTTTTGGAAAATGGTGGGGTTGAGCAAGGTAAGCTCCAGAGGTCCTCTCAGCCTCAACCTGTCTGTGATCCTGCAGTTTGTGAGGCAGTGCTCCCTGGTTACAGAGGAGATCTGAAGTCCGTCGAGGGTGCAACAGGAAAGAAATTCTAACAGACAACATCCACAGATACAATATGGAAATCTCCAAATCTGTTGCCCTCTTAACCATAAATGAATTCTACAGCCCAAAGAGCTTTATCTCTTTGCTCTACACCTTTCTGCACTTTGTTTTTTTTCTGTCGATATTGCAACTTGCCCAAAATTCATGAAAATTTACAGCCAACCAAGTGCAAGAATTAACCCTATGGGCCTGATAAGATGTGGACTTCCCACTTACTGAAGTGCAAGTTAAATACAAAAAGTATTTAAGAAGAGTTTTTACCAATTTTTCCCAAAGCCTTTCTATACATTGATTTTACAAATAACCCTCACCTGTATAGAAAAGTCATCCTTCCACTCACCTGCTGTTGGGAGACTGTCCCCCAGAGAATGATGAAGATGAGAAACACCGTCTCTCACGCCCTATGGACTTCGTAACAGTCAACTTCTACACTCTCCCTCAACAGGCCAACTCAATAAGAGAAGAGCGATTTAGCAAAGCGACAGCCATCAGTGCTTTCCACAACACATATGCTGTTGTAGGATCCATTAATAGCTCTACAGGGGCTATATGTTACAGGCCCCTATCCTATTTGTCTGCTGTTGTGGGTGGAAATGTAATCCCTCATTACTCTCACAAACTTCTGTCGAAAGCTCTGTTACTAAAGACTGAGTAGATAACTGTAAATTCCATTCTAAGATTAACTACAAGTTATACTAACTTGTTTGACTTAAATATAGACAGGCTACAAACACCCCTCATCCCCCATCCCCATATATTCTCGCTCAGGTTATATTTACTGTATGCTGATACACAATTGATACCGCTTTATAAATAGTTCCGTTTTTGTGTATTTCATTACCAACCTATTGGAAAGTTCCCAAATGCGGCTGGTTTTGGTATACTACAATAACTATTTATTACAGAGGAAAGGTGGTTAAAGAATGTTTTCAAAATGCAGAAGGATTTTCTATATATTATCCTCTGAAGTTTGCTGTAGTTTACTATTTGTGTATGATGTGTTTGGAGTCAGATGCTGATTGGTGTTTCCTCCTTTCATTTCTCTGGGAAAATTGCCCTATATATGGTAACACATTTTCAGTTTTTCATTATCATTGAAGTCAAAGGCTATCAGCTATTGTAGCTATTTATACTTAAGCGTAGCTAATCAGAATAACCACGGGTTGCCTGATAGTTCTCCTTCAAGCAAAAGAAATTTCATGTTATTGGGTTTTGGGTTTGGTTTTTTTTTTTTAGTAGAAAGACATTTTTCCAATATTTTTTCAAGGAAAGTTCAATTCTTGCTTTATGTGTTAATGCATAACGAAATAATTTTGCATTCGACAAGAATGACAGTTTGTTTTACTACTGAAATTTACAGAAAAAAATATCTGAACAAACCACATTGTTAACAATAATATAGCTACTTTTTGTCAATTGCTTCACAAAACTGGATGGAAATTTGATGGCATACTGCAAGGCAGTAGGCATGAAAGTCAACACTGCAATGCCTAGTTATTTGTATTTCTGTGCAACACGTTAAATGGCTGAAACAACTGACAAACAAGGTCACGCGTATGTAATCCATAGAATTAAAAAAAAAATTAGGTGTCTGATGAATATATTAAGTGCAAAAGCTGTTTTCCTGTGCTTAAATCTAGATTTGGCTTCCATTTGGATTGAAGTAATGTTTAGAAATGTATTTCCTTTTGTCACCATGAGGACAGTCAAGCATTGGAACAGGTTACTCAGAGAAGTTATGCAGTCTCCATCCTTGGAGGTTTTCAAGATCAGACTGGACACAGCCCTGAGCAGGGTGGTTGGTCTAACATTATAGCTAATCCTGCAGCAGGCTGGACTAGAGACCACCTGAGGTCGCTTCTAACCTGAATGATCTTATCCCGATATAGTACTGTGAGAGAACTACTACTATTAAGAACCAATAAACATTTCCGTTTGAAGGTTCGTAATCACTTATTTTCTTAGACAAAATATCTTCAACTGGTATCTGATAACTTACAAGCAGCTTTCGTTTGAAATGAAATTTTGCTAGGACTGAATTAGACCTTGATCCCATGAAGTGTTGAGAGTCTGAAGTATAGACAGCAAGGACCTTAGAAATAAGAAAAGCTTTTAAATACCTCTAAAGCGCACAGACGCATGATTTAAAAGGAGCTTAGTGCTTACAAATTAAGACTGAAGTCTCTACGTTCTATGTGATTTTCAAGGGCAAGCCCTGTGACTGCTAAGATTATACTTTAAAAGAAACAAAACATAGGACAAATTATTCCCTTGAGAAATTACTCTGTTGAAATTAAGTTCTTCAAAAGTTACCTCATCCCATTTTAAAAGATGCAAAGAGAATTAAAATTTGTCAGCAATACCAAAAAGGAACTAATGAAAAGCACAGAGCAGTACACCTGTAGCATTCTGTACCAAAAGCAAATTTTTATCACATGCATACAAAAGTATCAACTTGAACTTACATTCTGCAATTAATTCCATACAGGCAACATAATGCATTCAATTCAGTATTAGTTGCAGGACTGGGATCTAGTCCAATTACTAAGATCTATACCATAACCAGTAATGTTAAGGAAATCTTATAAAAATTATATTTATTCTCTTGTGAAATATCTTGAAAAACAGATAGATAAATCATTATCATCACCTGCAAAAAGTCCTGTCTATGTAACTGCAACATAAAATATTTCTCTGACTCTGAAACACGCAATAAAGCTTGTTGAACAATTTTAAATCTGTATTTGAATTTATTTCTCAGTTCTAATACAAAACAAGAAAATTAAATTTAACAGCTAATATTAAGTCTTTACGTATTTGGTGACTTCTTGAGTTCTAATAATGTCTTACTATGTCTTGAAATAAAAAAGCATTTTAAAACAATATTACTATTAACTTAAATACTGATCTTCAGCTGTAGAAGTTGTGTGAGGCCAGTTATAATTTTTTTTCATGTTATATCTACTCTTATAAGCATATAACAAGATAAGCTGTGACTTACTGTACAGCAAAATTGATCGAGTTCACACAGATGTTACCTTCATTCATGATGTATTTGCTTTTATATCTTCCATCCCTAGGTTAAGGTTATAATGGGTTAAAAGCAACATTTTAAAAAAACCCAAAAGGTTTCTTGAGCTAAACTTAAGTTTCCATCTTGATAAACATACCTGGGACACCTGGAGAATAGCAGCTATTATATCACATAAGAAGATATCACAGCAAAGCTATAAGCTGTAACAATTAATGAGAAAAGATATAAAATAGTATCATAATAATCATCTGACCCTGCCCAATTGATTTTATGCAGGACCACTGTTGCTTCCAAGGAAAACCACAGAAAAAAAATTATCTATTCCACAAAAATTAATTTTAATTAAGTAACATTTTAAAGCATGGTAGCACCCAGCATTAATAAGGCTCCTTTTTTAAAAATGCAAAAAGGATTGTGCTTACTAATATATTGCACACACAAAAAGGATACTTTTTGCCTTAGGCTAGAGAGTACGTAGATGTAAGTCTTTTCAAGTTATTCATAGCTAAAATCTGGACAAAATAGTACTAGATTACATTTTCCACTTTCCCTGTGCAGTACAACATTTAGACTTAGGATTTAAGAGCATGTTGGAGATACAGACTATTTAATGCAAGAACAAAACTTTCTAGTATTTTCGTATGTTTATGTTGCATAAGATAATACAATCCATCTGTTGGAAAAAAAATCCTCACTGAATAGTATACCTATCTCAGTTCTAAACATGAATAGAAATAAAGATTTTTTTTTTTTTTTTTTAAATTCAAAACTAAGTAATAGTGAGCCTTACAAAGAAATGTGTTTGGGAACCTGAGGCAAATTATACATGTTAATGTTGGAGTCACTGAGAACAGTTAACACAATGTAACCAAATGTCAACTGGAATATTTTGCAGTAACTTACCAGAGAGGTCTGTGTTTAATGAATATATGAACGCTCAGTTTCTAAGTTTTCAACTTCAGATGGTGAAGATTAAGTGCTAAGGGTGTTACTGTAAACGTTTAAGTGAGATGAACATCACTGATTTTCTAATTTTACCACATAGTTTATTTCAGAAGAAAACAAGCACCAGTTACATAGTTCTCCTGCAAGTCAGTAAACAGTCACACACGAAAGCTCAATGCGATTTGCTTCTTTGTTTATGTGCAGGATATTTAGTTTGGTTTGCAAAGTATTAGAAGAATAATAAGAACCTCCTGACAGAATACCACAACTAAATTTCCAAAAAGCCACTCAGTTAATCTCAGTGTTGAATCTAGCTGTTTCAAATTATTGTAATGTATAATAACAGCCTTATTGACAATATAGATGCACAGAGCCAAAAAAAGCTAGAAATAGTGGCCAAAATGATGAACTAAGCGCCAGCCCAAACAACAACAAACATATGGCCATTAACTGGAGAATGGAGGCGTTTAGGAATGCAGCTGTCTGTGGTCTCCTAAAAGTTCCAGAGGAATGAAATGCTGCAAGGATTGGCAAAGTCTGGATGAGAAGTACTACTGAAGATGGTTGGTCCTGAAATGGAGTCAACCATGGGTTCATGTTGGAATTCAGAGATTTCTGTGGTCAGAATATATTCATTCCATTGGCCTCGTAATGTACATCAACAAATTAATATTGTATGGATGTCATTTCAAAGCCTACTGAAGACGAAGAGCCATTATTGAAGCCATTAGAGCACAGATGGTTCAAACTATATGCAGATATTCATACTTGCATTTCTGCATTATAGCTGGTTTTTTTTTCTGTTGAACTGTAATGAATTGTCTCATAATCTATTCCATCTTCTTGCCATTAGCAGGCTTTGAATGTTCACAAATAGGAGCAAAGAACTCATTTTCCAGAGCTTTAATCACACAAAGAGGGAATGCCTAATTCTCTAAATGAAATGGTCTGTGATCACTGAAGCAGAGATTTAATATATCACGGCAAATTAGGTAGATTTTAATAAATTACTTATCTCTCTGAATACTTTACATATGCTTATGAAGAAACATAGCCTGTTTGCAAACAGTGGAAATCCACAGCCTATAAAATCCTTTGAAGAAAATGACAAATAAAAAAGTAAATTAAAAAATGAAATGTATTATATCCTCATTCTCAAGAGACAGTCCTTTTGCAGCATTGATTCACAGCTCCATTAAAAATATCAATTAAATCCTTCACTGAGATTGGTTAAAAGCTGGAAAATTAACTTTCCAAGCTAGACACTGGTTATTCAGATACAACAATTCATTGCGTATGTTTGATGTAAGTTCTAAAAGTGACAAAAACCAAATGAAAACATAGTTGCCTGTCCCTACAGCTCAAACTAGGTGAAGCAAAATCTGATACTGCATGGCTTCTTTTTGTGCTTTGACAGATGTTGGCTGAAAGTAAATCTTTTACTGGACAGAAAAATGGTTGTGCCTGCCTTCCCCCTACTTCAAATCATGATAATCATAAACAGCTGATTATAATGTTAGTAGAAGGGTAAAAGTTATTTAAAAAAAGGTTGCAGTAATTTAATAAGTCCTGCAACCAGCCTCATTTTTTATATTTAATTGATAGGAACTGCATGCATCAAAGAAAACGCATACTGAGATTTAATGTGCATAAAATGGATATTAGCATTTTAAAGAGGCAGATTAACACATTAATCCAAGTAATTTTCATATATTGCTTTTAATAAAATCTTCACAGTATAAAATTCTTAATGAGGCTAATCACAGGCATTCCATTTAGTGGGGTGATTAGGGATAACATAAAAGTATTTTTAATCAGTTTTCTAAGGCTTATGGTTTTTTTATTAAAAATTAAAAATTTGACTTGCATTTTTATTACTGTTTTATGTAGGCAAAAATCTTGAAAATGCAAATAAAGCACATCATTCAATCATGTAGGTATTAATTATTTACAAGACGTTGTCCATTGTGGAGAGATTCTTAGCCTTAGGGGGGAAATATAAAAACAAACAGACTGAAAAGTATACAAAACTTTACAACTACAAATCAAGCGTCCTTTTCATATAAATTATACATTAAATATACTGTAAGAATTACAAAGATCTCATCTTTGAAGCACTATCAAGCATGTATTTACACTGCAAGAAGGAACTTCTGTAGGCAAACTTCCCTTTCATGCCTCCTAGTCATCTTTGCATTCCTCATAGACTGCACGCAGCACATGGAGGGCTTCCACTGTTACTTTGAGCTTTCCAATTACTGCACTATCATCTTGCGAATCAAAAACTGGAAAGGAAACATCAGAAAACAGCATTAGCAATTTCATTTAAGGTTTTGCTTTTGTTCTCATAATTCTCCTTAGCATTTGGACAGATTAAAAGGCACCCAGTATATGCTTAAAAAAAGAGAAAAAAAATAATAAATAATAAAGAAATCTTCCTGTTCGGGCACTCAGCATACTGGAAATTGAGCACTGTAAGAGTTAGAATGTACATCAATAAAATAAACTTTGAAATAAAGAAAACAATCTGTATGGTAATTGCCTATATAAATTATTTTTTGCAATACGTAAATGTAGATTTCCAAACTCTATTAAAGACACATATGCATACTTATAAATAGTTTGAAGTAAAAAAAATACCAATTAATGCATTTTCTACGCTGTGTGGATGACTGGTCCAAATCAGCCTGGATAGTTATTAGTATTTAAATAGTACATTGCTTTTTCCAGTTGGTGCAATGCAAAATTAGTTTAATTCCAGGCTTCTATGTGTTGTAAAATAGTGAAATGTAGACAAAGATGGTATTTCCCCTAGACTAAACTATTTAACTACCTTAATCTTTGTGCATGTGAGTTTTAAAGTAGTATTTAAAACTCCTCTTTTACAGAAATTAGCTAACATGATCTGAAATTGCACTCTTTTATAATATCTAAGTAAGCCCAGAGGGCCACCATCTCTGCTGCTGTGATTAAAAACATGCTGCTGACAGTCAAAAATGAGGCTCTTTCCCAGTCCTGCATAAAAAGCAATGAGGCTGCCTGACATGAGGCTAGAAGGAATTTGAATAAAACCAAATAATCTTGATAGCACATCTTTTCAATGCAAATTATACAGCAGACAAATGGCAAGGTTATGTATTTACTATATAAACTGGGATAAGTACTCTGGGACATGCAATGATGCTGCATGCTACAACTTCTAGGCTGCTGGGACAGCTCAGAAGAGATTTTGAGAAAGATGAACTTGGGTAAACCTTTCATCATTTACTTTGTTGATGGAGCTATTATAGGGCAGATCGGATGCTATTCTTAGAGATCCAAACTGTTTTGTATATCCTTTGACAAATCACTCACTGAACTGTCAACTTAAAGAGCAGGCTTCAGGGGACATCATTCTTTTTACTTATAAGAACGTTAGGATAACTGTAATTAATAATATCAGAAGATAACATTAATTCTATTTTCTCAGTTTAACTATTGTCATATTATCTCTGAGACATACTGTCATATGTCTTGTCTATACACTTTTTCATCCAGCCTCTTGCTTGGCAGTTCACTTAATTGCTTCAAATTTCATGCAGGCCACTTTCACATAATCAGCAATGAAAGGAACAAGATATGAAAAAGATACATGCTTGCAGTCCTCAAAAAGAATGAAGGAAGTTTATGGTATCTCACTTCAGAATGACTAGATCTTCATGTCCTACTGTCCTATGAATTTCCCTGTGTCTAGGTTTATTCTTTTTCCCTCGAATCAATATCCACCTCAGAGCATGTGCACAATATTATTCAGGAATTCTATTTATTATGCCATTAAATTTAATTGAAGTCAGTGTCCAGATCTTAAGAACAAATCCTTTTACAATGATTTTGTCCAAGTCCAAAATATACCAATGTATTCTACTTTTGCCATGATCTGACATATGTTGATGTAAAATTCATTTAAATTCTCTGAAAGTTCTAAATTTTCAGAAAATATGGTTACAGATGCAATTAAAAAAATTAATCTAATTTCTATCTTCAGGAAAGGGGAAAAGTGTAGATAGGAATAAGAATAAAAGAATTTCTATTATTATCACTTTCATAGATATAATGTACATAAAGTAAAAAATAGTTCAAATGTCTTATGATTATGGGAAAAATTCTCCTTGCAATATTGTTGTCACTACATAGCAATGTTACCTTTTAACAGAACAACAACTAGGAACAAAAATCAGTCCTTCCTATCATAATAATTATCTCAGATGACGATTAGGAGTTTTAAGAGTTTTGTGAAAGGTGACTTTCAAGGGTACAGAATTATACTTATATCACTAATCCATCTTATCAAACAAGAATTATGACAAAATGAGAATTATAGCCATAAAATCCAGAACAAAAACAATTTTCCAGTGAGAAACTATGAAAAACCTTTTTGGAGGAGATGCGCTTTTGTACAACTGCTTGGAGAAAAAATATTGGTGGAAAAAAAGATTAAGTGGTTCAACCACAGTTAGAAGTGCATCAAATCTGTATATTATTTTTCCAGGGTATGGAAATTTGATTTTTAGAATTTTCCTTATCATGTTCCTGGAACTTTGATGCATACTTTGAGTATTTTAGCTACAGCATGGATGAAAATCATGCATGATAATGGAAATGGATAAGAAAGCCTATTTCTTTCCCTCACTACTCAGCTCCCCATCACTCAAGGTACGGTAATTAGACACAGCAGTAGAAGCAGCAAAGTCCCATTAGCTTGGCATTCTACTAGGGCTAACTAGAATTCTAGAATTCTTGCTATTGCAGAGTGCACTGTGTCTAGCAATTAAGCTGATTCACTTACCTGTATATGAGAGTAACTGTTTTGTAACAGATACACTCTCTGCTTCTTCACTGAGCTTTATCACAATGGGGAAAGAGGATGGAGAGGAACACGTAAGGAGAAAAATGCACCATTGATAACCATGTCCCTGCTACCTTGGGGAACAGAAAAGTCTAAGCAAGGAGAATATTTTCCTTCACTATCTCTGAAAGGACCAACAAGCCTTCTCAAGTCTTCTCATCAGCATTATAAAAATGTTGCCATAAGACCAATGAAATGGAAGATTCCACACCTCCTACTCACCTCACCCTGCTTTAATGAGTCAGTGAAAGTTCAGTCACAGTCCGTTACAGAATGGTGCTTACTCTAAACTGATACCTAACCAAAGGCACCAATATTTCATATTGTCTCAGATACAGGTTTCATATGGAGGACACAAGCTTGAGGTACTCTGGTGGTTATAATGTAACTTCAAACAAGATATAGACGTGAGCAATACAGAATTACTGACATAAATGTTAATAACAAAATATGTATTTATTGTCTTACTAGCATAAAGTATGTTGTGCAAAATAGAGAATTAGAATTAGTCAGTGGACATGTCCTGAAAATTCTTAGGTTTTATCAACTAATTACTATGAGCTGGGAATGCTCATTGGTTTGTTTTTGGGTTTGTTTTTTTTTTTTAACAGATTTTAAGGAATAACAATAGTACACACACAGTTTCTGCAGACTTTTGCAAACAAATGTGGAAGCCATTAGTTCATATCGAAGAATTTCTTATTGAAACAATGTCAATTAGTTGCACAGTAAAGCCTGGAGAGAGAAGCAGAAATTCAACAATAATTTCTAGGTTAAAAAAAGGTTACAAAGTAATCTCTAAAACTTACCATCAATATCTTGCTCAATGATATCTCTTTGTTTCTGCAGTATCTCTCTTAAACTAACGTAAGCAAAACCGATATCTTCACATTCAAGATCTTGTTCATGTTCTGGAGGATCACTGACCACTGTAAATCGTAAGCTAAGCGTAAAAAAAACCAAAAGAGATACTTTCAAAAGGGGTTGAAAATTAACTCAAAAAAAAAAAAAAAAAAAAAAAAAAAAAAAAAAAAAAGCACTATTTTTAACCAATAAAAAAAAAAAAAAAAAAAAAAAAAAAAAAAAAAAAAAAGGCAAAAAAGAGCACTCTATTTTACCAGTTAAGCATAAACCAGAACTCTCTATCAATTATATTCGACATTTTTCATTACAAGAATAGTCTGAGACCCTTTCTTTTAAATCTTCCCTCCTTTAGCACTATTTAGTGGTACTAGGACAGAGAGGTTGTAACCACAGGTCTGCAGGCTTAGAGAATTTTTTCATTTTTCTCCTCCCCTCCATGCCAACCTGTGGCACAATCCTTATACTATTCTGTCTGTCACTGCCATATGAACAAGGATTAAAGACTTTTTCTCATTTGAAACTTGTACGTTTAAATCAGCTGCTGAATCAACTGTTCAAGTCACTTAATTTCTTTAAATTTCCCCACCCATATGTAAAAATCAAGATTGTACCTATGTATTTTGAGGCTTTTAGCAAAACTCATTTATAAAATACCTAAAAATATAGTTAGGTTTGGTGGATTTTTTTTTTTTTTTCTGGTTTTTTTTTTTTTTTTTTTTTTTTTTTTTTTTTTTTTTTTTTTGCTTTTTTTTTTTTTTTTTTTTTTTTTTGCTTGTTTTTTTTTAATTTTTACTGGGTCGACCATACCATGCAAATATTTGATATGACAAAATGAAAACAATTCATAAGCAAAAATAGAAGGTTTAGATTAAATATAATTATATTTTGTTGGTTAAAACCTTTTAATACCATAAACTTGTTAAAGTGCGGCTACTTTAATTCAGTCAGGCCACATAAGATGACCCTGTATGATTATTTCAGCTTTGATGTGGAGTGTGCTTATAAAGTAAAACTTTTCAGTTGTCCCCAGTTATGGTGCTTTATTTGCATAGTAGTCTTGGAATACATTAATTGGATTCCTTTTGGACTAGACTAAACTAAACTGAAGATGTGCTCCAGGAGTTCCTACCCCTAATGCACTGCACTGCAATACACATTCAGTCAATAGGATCAACTAGTATTTTGAATTCTCAAAAACAACCTAAAAAATCTATGTACTGTGGAATACCAGACCATTAGCAACAACTGCTTTGTGCTAGAGATTCTCTGGTCTGCACCACTTGATAATTTAGATCTAGCCTTAGTAAATTTTAAGCCATGCATTTCCATGGCTTTACATTGAGTGGTGTGGGAGACAAGAGATAAATCACTGAGAAAGACAAACTGTATCAAAGATTTTCCTTATATCATAAATACTAGCCATATTCAATGAAACAATTATTTCCAAACACCAAGCCTAAAATACCTAGCTGAAAGTTATTGAGAATTTTTATTCCTCATTTAGATACTTCGAGAGCATATTCTAGCCAAGAATACATCACACAAAAATAACGGGAACCTAAAGGCAGTTCTCTCAAAATAATATCTTTGTAATATTGTCTTGTATATTCATTATTTAAAGTTGGACCTTACATAGCAATTGTCCTGCACTCGTTCCCTCCAACCAATACATCTCATTTTGTCTTCATTATTCTCTTCCTGGTTTACACATAAAAATCTACCCGTGAGTACAGCCTGGATACAAAGGCCTTTGAGTATTTACCGTGCTGTCTAAACACAGCCTGTTTGTCCATCCCAAACATCTAAGCCCGACAACTATACAAAATATCGACATTTCTTCTGTGAACTTAAATTACACACATTGCATCCAACAATGGCTTTTCTTTTAAACACATAATTCCAGTATTGTGCTGGAGCTGACTTGAGTTAGTGGCTTGTGTTGGAGCCAAAAACACCGAGACTGACAAAATGACAGGAATTCAGAGCTAACTACTTTTTTGATATGTCTTGGCAATGTTGTTTAAATTGTGAATGCCTGTGAGCTTTACAGCCTAAAAATGTTATAAGCATAATTCCAAATGAGTAACAATCAAGTTGCGTAAAATCCAAGTCTACAGGAAAGGATATCTTAGACAAAGTATAATCAAATCTTCCTAAAAGATTTTAAATATAACAACAGCTACAATATGCTTTTATAGTAGTTTATTCTTTTGCTTGGCTCTTACTAGCAAATATGTATTACAGAAAACAGATACATAAATATTTGTTTGTCACTAAAATCGGACACCAGTGTGTTTTTAAAAAAAATATTTGTGGAGGTAAAAAAGGAAAAATATTATAACTATTACCAACAGCAGGTGGCTTGATTGAGTATAATGGATCTAACTTAAGATTTTGGCACAGAGCTCAGCAGAAGCAAAACTGCCAAAACTCAATCAAAACCAAAGATATACTTAGATGTGTAAGATAAATATTTAGTGAAATAAAAAAAATAAAAATTGTAAGAATAACTTATAAAACTGTTGGGTAATGGGAACAGATCTGTTTTGTTATGATTCAGTGTCAATGTTAAATCAAATCAATTGGAGAAACCAACTTAGCAGTTAAGACAGTGATAGAGAAGGAGATTAGTGCTGGATTAATTTTTATCCCTTAAGGGTACCAACTGCTACTAAAATATTCATTAAAACATAAACTAAAAGCAGGCCTAGTACCATGTGGGACAGTACCTCATAGCCAAAGTGGAGAGTCATTCATACCAGTCCACTTCTTGTTCAAATCACATGCAAGTATTTTACATGCATAGAGCAAGCTTCAACAAAACAGATCAAAAGAACTGCACCTCTAACACCATGTAGTTCCAATATGCCTAAAATATCATAATATTGGATAAAATCTTTGTTGCTAACCAGGAAGGAGGAGATTTGAACTTTGGGTCCCAAGAGACTACTCCAACTAGTAGACTGCAAGAATGGTACCACAATCACTTTGACTTTTGTATTTTTTAAAAATACCACAAATGCTTAATGTTTAGGAAATATTTAAATATGATATTCAGTATGCTCTAACTTACTTTCTTCATTTACCAAAAACTGCAAGACTTTTGTTTTCAGGTTGAACTGGCTAAAAAGACACAGTTTGCATTGCCTTGGAACAGGCTCCTCACTCTGCTTTAGCATAGAATACACAAACCTGCAGCTAGTGTCCCATCTTAACTTAACACTGCCTCACTGACGTAAGAAAGTTTGATGGAAGCTGGAATATCAAATTCATACTAGGATTTCTTACATAAAGCTATGTATAGTGTTCCTCTCCCATACTTCTCTCTAGGAACCTGGATTTTCTCTCTAGCTCATTTTCACATTTCTTTTCTGTAACATCAGGTATCAGTATTCACTTCCTTGCAGGAATCCCAAGGCTACTGACAGAATAAGAAGAAATCTTGACATTCTGTTGGAAGATACTTGCTAGCCACCGCAAGAAAGACTAGGGAACTAAATGAAACTTGTCTGCTAATAAAGGACCAAAAGAAAAGTAACAAATAATAAGTGCCTGAACCTTAAAATATGCTTTACAATGAAACAGAAAAACCTGGACAAATATTTGTTGTTGTTATCATAATAACACTTAAAGGTGTGATCACCAGCAGGGAGTTTAGAGTGTCTGGACAAAGCTGTGATGTAGGCAAATTTGATTCTAATTCTTTATTCCAGATATCAGTCATTTTTAAGCAGCAAGGAGAAAACCTTGTGTGTTAATATAATATATTAGTGTGAAGCTAACATTCTACATGTGCTTTATACTCCTGTAACATGGATGCACACATTTTCTTACTTTGGAGAACAATGACTTCATATCATCAATTTCTTGGAGTAACAATCATTTTGTACTAAGAAATGATGCACCTGTCAGGATCAGCCTGCAAACCTCTTGCATAAACCTGTTCACTCTTGTTATCACAGCAGGGTGACTCTTAGAAGAATGGATTCCTCCATTTTTCACATATGTCTCTTTTGGCATTTGTCAGAAGAGCATATACTCTACCACCAGGTCTGCAGGCATTGCAAGTACAATCTGGCATGAGAAATCAGTTAAGTTCCTGTATATGACCCAAATTTCTACACTCTTAAAATGCTGAAAGGCAACAGTGGAACTATGGCACAATTACAGTAAGTTACATGGACTGCCAGAAATGCCTCCTGATATTAACTGATTGGAAGACTTGAACATGTAAGTAAATAACTATGGGGTTCAAATAATAAAATAAAAGAATAATTTTGTAAGGGTTTTTTTGCAAAGTTTTACAAATATTCATAAGTATAGCTTCCTAACATGAATAAGCAACGTACGTAATTTGAATCCCTATTATATAGAAAAACAAAACAGAAAGGTTGCCCATGTCATACAATACAGCTATAAGAAAAAGCAAGTGTTACAACAAAATTTCCATATTAACGATAGAGACGTTGTCTGTCTGAAAATGTAAAGACAAAGATGCTTGTCAAAAGAAAAGAACCATCTCTGTGGTATGCAACAATTACTAACCTAAACAGGATTTCAGTCTTCCTAGTCTCCTACTACCTCACGCTCAAATATTTTAGATTTTATATTATTATTTAATATTTAGATTTTATATATGTATTTTTAGTTGCAACTTTGGCTTAGTAGTAATTTTATGTATTATATCTCTTTTAACACCTGAGAATATTTATCTTTTTCAAGTGACATTCATTAAAGTGAGTCTCCTTTTGGACGACAGAAATAACACGTGATGTATCTATTAATTTACCTTTTAATATGGGCCAATCATTTTGAGAATCATTTCTAACAACATAAATTGTGATGGAGAAAGTTCTCCTGAAAACTTAATACACCACTGAATATATATTGTACACTATGTATACTCCTGTAATCTGGCATAGCACAAACACCAATAAAGTGTCAGGCTAAACCATGTGCAGGCAATTTTCAATTATATTTATATCCTTGATAATTTGGTTTCCTGAACTTTAAAGCATTAGTTTAGTTCAGTTCCTGTTTCAGCTGAAAAAGCTCTGATATTAGTTTGTAAGGCTTGTGATAGAAAACATGTGTTGAAGATATAACTAGGCCAGGTTTAAAATGCATAGAGTTGAAAACATTTGGTGTATAAGCAGAATCCTTCCATAAATTTTGTTTCTTGGTGGTCCTCTTGCTAGGATAAATTGCGGAACTGGACTACTGATGAACTTCCTGCCTTGCTATTTAGTCAACACAGAACTGAAATTTCACCACAAACCAAACTAGACACACCAATAAATGTGGAAAACAACCTACCTAGTAACACAAGAGACAGTACCATGACGGCACACATAAAAGGTGAATGCTTCTGTTGTGGGGAAAAGCTCAATGCTCTTATTTTTACCTTGTGTTTGATAAATATTTAGTATAGATACCTAAGTATTTATAGGTGAAATTGCAGCCCGCAGACTAGCTATTTTCCTTTGCTGAATTATCCCTCAGGAAAAAAAGAATATTTTTTCCTTAGTATTGTTAAATTCTTAGTAGAACACATTACCCACTTTCCTAATCTATATGGTAAAGTAAGTCTTCTGCTTGCTTATTAAGTGAAGACTATTTATTTTAATCTCCAAACCTAAGAATGTTTTGGTATGATATATCCATCCCAACATGTAATAATTTCATGGTGTTCCCTGCTCCATTCCAGTAAAACCTGTTTTCTGGCCAAGATATCAAATGCAGCTTTAGAAGGGAAATAGAATGAGGAGAAATGACTCTCTTATTGCTGAGTGAATCTGTGATTTGTGACTAAATATGTATTTAAAAGATTGACAGGTAGCTCCCACACTTGAAATACAATCAGCAGGTATTCTCTTCTGCAAATTAAATGAATCTTTAAATTAATAATTGTTCATTTTAATAAAGATTGATGTTCAAGAGGAAACAGAATCAAAGAATGTCATTCATTCTAAGTAAAGCACATGCTATCTCAATCAAAAAATTTGAATAAGAGCACATTTATTGTTATGAGCTTGCACAAGACTGATTTATACTCTCTCATATGTATGCGCGTAATAACTATATATAGAGATGTAGCAGGCAGCTTTTTGGAAATTCTAGGGCCAAGAAACATTTTCTGAAGCTTTTACACTACTTCTAGCACTCTGAATTAAGAAAGCAACAGATGCATTACTCTACCATCAGATAGATATGTGCTTTTCAAATTCATTATTGATAGAATGCTGATGATAGAATCTCTCTTTTGCAAAACGTGGTTGCTAAAAAAGCAAACCCAAAACACAGCACAAAAACAACATTAAGAGAGGTTGCAATATTCCATGCCACACGAACCTACTCAGAGAAGAAATGTAGATCAATTCCCACATCAGAACATAGGTATCATTTCTAGCTGAAACAAAATTTTCTCTAGTTAGTTAGCTATGTATTAACTTCTCAGGGATACCACCTCAATAAACTCAAACAACAAGGCAAACCATAAGCATTATTTACAAAGACCTTTTATAGACTTTTTTCAGCACTCATATGTACCTGTCAGTATGCAGATCTGGCTTTAGAAGCATAAACTTGAGATACTCTCTTCTTGCACGATTATTTGCCTTATCCACATGTATCACTGCAAAGAAAATCGTAATTAATATAAGTAGTTATCAATTATTTCTCATCTTTTAGAAGAAAGACCATGAAGAAAAGAACAAAGAAAAATAAACATTCTTTTCCCTTGTCTTTCCTAAGGAAAAGCAACACTGTTAGAATCAAATTTGAAAGGTCATGTGATCTAATGGCGTGTCACTGGCAGGTTTATGTGCACACTGTCAAAAAAGATACAAGCAGCATCTAAGCATGCCACATAGCTGTCATATTCTGTTAATGGCAATAGCAGTCATGATTTTAAAAGCCAGTGGTCTTTATTGCTTTGTATTTGAAGTGATTTACTGCATTTTCTTCCACTGAGGAAGCTGGTGATAATGATAATGTATGGCAGAGTGCTTGTCCTTTTTGACAGCCTCAGTAATTTAATCCTCCTTTCCTGCCACAATATTTCAATAAGAGAAACATCTAGACCAATGGACTGGAGAAAATCCCCAGCCTGGGGAGTGTGTGTGAATGCTCTGAAAGCCTTTTATTGTTTTAATTTAAAATACAAACACAAGGACCAGCTTTTAATTTTTGTACCATTAATATGACGTAGAGTGAAAAATAGCCTTGGTTTGGGCAAAAAACCCCAAAACAACTACCAACAATAAAAGAGTGAGAAACAAGGTTTTATGAAATTCTTTAAGAAGTTTTTGGGCATCTTATATTAAGAAAGTAGCTTCTTTCTTGCAAATGGTATCAGCCTACAAATATCAGTAAACCACTGAGAGATTATAAAAATTCAAGAAGCAAAAATTGAAAAATAGTGTTAGAAGAATTACTTTTACTTTTTTTTTTTCCAAGTAAGAAATGCAGCTGAAAAAAAATTGTTAGAAGAAAACTATAATGAATATAATCCTCTGAGAAACAAACATAGCTCTAAGGAACGTTCCCCCCCCCCCGCCCCGACCCAGGGCAGGAGGAGGAGTTAGAAAATTTTCTGTCTTTAAATTCCAACATCTTTAATATTCACGTGCCTCACTCCCTTCTAGTTACTCTGCCACTGTACTCAAAAACACTCTTTTTATCTCTCCATATCACATTAAGGTTTCCTTTTCCCATGTGCTGACAGTAATCTTTAATGTGTTTCATACTCTCTTCTACTACCCAAAATAAACTTACTTGTATAAAGAAAAATTACCAATTCTCCCAATGAGCAGAAAGTATTGGAATACAGGAGTATGAAAGAGAGATAAGGCAGCTTAATTCCTTGCAGAGGGATTTATTGAGGGACATATCTCTGTAAAAAGTCTTTTTAGGAAGTCCACCTTCCAGAGCTACTGGTTCTCTAGTTTTCTCCAAAACTGCTCCTCAGCTCTTACCTGGCCAACAGAATCACTATCAGGAATTAGTTACTTTCAGAAAACAGCCAGTACTATTGAATCATTCAACCAAAGGAATCTACAATTTAACACCTTTTTCTGTATTAACAGCAAGCAAAGCATTGGTACTCTATCTTGGAATCCTTAGTTTCAACTCAGAGTATTCTTACTGTCTTAGGTTAAAAGAAGCTGTTACTGCCATCTGCTATTCTTTTGGGCATGTGGATGACTTTCCACATGTGCTACTCTCATGGCCAAGTGCTCCTGGGGCCACCACAGGAAGCGATGGGGAGGCAGCAGGGAGACAGATGGACAGCCAAAAAACTTCAAAGGAGCTGCCACATCAACAGATTCTTCCCTTCCCCATAAGCATCCCAAATGGAATTTCCTAAGTTTACTAATTCTGTATCTAAACCAATTTTAAATGGAAATTATTTACGAACCTAAAAATTTTGAATTCATTCATCTCAATGGAAAAAGTCGGACTAGAAAGCAAAACATTCAGCACAAGAACTCCATTCAAGTCTGGGGAAAATGATTAACCATAGTGAAAATATATTGTTAGGTCTTGATGAATACCGTGCTTTCATATCACCCCTTAGAACTGCTTGAACTTTATTATAACATTGCTCCAAGGCACAGAACATCTCATATTTGTATCCAATTAATTGCAAAAATAATTAAAAATGAACTTGTGACAGTTTGCATCTAAAATTATAATTCTAAAGTTTGTCCTAAAGAAGCACTAAAACCTGAAGATTACAATGTTTTCTGATGCAAGGCCTTAACATTTTCATTTGAGTTATACTTAGGAATCCACCTTTTCGGATATGGATCTTCAGCTTATTTTTAATTAAAAAACCCAACAAAAAACATACCCTCTTTCTTTTCCTCACCTCCCCTTCCTTTGCTCTACTTACACTTGTACTTCAAGTTGTTCAAATAACCACCTGGTTCACTCAAGAGAGAAAGCTTTCCAATTAAATGTCATATAAAAACCTGCAAAATTTCGTAAATCTTTCTCTCCTGCTGCTGTCTGTTCTCTAGAACCACTGCATACAGTGATAAGGACACATTTCAGAGCTTCTATCAATCTTACTTTCTAGTAACTTTCCTGCCATCTCAGCATTTTCTTAGTTATGTCTTCATATTTAGTAAAATATGAATGCTTTTTGTTAACAACATTGGTGAACTAACCTTACCTTTGTAATTTAAGTAATTCTGGCTTTGACCAAAAAAGAAAAAAAAGTTTATTTTACTGAAATTAAGAGTCAAATATCAAGAGATGCATTTATATGCGAGGAAGACTGGGCTTTGTTCACTTGGGGTAACACATTTCCCTATGTTTTTCTCACAGTGAAACTGCCATTACTTCACTTTAAAGCATATATTGTGACATGACTGGAAATAAATAATTTCCAGCACACAATTTTAAACTGCATTTAAAAGTTAAAATATTAATTTATTGCTTACTATTAACTGTAACACACCCTAACATCAAAACCAAACCACACCAAAACAAATCTTATAAAAAAAAAAAAAAATCAGAATCCTTCCTTTTTACCAAATTGCAGGACAGAGTCATGGTGTGAGCACAATTTGGAAAGTTCCACTTTTCTTTGAATTTATAGGACTGTAGTGTTTGCAAGCATTCTTGGATATTCTAATAACTCTTTTGACCACTAACAAACACAACAGCTCCTCTCCTCAGCCAGTATGGCCATCGATAGATGTAACAATGTCATGGGAAATGAACGGTTACGTGGTATAACCCTAGAGCGTATTAGCCTCCCATTCAAGTTCCTGTTCCAAGACCTTGGAAGAAAGAAAATGATCTTCTAACCATTCCTAGTCAAAAAATCATAGTCAAAATAAACAATTAATGTTGTTACATGCTCTAACCACTTGTGAAAAGGGAAATTCACAGTATTTGATCTTGTAGGTCCAGATCAGTGGAGTTCTACTATATTGTTTTTCAGTAAGGTTCCATCAATCTTCTGGTATCTCACATATCAAGCAATGACAGCAAAGGATGTGCAAAAGGTATGGAGAAACTTCAAAATTTTTTTAAGCAATCAATCTCATTGAGCCTTCTGTATCAGTTAAGATGTTTTTAAAACACTCAAGCTGTTCCAGTTATAAATAAAATATTTTATTTAAAAGAATTATTTTTTTAGATTACTTACAGACTTACCCTGCTTTTCTCCATGCAAAAATCTGCAATACCATTAGTTTCCTTCTAAGCTCAAAGTAAATGTCTTTCTACCCATGCAAATACCATTTTTATTAAAGAAAATATTCAATTAACCTCCAATATTCAACATACTCAAATCTAATTAGACATGAATAAGAGATGCAGTAAAGCTATAGTAAACACACATGCAGATTTCATTACTACTATCTTACTGGCTTTCCAGCTAGACATTATCAAACAGCAGACTCATTAGATTTTTTTTTTTTTGTCCTTTATGCAGTTAATCTTGAGTAGAAATTAGACGACCAATTATCTAAGCAAAACCCTGCACATAACAGCCACATTAGTATTATGCTGCAGAATACAATCCTGAAGCAATTAAGACCAAAACCACCTTTTAATATTGATTTGTTAGGATATTTTAAAGTTTAAATAGTTTTGTATTCGACACTTGAGCAGTAAATAGAAAAATCACAGTTATGAAGCCAGGTTTTGACTAGCAAAAATAATATGATACAGCACTACCAGATTGGAAAGCCTTGTGAATTATAGTCTCTACAAAGCATGATACTATTTTCAAATATCACAGCTTGAAATATATTTAAGTTTCATAATTTTATAAGAATTTTTATACCTTCTGAATGCTTCTTATATTCAATGAGAATTCAAGAAGCAAGAGAAATTAAAAATCCTAAATAGCTTTTACTGACTTATGGTCTTATTTCAATGAGATTTTAAAAAATTTATTTCAATTATGTCTGCCTATCTCAAACATTTGAAAAAGTGTTTTCAGCAGCTAGCAAGATGAATATTGTTCACTCATAAAAAGAGTTCTTAGTTATCTGCTGTCTTATTTAGTAGATGTTGCCTGAAATTCCATTTGTTTGAATGGAAGTAAACCTCAGTGAATGAGAGAGAGTTTGAAGTGCCGTTAGGTTTTGTGGGTTTGTTTTGTTTTGCTAAAGCCTAACAGAGACTACTGTCTTTCTCAGAGTCACAGAAGTTAACACATTGTGCCTTGTCCTCTATACTCTCTCTCAAATGGGCAGCCCTGCTATAGTGATGGTCGATGTGACATCTACGAAGGATTTCAGTCTTCAGCTATGGAGTAATCCAATAATTTATGAGTATTAGGAAGATATAAATGATTAAATTCTTTGGCAAATCTCCTTCTAAAATCAGGTTTCTAGGTGGTACCAATTTTAAAGATCTGACTGTGACACCACTTTTGCAAAGCGACTTTACAAAATTATTTTTTAAAGAATGGTTTTATTAAAGAATGTCTATATTAGTGGTGTGTCACAAATATCAAACTGATTCACCTGCTCCAGGATACTCTCAGCTAAAAATGCAATGCTTAAAGTACAAGACAACATGAAGCACTTGGGCTGAATCTTAAATGAAACAGACTTTAACAGAAAAAAAAAGTCAATTAATAATTGAAATACTATGAAATAGCTGGGAAAATAATTAACAAGAGAATTATCAATTCTTACAATAGTTCTGTGTATGCTATTAGTGTAAATTACTTGGTGTATTGACATAAAGTATTTCAAATGTTCATTTATTAGAGAATAGCATATGGAACATGCAGGATTAAGTATTATGCAATAAATAGCAATGTATTAGTATTAAACATGGCTGAATAATTTCCTATTTCAAAAAAATTCTTATTAAAGGAACACCGAGTATTCCCAAGTGATGATCAAGTCCAATTATGTATTTTCTCTTTTCAACTGTATTTTAGGCATACATGGTTACATGGAATGTTTTTCTTTTGCTGTATTATCATGTACTGATAGAGAAATCATTAAATCATGTTCTTTTATGAATATATACATTTTAGATATGTATAGCCTAATTTTTAAATTTATGTGCTAGCAGCAAGTTTAAATACATCGTAATGTTACCATTTCATACACAAGCCTACTTCAAGAATTCATTTTATACTTGACAACTGCATCCTTACCTCATTGCTTAAAAGCAACCTTTAATATTTCCCAAAATATTTGGGAAATAGACAAATACAATCAGTACACAGATAAATGCAACTATAATATAAGGAAGAAGTAGGCTTTATTGGCAGACATTTTCATAAGACAGAATTTAAGAGAAGAAACAATCCTGCTCAGGAATACATCATACTTACCATTGCTATAGTTGTAGTGAATCCTCTGACCACTTGTTGGTTTTGGAAGTGACAGTGGAGTCTCCTCTGCAAGGAAATTGTATAATCTGCATTCTACAAACAGCTGCTGTATTGTTTCATCTGATGCAATTCGTGACTCAGTAAGACAGAGTGATATAATTTCAATCCGAATTTTTTCAGTTGCCTGTTTAAAAACAAAGCACAAACGTATTACAAATTATTTTGTGTTTCTTGAAGTGTTAACACAAAACAAACATACATACATACATGTAAATCATTGGTTATTTTGTATGATTAACACTGATTGATTGATTTTGACAGAGACACAATGAGATTCTAAGGCCCCAGGGTTTGTAGTGAAGAATATTGTTGCAACAGATACTAATTTACATTCAGTGTTGAAAATATTTTTGCAATAGTCATACTCTGCTGGAGAAGATTAGGTTAAGGTTCTCCTCATATACAAATTATATCTGAACTACAAATTTCAGTTGCCATTATTTTTAGCTACACAGCAAAGTGATTTGTGTCTTGATCCTGTAACTGCTTGAAATAGTCTCAGTAATATTAGGTACCAAAGTTTTCCAAATGAGAGGGAATTAATTGTTAGACTCAGTGCCTGCTGCAGACTATGCTACAAATAGTTCAATAAAAATCCATCAAGTCACAGAGTAGCTGGCGTGTAAAGTAACACTGTATTTAAACGGAATTCAACTTCATTGACTGAACTTTTCTAGTTAAATCAAATATACATTTAAAAGTTAAATTTTACAATATGATAATAGAAGTAACATCTCAATTGTTCTACACTAGAGCCTTTATTTTAACTAAAATGGCATTTTTCTATTGTTTATATGAAATTGTTTCATACTGTTTGTCTATATTATTTGTGTACAGATAAATTTTAACAAGCTTTATGTATTTAAGTGGAAATGTCAGACTCGAGAGAAAGAGGGATTTCCAAATTAGAGTAAAGAGGTGAGCATTCAAAGATGAGGTTCTTCAAAGAGCAAACAGAACACATTGGAGTTCAGAAACATCAAAGAATTTTAGTTTACTTCTTTCTTTTCTTTTCAAGTTCATAAATGTATTAAAAGTATTTCCCCTATATGGAAATATTTTGACAATCTTTGATTGTAAACTTAAATCACTTGAAGTAATAACTTATATTAAAAAGATTAGCTTTCTAGATTCAGTATCAGAAGTGCAAGTCAATATTCTAATTTATTATGGAGATAGTTTATATTTTTCCAAGGAAATTATATAATTAATCAAACTGAAAACCAGGTATATCCTATTGTAAAAATATCCATCATATAGAACAATTTCCATTGCTGTCAAGCCCTTTCAATATTTGATGAAGTAATTTTACCCCCTCCTTTCAAAAGACATTTCCTTTTATTATGTATCCTAAGACACTTTAACTAAAAACCCAAATCTGAATATTTCAATAAGGTTGTTTTATTATTCAGTAGATTCATGGAAATTTTACTAGGATGACAGAAAATTCCACACCATTCTGTCTCCATTAATACAGGTACATGGCTTCAGCTGGCAATATTACTGGGATTAGCATAGAATGATGAAATATTTAAAGGAATTTTTTTTTCTAAAATCTAATAAATCAAATGACTGCCAAATGTCATTAAAGTGATGGTCTTTGACTTGAATATGCTTTTCATATTCAAATTTTAAAAGAAAGAGATGAAAGCCCGGAAAGGTTACTCAGTTTCAACTAATAACCTCAAGCACTCTACATTCACATGCATTAAAAATGAAATTGGCTCTATTGTCTAATTTTACTTCAGAAACAACTCTTTTCTTCTTGCACTGAACAGATGTATTAGCATCCATAGTTAAAGTGATATGCTGAGCGGTTTTGTTCGCCCCAAAGTATTTACCAGCTATGTCAAACTAGTTTATACACAGACAGTAGTTTATGAATCAAGTCCAAAGACAATATCCTGTATTATAAAGTATTCCTTTTACATGTCTTAAAATTTGCTTGACATATTTAACACTTGTAATTACATACTGTAGGCAAAGAATATTGCAGTTTTTCAAGGATAGCAGGGTAAATCCAGGTATTCTGCTTTCTAACTTAAAAGAAAGCAAATAACTGAGTCATGCTATTAAAAAATTGTAAGAAAAAAATAAATTACTTTAGATTTTAATAGTCAAGAATATGTTAAGGCCTGGTTTTATTAATATTAAACATGAATACAGCATATACAAAGGAGAACACAAGCTGATTTAAAAAAATATTTACAAATAAAAAATATAGAACTACTAAAGAACAGCATAGCTAGCAAGACATATTTCACGGCTAATACAAAAATGCTCATATTATGTAGCCATGCTGAAAATAATATATGTAGTATCCAATATATGATAGGAATTAATTTTTAAATAACCATTTATATTCCTATGATGCAGAGTGAAGTATGTCATTGAAATCTTTTCCTAAGTTGTTTTCTTTTAAGTCTTGGTCTCATTTATTAGGTACTATTCAAGTGAAAAATGGGTAGTTTGTCACAACCAATTACTTCTCACAAATCATTCTACTTTGATGGGAATAAAATTTGTCTTTAAATTTAGTATTTAAAACAAAATACAGCATGAAAATTGCTTTAGCAGAGAGACTGGACACGTATTAAAATAAAGAATACTAAATGACTAAATGCTTTCAAAGACTCTCTCTGAGAAACTGGTTCAGTGCTTTCATTTCAAGTGAAGAAAACAAAACATGGGCAAGATACTTAGTATGTGGCAATATTCTTTCCTTACCATTTAATATGGACTCTTTGTAAATGAGACTACCCAGAGATTCAGAAGAATCAGACTGAACTCCTTCAACAAGCTTGAGGATTCGGTTAGGTACTAAATGCATTGGACAGTACATCAGAATTTGAAGTCCCAACATAACTTTTCTCCTTTTTCTGATGTCTAAGATTAAAAAAGCTTTATTCCCATAAGAAGTCTTGACTGCCATCCTCAAGAAGCTGTATATTCCATATTTTGATTTCCTTTTAGGTCACCATAAAATGTTAAGACCTTGATGTGAATAATAAAATTCCAGTTGACTCCAATGATCCACAATAGAATCCCACAGAATCAAGTGTTTTAAAAAAAAAAAAAAAAAAAAAAGTTCGTGCTTTGTGCACAGAAGAGCAGCATTGAAAGCGCCTTGCTTATAGGAACAGTGTAAACAATATTCCTATTTTTCACATCCACAGTTTTAACTAATATATTGCCCTTGCAAAACTCAAAACAAAGAAAATGTCTTAACTGTAAGATGAACTTGAATCCTATCTTTACTAATGCTCAAAAATATTTATGCTGTACTCCTTAATATTCTATGTATTTATTTCCACAGTCCACTTATGCACTTGTTCCCTTCTATTTCAAGCAAGGAGCTTGAAATAAGCTATTGTCTAATAACCACAAGTAATCATCCATTTGCTATCAATACTTCAATCACTATCAATATTACTTGATTGACTAATATAGTAATGGTGTGAGAAATTAACCTCTTCCTCTAACAAGTGCCAAATTCCTGTGATCATCCTATTAACAATATCACAACAGAGCTGCAAAGGAATGCAATCGCAGGAATGTCAATCTAATATAACTGTTCAGGGACACAAACATTACTCGTTAAGTAATGATGATTAACAAGGCAGCATCTTACCTATACACATAAAAATACATATTACAAAAAATTATTCTAGTCCTTAACTGTGTGCAGTGACTTTTCATGTTAGGAACAACATCTTCTATTTTTAGATTTTCCCCATAATAGTGTAGATGCAAGAATTAAGAGAGGGATATGAAAATGCTCTCTGTTCCTTCTCAAAATGGATGGGACTGACAAAAGTGGACTTTAGACTCTCCTTAAGACCCGAGGCAAAGGGACCTCTCCTTGTTCAATGGATCCTTTGGACCTGGATTTACTGTGAAGGAGAGAAAGGCACATACACTCTTCCCTCAGCATCATTCTTTGCCACGTGCTAGGAGGAGAATGCAATGGTGCAAGGTTAGCACAATAAAGGGTTCGATGCAATCCCTTCAGCTCTGTCTAGAATTAAGAACACACCAAACAAACAAAAAAAATCTATTTGCGACAATAAGTACGTCTCTGGCCATTTTATCTAGTGCAGAGTCCAAATTAATCATTTTCAGAACATGAATTAATCTTTAATATCTTCCAAAGCATGAATTACTTGCTACAGTTTGAGAAATTCAATGATTAGGTATTGCCTCTTCTATGCAAATCTGTAACTTACCCATCAATGTATTGTTTGTTTTCAGAAAAGAGAATTTCTAATTCAGTATAAAACACCAAACATTTTAGAAAATACTAAGGTCTTTAGGGACCCAAAGCTTTCCCACCATGACAACTATACATCTGAACTTCAAGTCACATTTGCACTTCTCTCATAATACAATTTTTGTTCACCTGAATAATATATTTTCTTCCTTTCAAATGGCTTGCCTCTCCCTCCCTTTCTGAAGAATAAACATGAAATTGGTTGATGTTTCTCCTGAAGTTGAATTGTTTTGCAAGATTTGGTTTTTCAACTTGCCTGTGGCATTGCCTCAACTAACAGCTTTTAAAGATAAACTGTTTATAAGGATGAATATATACAAAAAAGCAGATATATCTGGAGCTGTTTGACTGGGGAGATAACTTCCTTAACTCTGAGTTTTATTTTCTCCCCAAGAAGTGGGGAAGGCTACATAAGCAATATTGTTACAGGCCTGAACTAAGCTACACCCCTCTCTACTGCAGATTATCTCAAAGAGGAGACTTCATTTTTTCAGTGTTGGAACGCTCACCATTGATTATACAACTAGATAAAACAAAAACCAAATAGCAATTTTATCAAATCTCAAAGCCAGTTAGCTACATCAGTATCAACTAGTCACACAATTCAGTAATTCAGATGCTCTGTAAATTTACAATTACCTTTCATTTCCAAAGGAAACATGATCCTTAGGATCATCCTTTCTTTCAGGATGAAAGACAGAAAACTTCTTGATAAAAAGAGGTCTTACTCTACATTTCAGTATGCTAATACACATCAAGGTTTACTTTACAGAAAAAAAAAGATGAAATAAGTAGCAGTATTATTTAAAAAACTAAACAAAGACCAATATAATGCATTTCAGTTTTTTTATATATCTATCCCTGTATTTTTCGGTATGTAGATCACAGACTTCTGGTTTGATTGAAAAAATAAATAATTTCTTTTAAATCTGCATTTGAAAGTTATTCCATTTAGAACCTCTCCCACCCCACCATTATAATATTGTGTGGCAATAATATCGACATGCAAAAATGAATGGAATTTGATTCTCTCTCATATTACCAACGGTGTGAAAAAAAAAATTATATTTTGTGATACATATCACAGCTAATCAAAGCTCTCAATCTGAGAGTTTCAAATCCCATCCTTTGCTTTTTAGATGTCCAGTTAGAAAACTACTCCTTTCTAGTTGTAAAATCACCATAACTCACTTCCATGTCAATGAGCTCTGAGAGTCTCTCAAATAAGCAAGTGAGGAGCATTCATATTCATAACCACAAAACAATATTACCAGCTAGGTTAAAAATGGTTCCTGTTGATGCTTTTCCTGTGGGCTTATGCATTCAGCCTTAAATCTGACTTTCTACTTAATATTTGGCCTAATTAGTTTTATTTGCTACCTAAAAAGTAATGGGTTACATCATGACTTAAGATTCTGTTGGTTTGAATCATTTTAATAGATGGTGTTTAAGGTTTTTTTGGTATTATTTCTCCCTCTTCCTTCAGTTCTTCCATCAAGAAGAGTGACTTGTAGCACATGCTTCTAATCATTAAAGTATATTTGACAAGTGCTAGAAGTTGTAAATCCATTGTTTTCATGTACTGTCTATTCAAACTACTGTCATCTCAAACTTTATCAGTGGCAAAAGACAATGTAGTTTTTTCCTGGATTCTTCAAAACTTTCTCTTTTACTTTAGTTCCTGTCTACTATTGACCATAACACCAAACAATCACCTAAAGATGGTGAATGGGAAACGTTCTTTTTTAATCTTAGACCCATCAGTAGTCTGTGAAAATACTGACCATAAAGCTATAATAAGTTTTGTTTATCTTACTCTGATAAGATAGAACTATTTCATGATTTTTATTTCTTGTTTTATTAAATGTGCTAGTGCAGCATTTTTACTTCCACAAATGGAGATCTCTCATAGGAGGAAATACACTATTCAAGTAGTTGGCATAATAAAAGGAAAAATATTTATTGCTTTGCTACACATAAGCTTTATGATTTACATCTTCCCACCTTTGTACAAACATGTTTCATTGACCAGCAGAATCAAAGTGATTGGTATTGCTTTTTAATGGTGTTTAAGAGAGATTTTCATGTCAAAATTAATTAGACCTCGAGATCTTAATTTACAAGAGCTGATAATGCCAGTTTGCAATAAACTGCTATTACCACAAGATAATGCATTCACAGTATCTGCAACAAAAAAAAAAGAGAGATGTGAATGCACCTATAGAAAAAATGGGACCACCACTGAATAAATTGTTTTTTCCAGTAATTGCCTTATGGGCACATTTTAAGACAACTTGGAAGCTGACAGCAGTAAATTTTATTGTGATAATTGAATGGTATATTATCTCCTGTAAGAATAAAGTGTAGACATGGGGGTGAAAGGGAGGAGGGGATGGAAGAGAAAAGATTTTTTTTTTTTATATATTTTTTTAAAATATAAAGACCATGCCAAAGAAAATGCAAATTCCCAGTTTTGATGTCTATTTTGAGGATCTGAAACAAGGCTTTTAATCAATGTATTATACATCAAATTGATAATGTTAACTTCTTATTATTCAAATGTATGAAATATTCATAGAGAACTGTCCAAACTTTTACATTTCTCAGACTTCTTTTCTCTATTAATTATCATGCCTGGAAGCTTTTTAGTAAAAGCAGCAGCCATCAGCCTGACTGAACCTGACAAGCTAGCAAGGCCCAATTACACTGGCACTCTGTGGCACTTTGATGTACTGGAAACGAAAAGAGATAGGGGCAAATTGTATAGCACATTATGTTAATGACTTGATTTAATCCAGCCACTAAACTTTATGTAGCCTGTTAAAAAAGATGCTAACACTAATTACGCCACTTTGGAAAGGAAAGAAGGGGACAAGCATTTCATACCGACAAAGTGAAGCTCATAAATGTTGTAAATGAAATGAAACAAAATGAAGTAATCTATGATTAATTATACATCATAGACAAGAAGAAAAGAGAAAGAAGCAAGTGGTACAGTTAAGTACTGGAAAATCTGCTAGATACCCTTTATGATCAACATATCTAAGAAATAACCATGAACTGTCTAATTTGCAACATGCAAAAAAGAAACAGTATGATCTTAAATGGCTTAAACAGTTTGGCATACAACTCAGATTTATAGGATAATTAGCATAACGATCTCTAAAAATCACAAATCTTATTTACAGTGTTTGATTACCAGCAGGATATCAAAAGATAAAAGGCACTGATTTTTAATCTTAAAAACATACAAATTCAATCACAATTTTCACATGCTATATTCTATAATTAACCTGAGATTTCAAATATACCAATGCCTATTTTTAAATTACAATTTGTATCGAACACGTTGCCTTAGTAGTTTATAGCTGTTGTTGTCTTATCTACCCTTCTTGAACATGCACTTCTTTAGCAGAGGAACAGATCAATAGAGGGACAGAAATTAATGAACCTGAAATAAATGTACACTCAAAATCCTCTCAGAAGTGTTCTTAGATAATTTTGATAAAATAAAATACAGGATGACTAGAAATGTATACATCAACTGTATTATAGTTTGACAATGGTGACGAGTAGCAGTTATTTTAGTTCTCAAAACTAAACAGGTGAAACAATTTTTTAACATTTTACATATAAACAATGCAATGCCATCTTCAAAAGTACCTTCTGTATCTTTCTGTAGCATATATGTGATAGCATTTCTAAATCCCTTCTACAACTTAAAAAAAAATGAGGAGAAATATTGCTCTTATTAAGCATTGCTTCTTGTAGCTAGTTGCTTTGTATGATGTCACATAGCCTTAAAAAAAAGGATTAAAAAAACCTCCAAAAAGTCAAACTACCTCTAGGTTATCACTTTGCAGAACATAAAAAAAAATAATTTGGACTGATAGGATATAACAGTATACCCCTGGCCCTTTAAAAGAAGGCTAAGACAGACCAGAGAAGTATTAACTGTTAGAAGTATTATAATCAATTTTAAGTGCTAGTTTTATATTTTTTAAGATTGTTCAGTCAACATTAGATCTAAAAGTATGAAATGTCCTTATTTGTTTAGAGAACAATACTATTGAAATACTGTTCAAAGTAAATTTTCCAAATTTGTATTATGCTGTATTATTTTGTATATATGACTTTATGCTCATTAATTGCTGGTTTTAAGAACAAGTCAAGAGAATATCATTACTGTATATGCCCACGCATAACAATAGAAAAAGTAGTACACTGAAACGATTGGACACTGTATATATACAAACTTTATTGAAAACTGATGTTCAGTTCGAAAACTGTTGGGAAGTCAGGAACAAGAAGAAATCAATGTGGATGAACTAGAAAATATACGCAAGGTTTGCATGTTATTAACAACTTCAAGCTTATGCAATTGCCATTTCAACAACATTCAATCAAGTCAACATATTGGGATGAAACACAGTGGATAGCTAAGCACTGTTGATTTACTACAGGCATGGACAAGTGAAATTATCCTCCCCTTCCTCAGAAAGCACTGGAAAAAGCAGAAAAGCACATTTTCCGACATGAAGGCAACAGGTAGGACTGAATAAGACTAAGTTCTTTAGACATTCACATTGCAATAATCATCCTTCATTAGGGAGATTTTGTGCGGGACTAAAATTTGGATTTACATTGAAACTAGTTAGAAGCGTCTTCTTCTATGTGTGTATGACAATAATGGAAAAGATGAAAACAAATTTCTTCATGAAAAAAACACCTATAAATCACATGCACAATACCATCAGGTTAACTTTTCTTTTTTTCTGTGAAAAGGCATCCACCTGAACTGCAAACAGGAAAGCATACATTCCTTGAAAATGCCTTAGAATCTGACCTTAGATATAGCAAAGCTACTCTTAGAGGATGTTAGGCTTAAAATATATTTCTTATACTTACCAAATAATTGCCATAAATACTCTGACTCACCTGTTTAATGTTCTTGAATACTGGACTTGAAACAATGCAGTCATCGCTGTCAGTTATTATTGATTCAATGTCATCATTTNNNTTTTTTTTTTTTCCGTTTTCGGTGGGGGGGGGGGGGAAATCAATGTAGTTAAGACTCCTGTATTTGTAGTCCATCTGAGACTTGCTGAGAAACCTGATAGCAATATATTTGCTTTTCTAATAAATAAAGTATAAGTGCCATGTAAATCTCTTCCTTGCAGAAGATTAACACTGGCAAATCAATGACCTTAAAAGTTGTCAAAACTATATTTCTCTGATTTGCTAAAAAAATAAAATAAAATAAAATAAAAAAGTAATGTTTCCCAGATGAAAGTTGATGTCTGGAATGATATAAGTCCTGTGATGAACTGAAGTATGAACAACAGTTAGCTTTATACAAGAATATGGCCTGAATTTGTGGATTTCCTCTGACTACATTTAACACCATGCACATATAAAGAAGAATGTCTTTTTCAATTTTTATTTTTTTTAAAGTATTTCTGTTTGCAGGTGAATTATTTCCTAAAGCATTCAGGTCTTTTTTCTCTGGAGCAAATTACTTATGAACACATCAGAGATTCAAAACCATGTTTTTCCATTTTTTCTAATGAATTCTTATGCAGAAGCTGCAAAGAACTGAACATAAAATTTTAGCATCCTGCTTGTGCTTTTGCTTTAAGCTTGGTATCATGGACTTGGTTTATTTAATTGATAAATAGTTTAAGCTTGCAGGTGGGACAGGATGACCTGGCTTTTATAATCTTTAAATAAATCTGCCTCTAACAACTTTATGTCACAGATGTGATAAGACATACTACCCCTCTCACTGAGAGGATGTCCAATATCAGCATTGGCTGTTATCTGCAGACAAAGAGAACATATTCATTAAAATAGTCTTTAGAACAGCATAGTTCTAAGGGAGAACATAAAGACATTTAAAATAGAAGCCAGGTTTCCTTTAATATTTTATGAATCTAGGTCAGATACCAGATTTTTGCATTCAATTACAATACAGTTTCCATTTGGGCAGAAAATAACACTACCATATCCACCACCCGGCTTCAGCTATAAACTACACCAGAATATCATTTCTGTCATGAGGCTTCTCATAATGAGGCAGCTCCCACTGCTAGTAAGAAATGCTTAAGAAAATGGAAAGAGACACAGATTTATTAAGAAAATACAGTTACTTATTAATAAAAATGAATTCTACCTTCTGGTTCCAATTCTTCAGTTATTTCTGTCTCATCTCCAGAGGTAAGTGAGCCTTGGTCAGCCAACTGCCCCTCTGACAGTTGTGAGAGGTCGTCTTTTTCCTGTTGAATTTCTTTAGCCATCTTCTTCACCTTATCATCTGCTAGCCTTTCTTGTTTAACCTCATGTACCACATGCTAAATAAAAATAGATAAACTTACAGTCTTTATAACACTCCTTGAATAGTAAAAGTTACTGAAGTTCAAAACTTGAAGAGTTATGGCTCACATTCATTATACATAGCCTTTAAACAATTATATTGCTTATGCAGTGCAGGAAACAATGAGAAGTTGTCAACTGCAGTAACAAATAATTGATACAGTAGAAAGACAATTCTCTAACGATGTGCATTTCTGAAAACATAACTATTATAATCATTTGGTACCTGTCAACATATATACAGACTGCTACATTTCCAGATTCATTTATATTTCAGCTCTTTCAGTTCTACAAGACTCAATTTAAAACAAACAAACAAACAAAAAAAAAAAACAAAAACAAACAAAAACAAAACCCCAAAACAAAAAAAAACCCAACCAACAACTAAAACCACAAAACAAGCCACTACCACCTTCCTCAGTTGGCAGTTTTATAACTTAAATTATACAGTATTTTCTGTTTCAAAAGCAAGCTAAAATCACTTAAGAAATAATCAGGTCTGCCACAAAATACAAAAACGTTATCCAAGGTAAAATATCTATAGTGCATAACTTACTCTGAAGTAATCTTATTCCCTTCTTTCTCTTTGAGTACAATTACATAGAATAATACCTCATCAATCAATATAGCGTTACAGGCACAGCATCTTCCATGGAAATTTTCTGGAGACCTATGCATTATTTATTATCCAACAATTCTCCTCTAGGACTGAATTTTTCACAGAGACACTGATGTCTCGCCTCCCACTCTCAGAACCTATGAGGTAACTTTCAGCTGTCCACAGAACATCCAGGTTTTACAAAACTGGACCTGAACAGTTATTTCTATTCTAACACATTCAGAGCTACACAAAGCAAAGCAATGTTAACAAACACTGAAGAGCCTTATTGTATAAATAAAGGTTATTCTTGAAGTTTTCAAGTCGTAGAAAACCAACTTTATTTTTCTTATGCTCCTCCTTGGCATAGATAATATGTCATAACCACTGTGTTTTAGATAATATTTGGCTTGCTTTTTTTTTTTTTTTTAATTCCTTCAGTGACAGAGTTGCATTTTGTGGATAAAGTTTTCAGACAGAGAATACTTTTTGATTATTCTACTTGACCAATACCACCTGATGTGGTGGAAAGGAGACTTAACTTCTCAACCAAAGCCCCAGATGAGCTTTCACGTAGAGAAGTGAAAGGAGGATAAGAACCAGTGACTAGATGTTGTGTTACACCACTAGAAACAGTTTGCCAGAGCTTCCTTTCGCAACCAATTGGACCATTCCGAATTACAATATTTAATACTTTTCTTCTTCTTGGAATGCTACGTATTTAGCAATACTCCAAAGTTACTCCATTTCTTCTTCATTTCCCCTCGTTATATAATGGTAATTTTTAGAGGGAAGACAAAATAAACTTCATCAAAACATTGAAGGAAATAAGTAGAGATATTCTTCCCTTTCTAATGACCAAAAGAAGAAGATTGTCATCACAGTGAATCACGTTTTTCATATTTCAGTGAAGTTTTTGAGATCTTACTTTAGTTTGACTTTTGATGCATGACTTTGAAGAAATAACATACACATGAAATTCAAATGCAATATATTATATAATAACTGCAAAACTGGAATAATTTCATACCTCTGAAACACTTGGAACTCTTGACGCTTTCATCTTCTGTGGAAGTTCCATGTTATTTTCAACAACAGAGTCCTAAGTTATGGGTAAAACAAGGCAAAGTCTTTAATAAATAGTAGACAAACAACACACAAAAGTAGGTATAAATTTACTGGTGGAGAAGCATTTGGACAGAAAATTATGTCCTCCTTTGCTTCCCTTATTAGCATTACTGCTTCAATCCTCTGCTACAGCTTCTACCTATGAGACTAGACCACTATTACAAATGGCTTGGGCAAGTCAAACCATTCGTCCCATCTTCTAGTGAATTTCCTTTTCCCGAAACAACTATTTGCTTTGGCATGTGTCACATTAATATCCACAAATTACACTCTCTGCTATTCAGAAAATGAACAGGAAAATGAAACAGACTGTTCTTGTTCAATTTTAATCTGTTGAGATTCTGATTCTCTTGCATGGACACTCTCTTGCCATTTCATCAGAAGATTTAGACATCAGAGAAGCCCCAGCTATTTAATTATTTAGTTCAAACAGTACTTTTGTCTCTAACCAGACAGCAAGGCTTGGATTTTTAAAATCGCTAGGAGAGCTTCCCACTCAGTAATAAAGACTTCTGATGGAGACCAAGTAGCTGTCTCCCTTAGAAAATACTCATTTGTGAAAAATTGCCGAACTTCGAGAAGTAACTGTTTGGACAGCTGAAGATGTGTTGTGCGTGTAACTATATGGCTAACATTTCAGTTTTCCATATCTAAGCTCTCAAAAGATTTGATTTCACCAACATTTAACTTTTTTTAATTAAAAAAACTTAATAAGTACAAGAGATCGACTTAATTCTGATTTCCAATCTATACTGTATGGCTCAAACCAAAATTCTAGTCACGGTAAACTAAGCAGTAGCAGAAGGACCTGTGACTTGAAAACTGATGTTAACATTTCAAAAAAATAAATCCCATCAAGGCATTTAAAAATGGGGGAAAAAAAATAATCACAGCTAGTTTTTAATTAATGAATGCAACATAATATTATTAATTAATAATAAAAGTCATAACCTTCTATAATAAGCTGTTGAAGAACCTACCTTAACTTAATGGATTTAATTAAAAGAGTAAATACAGCCTATTCTTAGTTCTCTGAAGGCAGATTATTTAAGATCAAATGAAAATTTACACCACACAGCAGATATCTTTGAGTTAGTTCCATGTAGACTCTCCTTAAAGTCTGGAAGGATGTACATATGACAGTGCATCCCAAGTTCAGAAGTGTAATTGTTTTCATAGCAGATAATTGTTATCACAGCAGATAAACCTTGTTTAAGGGGTGACTCTGAACTGTGTCAAATTGTGTATCTCATTAGCACAACACTCAGGATCTGTTTGGATGAAGCTGGTTTCTGTAGAGCCATTTATATGTCTGTGCAAGTGGCACAGAAACACAGTGCAGAGACACTTGATTGGTCCCGTTAGAATCTGCCCTAAGTCTGTGAAAGGTGAAACTTTAAACGGTGGATGATAACAAGCAATTCTGAGGGAGTCACACAAATATCCCTGTATTGTATAACTCGCCGATATGCAGTACTACGCTATCGTTCACTGTCTGGGATATCCCAATCCTGTGCTGCTAAAATAATTGAGTGTTCTCGATTATTAGTTCAACACATTGTCCATACTCAGACATAAGTAGTCTTTCTTGCTTCAACATGCATGAGCAAAATAGTTTCAACTTACTGCTGTCTGTAGTGTACTAAGATCCAGAAAAGATACTTTCTTGTCTGCTTGAGCTGCACGCTGCCTTGGTTTGGGTATTGGTTTCTGTAATAAAACAAGTATAGTTGAAGACCATTTATTGCCATATTCTAACCATCTTATTTTACAGTAAATTTTGAGGGACCCTAATTTTTCTCTAAGCCAAATCTAACTGCACTAAATTCAAGTCTAAATAGGCAAGATGACGTAGATGCTGTTTGAATAAGCAACCCCGCTCCCCAAATGGAGATACCTTTCAAAATTCAGTCACAAACATGCATAAAACTCTACAGAACATCTATGGAATGCAATGGAAGTTCCAGGTGAGAAATAATTGTAGGACTGAAGTTAGTGGTATCATATTTACAGCAGAAAGAGTTATTATTACAATTTATTGAGTGCTTGGTTCCTTTTCTTGTTCTGCAGGCTTACCATATCTTTGACACCTTTCCTCATCACACTCCCTTTGGAGAATTTTAATAAGGAAATAGAAAAGAGACTGGTAATAGCTGCAAAATCAACAAAATGATCCTGAAATATTTCTGTCATGATGTTGTAATATAAAAGACAAAAAGTAATAAAAAAAGCGTGGTTTATTACTCTTCATGCTTTACTGTCTTGATGAAGGTATAAATCATCCTCCATTTCTACTGATTTTTATACACAAAAATATCCTTACGCTACTTTTAATTTAAGAGTGATTTTTAAGAAGCTATTGGGTATCTTCTCACCGTGCTCCAGGCACCAGAATAACAAAGAGCATGGTGCAGATACACCTGTTGTATCTGTACATGTGGCTTTGGTCGGGCTGCTTGAGAATTCTTTTGGCTCAAGGTTACCCCAACCAACTGAGTTCTGTCTGAATTTCTAAGAGACCACAGAAATCATAGCTGATTTCATGACTGCCATAAATTTCAACTGTAGTTGCACAAGCACGTGGCTACATTTTATGTAGGACACCTACACTGGAAAGAGAATTAATAAGCACTAAATTTAATGTGAAGACATTTAATGTTTGTTGTTTCTTCTCCTTTTGCTAACCAGTCATCTACCATTATAAAAGACTTTAAAAAGTTCTAGATATTTCAAAGATTTCACTTCCTAAAGGAAGTTGAAGATGGTGGTTATAGTATTTGTACTATACATTATTTTACAGTGAGGACAAATCCTGGTCATCAGGGAAGAACTAAATGACCTGCTGTAATAGGTCTTTTATATCTCTTAACTTCTGTGAGTTTATTAAATGACTTACTGTCACTGACAAAGTAAAAGGAGGAGACAGGGCTGGAGTCCGTGTTTTTTCCTCTGCTACTAATTTAGTTGCCATTGATTTCTCAGTTTGAATGTAATTCATTAAGTCTGCAGCCATTGTTGATCTACTTGGTGGTAAGTAGACAAAATTCCATTTTAATTCAATGGTGATGGTACCAGTAGCACGTCTTTCAGGATCTGTTAGTTCAAAAGTACCTGAAAGCAAAATGCAAATCTTGTTCAAATTACGTTATTCTACACATATGCAAGAAAATGCAATGCAAAACTGAATGGAATTCAGGAATTAAGTAACTTTAAAGACTTCAGAAGCTATATAGTGTAAAAATTATTGTGATTTGTAGATCCATATATATCCAATATAACACTGTGGACATTCAAAAATATTTAGGATTAGAAAGGGAAAGGATTTAGAAGGGACTGGATTGCTGTGTTCATTCAAGAGGTCTTGTAGATTTCTCAGATAATCCAATAACAGATAACTAATTCTTATTTACATCTTTCAACAGATCCAACTAAAACATTTCTATGTTTTACTAATACTTACTTTTGCTAAAGAAAAGGGTTTAAAAATCTGTGAGTTGCAAGATCTTTATCGAAGAAGAAACATCCTATATTCACTTGCAAGTTTTCTCCTATTATCCATTTATATGGGATAATTATAGAACCATATTTTAAAATTTTCATGAATGTCTTATAGCTGACAATGAAACAATCATTAAACCAGCTTTTGTATTATAAACACCATAGCAAATTTGTAACTGATATCAACTTGCAGGGAGCAGTTGATGCACAAAAGGCAGGGCTGCTATTCACACAGTAGAAAAATGGGCTGATGGAAACCTCCTGAAGTTCAACAAAAGCAAATGCAAAGTCCTGCATCGGCCCAGGAATAGCCCCAAGCAGCAGTACAGGCTAGGATTTGACTGGCCACAAGCAGCCTTGCAGAAAAATAGCTGGTCCTGTTTGACAAAAATAATATAAGCCAGCAAAGCTGTGTCTTCGCAGCTAAGAATGCCAACTGCACTCTGGCCTGTATTAGCAAAAAGGGAAGTTTCTCTATTCCAGACCTATGGGATGGCATTTGGAATACTGTGTCCAGTTCTGGCCTCCCAAGCACAAGAACAACATTGACATTCGGGAGCAGGTCCAGTGGAGGGCTACAGAGAGCTTCATGGCATTGCAGCATGTGGCATAGAAGACGCTGAAAGAAATTATTTATTCTACCTTCAGAAGAGAAGGCTCAGAGAGGATCTTATTGCCACCTAATAGGAAGGTGTGGAAAAGACAGAACCAGAGGTACACAGCAGGAGGACAGCCAACAGACACAAGCTGGAACAATCCTAGATCAGTAAGGAAAATGTTTTTATTATGATGGTAATCAAACATTGGAAGAGGTTGACCAGACAGGTACTAGATCTCTGTCCTTTGAGATATTCAGAATTTAACTTGGCAAAGTCCCGAGCAACTTGCTCTGACTCAGTCAGGACATTGGACTAGATAGTATCAGGAGTTCCAGTTGACAATCATTCTAAGATTCCAAGTGTAGCTCTTGATCTGTTTCTCCCCCCCGCCCCCCCCAAAGAGGCTGATTTCTCATGTCAATTTTCCAATTTATTTTGTACATTAGCCAAAACTAGACAAGGCAACTAATAAGAAAAAAAATGAAGCCATGCAGAGAAAGAAACCATGTTATAAATTAGCATATTGGTCCTGAATAAAAGTAGCAGCAGCAACACCAGAAGAAAAAGAGGTGGAAGAAACTATACGCCAGGAAACATTTTTTTATCATTAGAACATAAAAAAGGATCAGTAAAAGAATATATCAAATATTTCCAAGTTACTTTTGAACCAGAGAAAAACGCTTGATTTTTTTTTTTCCAAGAGTTATTTCAAGACGCCTACTACTTTTGTTTCACAGATACCTTGTCAGTTACGAAAGCAGTAAAATTTGAAAGTCAGCTTTCAGCCACCGCTTCCCACCTGATGTTAAGACTAATGGGCCCTTTCTACTTAATAATGAAAGATACTCATAATATAGTATAGTGTGCAAAATGTAACTGATAAATTTGCTAGGCTTCTCAAGGCAAAAAACAGTGGTAAAAGACAGATGCAAACAGATTACTAAAATGCTAACAAAAAAGAAAATGGCAATAATTGATTAGCAATTAAATTTAGTCCATGCCAGAGTGATACATCATTCCAATTGTAATCATTTATCAGATCATCATTACTCCATACCTGGGCCACTATAGAGAACAAAAAAGTATTTAAAAGACTTCTCATCATTGTTAGGACCATGATAAATGAATGTTTGGATACCAGGTTCCTTTGATTTAATTATTTCTGTTACTCCTGGATTTTAAAGAAAATATTTACTACTGTCTCTTAAATCTCAGAAAACGTCATGAGGGGAAAAAAAACCCTGCTATTGCAATCCACCCTGTAAGGTGCAGGCATTCTGTTCAGATTCATTGCAACACCAACACTCCCAGGTTCTTTTCCACCGGGCAGCTTTCCAGCCACTCTTCCCCAAGCCCGTTGTGTTGCATGGGGTTTTCGTGACCCCCGTGCAGGACCAGCATTGAGTCTTGTTGAACCTCATACAGTTGGACTCAGCCCATACATCCAGCCTGTCCAGATCCCTCTGAAGAGCTGAGCTTTAGTTAGTTTCTCAAAGAGATTTAAAAAGATACAAAACAGGAAGTGACAATTTTGTTAAGTTTAAAGAGGTCTAATTCTTACCTGAGATATATCTGTCATGTGCTAAAGAAATAAGAGGCACATTGGCTTTCCCTACATAAGCACCTTCTTCTGTTTCACCATCATCAAATACATAAAAGGTTAAGGATTCTGATTTTAGGTATCGGTCTAAATCTGCATTCATTGGCACTTGGAAACACATATGGTCATCTATTTGTGGGTTGTTGCTGCTAGGAATGATGGGAGTATCATGGTCTGCAAAATCAAAGAACTTGTAGACAACATAAGGATTTGGCTGAAGATGTTTTTTTCGGGATTGTAGATTGTTACAACATTTTATTGTAATGTGGAGTTCATTTAAATTGCCATCTGTTGAAGTGCTGACTTGGGCAGTTCTGAGTATCTGCTGCTTTAAATGAAAAAGAAGTTAAATTAAAAACATTAGAATTCTTATGTTGGTGAAGTCTAAGAACTATATAAATAGAACAAATAACTATTTTAATGACACTCCAACTACTGTTTAATTTTATATGTCAAAATATTGCTTGTTCTATAAATTCAATGACATCTCTCTTGGATTGTTGGTATAACAAAATAAGAGGTTAAACCTTTCAGGTCTGCGATTGTTTGCTTTATTCTTCCAAAGTTTTACGATCTACTTGTCATTTGATTACCTACAAAGCAGCGAAGATCAGTTTTAAGAGTGATTCACATCTAATGCCACATTAAAGTTAGGGATTCTGATCTTGACAGCTATTCTGTGCCAAGAAATTTTGATATCTGTAGTCCCTTTTATATATGTACTTCTCAATAATTAAATTTGCACTGTAGATTACTGGGTTTTTCTTCCGCCAAACCCTTCACCTACATAATAAATTTACTAAAATTAGAAATCAGCATATGAAGAGTAATTATAAATGCTTGAATTAAAAACCTCAATGATATAACAAATTTTTAGAATTAGCTATCAGCATGGCTTGTACATACTGTGGAACCCATAGTTGGAAACTAGGAAATTAATTTTAAATTGATTTATTTAAAATTAAAGAAGAAAACAAATAACATTACTATCTTAAATGAGTAATCCCCATCTATATTGATCTCAAAAAGCCCTCCTTTTTTACTGTAGTATGTCACAGCTATTTTCATTAATTGCACATAATTATCTTGCTTGTGGAAGCCAGAGTTCTGTCTTCTGCTATATGGGGAAACGTGTATCAATTTGATTATTTGTGATAAAATGTTAAATATTTTGATTAAATAATCCACATCAAAATAGTTAATGAGAAAAACAAACATGACAGTTTAAGGCTTTAATATGCAACCTTAAGACTACTATTTCTGGCTACATACAGAACTGGAAAAAATAATTCTAGGAGTTTATGTACAGTTCATATTTCAATTATTTCTGCTGCTATGACAGAACATTTTATAGGTATGTTTAACTTGTGCAAGCTTAAATTTTGGAACACACAACTGAAGCTACTTTTGCAGCTGCAGACTGATAGAACCCTTAACATAATGTAACCATCTGTTATAACTATATGACTTTTAGTTTCCGCCATTAAACATTTTTGAAAACTGCAGGGTATCAAAAACTCTGTAGAAGCTGTTCTTCATTTCTGCCATTTTTCCTATTTCATTTTCTCCTGTATAATCATGTTTGAATTTGCAATTTTACAATAATTACAACAAAACACTCTGTTCCACATGCCTTACCTTTCAACTGTGTTTGGATTGGTAACACAGCTAGAAATAACATAATCAAGAATAGAGAAAACTAAATAACAGATTTTGGCATTTAACAACAGCCAGATTTCATGAGTTAGCTAAAAATACCTTTGATTCTTTTAAAAATTATATTTAAAGCAAATGTTACAATGTTATCAAACACAAAGTTATTCTGAAAATGCCTACACTGACCTTTAATAGAATTCATACACTAAACATACTTCTCAGATCACATCATGGAATCCATTGACATTCAAGTATAATATAAATTTACATTATGAAATAATAGAAAACAAAAAAGCTACTCCAGACTTACAGTAATTCAAACTGCTATAGATAAAAAAAAAAATTGCCTACTAGAAACTCTAAAGTGGTTTAATTTATACATTTGAGCCTGATTGTTTTTATTTCTTGAATAATTGTTAAAGATGTCTGAAAGTCCCTTCTTTTTCTGTCTGTAACCCTTATTTAAACATGCTTATACAGTGCATTATATCATCAAAATTATCTCCATTATCCAGCTTAAAAAAAAGCCAGCAAAACAAAGAACAAACATGAAATAATCTCTTATCTCATAATAATCAAACATTAAAAACTTTGAGACCTTTTTGAACTACCACTTGACCTGTTATAATGATCCAACACCAGTTGGTTTAACATTCCTGAATATTGTACTAGAACAAAATGTTAACAAAATCTGACACTTACAGGTTAAGAAAATGAAATATAATAATTTCAAATATTCTAGTGTCAATTTCAGTAAAAATAAATAACTGAAGTTTAAGACATTGTCTCTTCAGGAAAGCTGTAATTCAACAGATTCTCTGTCTCTTTATAGGAAAACCACATCATTCCACTGCTAAAGATATTTTCTACTTCAAGAACCTTTAACTTTGTTAACCTTGAAGATATCAAGACTTGAAGTAAACTATTTGTACTTAAAAAGTAATTTTGAACAGTTTGTTCTATCAAAACTATGAAATACAAACCCAAACATACCTGGGATGGTTGTTCATGTTCCCTAAAATTGGATGTTATATACCCCAGAGCCTTTGACTTCTCTTTGTACAGACTAATAGCTTGATCCATAGGAACTCGTAACCTGATCCAGTATTCTATGGTACCATAATTTTGAATGTTTCCTTTCATTCCTGAGGAATAAATACATACGGGATTGCATTAATTTTCTTTTCAACATTTAAGTACTTATGTCAAAAGCTAGGAAATGCCACAAATTAAAGATTAGTTATCTTGTGACTATGCATTACGATAGCGTTTGTGACATGAGATGTGCAGTTCATGCTAGAAACAGAAACAACAACAACTACTCTGGCTGTGCATGCATGACCCAAAAAATCTAAACATGACCATTTTTTCTTATTGTAATCTTCAATATGTACTGTCCAAGTTCATTATTTTAATCTCTTTAAGGCAAATAAAGCTTAGGACAGTTCTTCATGTCAAAGCTGGAAATGTCCCATCAAGTGGTATGCAGCTTAAATTACTGGCAAAAATACCACTTTATAATGGCTTATTAAACTAGATTTTTGTCAGAAGTGGGCAATTCGAGGTCTCTGAATAAACTGATCTGACAAAATACTTCTAAAAGAAAAATTAAACAGCACAGAATATTAAGTACTTCTTAAAAAAGGCTTGTCTGGGATATTTTAAAATTATTTTAAAACAGTGCATTAAATTAAAAGGAAAAAAAAATGCACAAAACCTAAACCAAGTCCCCTATAGATTATGTTACTATGTGAAATATTATTAACTGTAATCACTATCATTTGCACCTTTTGGATGCCTTACAACTATTACATGTAAACGTTACCAGTTTAAAGTACAATCACTATAACCATTTCTTACTTTATTTATTGATAAGGAATGAGGGGATATATTTATGACACTTAGGCCAGACATAAAGCAGTGATGTTTGATAGTCTTATCATGCAGAAATGTTTTTGGTTTTAATTTATATTCTGCCAAACAGAGAAATTGCATTTGCAAAAGCAGAATAATTTAATTTCATTTAAATATATTACAAGACTGTACAGAAATTACTGTGTAAGAAGGGCCCCCTTGTCTCAGAGGACGAAGGAAACTTGCATTAAGCAACTAAAACACAATCACAATATATAAAATAATAAAGCAAAATGAAAAAGAATATCAGTCTTACTTTAAAATATCTCTTCTACTGTATTTATAGAGATATTCTAACATATGAGTAGTACTACAATGCAATCAAGTACACTGCTCTGTTAACTACTTTTCTCCATGTTGTTTTTGTGGAATCCTGTTGAGTAAGGTGATACTATCTTTTATCAAAATTCTTTACATGTGTAATAGCAACACTTTGCAAGTAACCTTTATAGAAGACAAAGAATCATTTGCTATTTTCAGACAAGATTCTCTAATGCCATTTCCAGCATGTCACATACTTCTAATGTAACGTACTTCAGGATCACTATATTAACACCATCTTTGTCCTCAGTCATTATGGACAAAATTGCACCTGTCAGAGCTTTCCCACAACTGTCGGTAGAATCACCAGAACATGCTGCACATCCAACAGGAAATACCACATTCTGCAAACCTTTTTTGTTTTGTTTTGTTTCTTTTGGAATAGTAATACACAAATTACTTGTTGGCCAAAACCACATTACTTAATTGTCACTTACAATACTGCATCGAACAGAATACTTTTTGATATGTTAATTACCAACTAAATTTGCTGTGCTGTAGATCTTCCCTTTGTCTTCCAAGATTTCATGGAACTTCAGTTGACATGTAGCAACTGTTTCATAATCTGTACCATATGCATGATGAACCTCAAGTGTGATACTGTTTCGCTGTATGTAGTGGAAGAAGCAGTCATCAGCCTGCACAACATACTGAGAAGTGAAGTCATATGAGGGGGTACGCCCATAAACTACTGGGGTAGTCTGAAGTTCGAAGTCATAGAATGCATAAGTACAAAAAGTTGCAGGTTCATGGTCACCAAAAGCATGCATAACTCCAGAAGAGAAGATCACTTTGCTGATATGAATTTCAAAAAGGTTCTCTCCTTTTTCTAAATGTAAAGTTTCATCAAATTCATCCACTGCATCACTTGGCAATATTTCTGGTCTGGATTTACGTGGTTTTGTACCATAGACAGTATCTCTTAATTGGGCTGCAACAAATAAAAGATGACCATCTTCTTTAAAAATCAAATATATTTAATGACTGAGTAGAGAGAAAAAAAAATCATAATTCAATTATATTAACAATGTTAGTTTCTTAAAGACTTTGCTGAAAGAGGAATCACACATGTAAAATCATACATCTACTGCTCATTTAGCGCCCTGACAACAATCAAAAATACCTCCACAACAGAGCTGCTTCAATATACATAGACACAGGGCCCTAACGATTAATAACAGATTACAAGGTAATTAACAAGCAAAAAATCAGAAGTCTTATGCAGTGATCAAAATAAGTATTACTATAAAATGTAGTGGAGACTTGAGATACATATTTTTGTAGGGTTGAATTAAATTTGCCAGGGAAAGAAATAAAGAATACATCTGACTTTTAACCTCTGTAATATCTCGAGTGGACAGAACTATCAGCAAAGACCTTTACATGTTGCCTGGCTTCAATGTGGTAAATGGTGAACACATCAAAGTACACGCTTACAGAATTAGGACATAATTCACCATGGAGTCCTTTAGTACAGGGGACACAATTTGGAGACAAAACATCAAAATTGTTATGACATTGAGGTTTGTAAGGTATCCTATTTCAGGCTTCCTATGCACCTTTTACACACTGAAGTCATTAAACTAGTATTTTAAATTCATGATATTGAAATATTCTGTACATATATTATACCATGACTTTGGGATTTTTAGCAACATATAAAATGATTATGTAATGAAAGGACAGCAAAATAAAAGGTTGACCATAAACATACGATTTATTTAAAAAAAGCAATTTCTAAGTTTGGTAGTTATTCTTATTCAGCAATAGCTGAGCATAAATTGCTTTATTGAATTTTGTTTGATTAATAACTTTATCATTTAAGTCAAGGAAACAGCACACATAATTTTCCATGAAGAAAGTGACTTTTCTACAAGTTTTAGTAATGTAAAAATATTTCAACAGAAGAACAAATGTACAACATCAATTTCAAGAGAAAAAATATAAAAAAATTAGAGAAGAATATACTTAAAAGATACCTTCTAGTTTTCTGATGCGTGCAGCTCTAATATCAAGAAGATGGACATACTGTTCCAGTTTTAACTCATAGTCTTTCTGTAGACATTCCATTTTTTTTGTCACTGCTTCTACCTCAGTCTGAAAAAAAATTGCATGTGAAAAGGGCTTTAGAGGCTTCTCTGCACTAATTCCGCACATGCTTTTGACTACAAATTAAAATACAGATAGATTTGAGGAAAGAACATTTAGAGTACACAAAACCAGCATTTTTTAATTCAGCAATACAGCAATCAGTCAAAATATGATCTGCAGTAATCCCGCACAAGAGAGTAAAAGTAGAGTGTTGTGGAAAAGAAAGCTTATTTCAGAAGTATCCAACTATTTTTCCTGTGAGGACTGATAAGAGCTCAGAGATAATCCTAAGAAGGCATGGTTTGAGGGCTCTGATCAGGGTGAGTTCAAAGACTAAAGTTACAGTCAGTTGGATCTCACACTTTTTAAACAATTCTTTCAACAACAGCAAAGCTTATGTCAGGTTACCTATAAACAGATTTGCTTTGTTGCTGAATTTGCAAGTCTTAATTATGACAAGTTCTAGTGCTACAAATGTTAAAATATTATTATTGAGTTATTTTCCACTGTGAGTAGAGTTTAGTACCTGGTAATCTTTGTTAATTTTGTGCTGCACAATTAACATATTCCTTGTCTTTTCAAGCTCTTGCACTGTTTCCGCATGTGTTAATTGCAGCTCCTGCATGGAGTGTTCTAAATTTTTATGGATATTGTCTTCTACTTTTTCCAAAAACATAAGGTCCCCATTCTGCTGTTGCTTTCGAACCTGGAACAAATTTGAAAAATTACTAGAACAAACTTTTCAAAATATTTGGATTATTTGTACCTACTTAAATGTAACACTTGGATATAATTTTGGAACAACAGTAAGACAGTAAGCATAACTTTGTAAATTTTGAGCATGTAGTAATACAAAAAAATAGGAATGAGGTAGACTAGTAAGGACTATATTCAGAAATGTGATCTCATGATTATCAGGAACCAATTAAAACCTGAATTATTATTCTCAAATCTAGATTGCTTCTGTTATTAATACTGAGGTTTTAATTTTAATCTTGTTTTTTTTTTCTTTCCTTTTTTCATTATCAGTATAGAATTATCATTTGCATTTCAGTAACAGAAAAAGATACTATTTACGGTAAACACTTCGGCAAGGAAAAAAAACCTAAGACACTAGAACAGTGGACACTTAAAGCAAACTTATTTTTTCACTGATTTCTTCTCCCCACTCCCACTTCATTTTCAATTTTGCTGTAAACATTAAAATTACAACGTATGTGCAAAGAAAGAAAAAAATTCTGGGTATTTTTGTTTTTCTGTTTTAATAAACAAAGAGAAGTTGCTAAGCATCGCTGTATCACATTTTAGAACTTCCATGCTTACAGTATGCTCCAATAAATTACAGAATTAAAACACAAAATTGTTTTTTAATAAACATTACAGAAAGAACAAGATGGCATGATAAGTCATTTAACTGAGAAAAAGGAAGTTTTTTTAAAATTGCTTGTGAATCTGGTCTAATTCACTTTTGATGTTATAATGAATTATCTACATAACTCCAGATTTCATCCTGGCGATTTTTTCATCTTCCCTTCTGCTTCACTGTAACTGAAAAATGACAAAAGCACATATACAGGCTTGAAGCATCAACTCCTAAAAGATGCTCAAAGAATTCAGCTCTTGAAAATCCCAGTCATTGTGTAGAAAAAAAAAAAAAAGAAAAAAAAAGAAAAGAAAAAAGAAAAATATATAGCATCATAGAAGGGTTTGGGTTAGAAGGCACATTAAAGATCATCTAGTTCTAACCCCCATATACTCATTCTTTGCAAGTTACCTTTATAACCATGAGGGCTTCACTGAGTTCTGCCACATCAATATCACCTTCCTGAAACAGAAATACTTAATGAAAAGGTGCTATCAGATGTGAATGAATATTGAAGAAAAACATTCAGAGTAACAAGATGCATTCTCACTAGACATGACATTTTGCTTGATATCATGAATAAACAAACACTATTATATATCTGTATTCTTTTACTTTCAAGAAGTACTTGCACTATGCATAAAACAAAATGTGGGGGTTTTGCTCATATTCTAAACAGAAATAGAGTTCACCTTGGTCAAAAACTTCATCTGATTTTTCAGTTCATCTAGTTGTTGCTTATGTTCCAGGTAGCATAACTGCAGGTCTTTGTTCTCTTGCATCAGCTTTTCTTTTTGGTCTTAACATAGAAAAAGAACAAAATATTCTGCTTAATTCAATATAATTATAAACATGATAAACCTGCTTTTTCATATTAATTTATGCATGAAAATCTCATTTTAAAATGTAGAAAATAATTTATTTTTAATAGGGAAATCTTTAGTATTAACAAATAGAAAAAGATGGATGGAGAACTACTCCTCTTTGATCTGGTATAGGTGTATGAATTAAAAAAAGCAAAACAGTCTTACTTTCATTAAAAGGGAACCTACAGCATAAAAAAAATCTATACTATGTCCATTTCTAAAAAGAAAGATATGTCTAACTAAGTACAGCTTTCTGTTTTGGGGGGAGGGAGGGAAGAGGGGAAGAGAGAGGACATAAAACTCTCTGTCAATCTGAATGACTAAACACCATTAAACTTATCAGAAGAAGGTTACACAGATTTTACACAAATACCCACTAATGCACAGCTATATCCACAATGATTTCTCAATGTCAGAAAAAACCTGAAGCATTAGGCAAAATAATTTAGCTATAACAACAACCTTCTTTCACATGGAAAAGTTTTAAAAGCAAGCTTTTCTCAAAATCACTGAGGTTTCTAAAACAAAAGTACACTTATTCTCTTGACAATAATGTTTTTTCTCCTTCCATTTTTTTCCTGTGTTTTTTCAAATTCCTCAAATTACATGCTCATATCACATACTTAAATTCTATGAATTCGTATTTTAGATCAGAATGATAAATGTTAACTGTCAACCTGACATGCAAGTATTAGCCTTTGTAATTCCCATCTGCACTCATGGAAGTTGACTGGTAAAAAATTACATACTTAGTTGAGACTATATTCTACTACTTTCAACAAAATAGTCCACAATATCTTTTTAATACTGGAATCTTTTCTGTTGACCCTCAGGGCATGATGCACAACTTAACTATTTTTACAGAATAGCTTTTCAGTTTAGAGGATTGAACTCAGCAGGAAACAGGTGGCTGAGATGCTAGTCTCAGGGGTTTTGAAATGTTTCAAAAATTGGCATCAAGTTAGTTTTAATTTTGCAGAGTTTACATATCAAATGACATCTTCACTAAAATAAATCATCTGTAATGCCATTGCTCCTATACACAGTAGCTTGACTCATGCATGTGTTGGGACTCCACAAGAGTCACTTTCAATTCAAACACAATCACCAGTAAGGTTTTAATTTTCTGCAGTTATGATGAAAATGTAATGCATTTGTGCAATTGAGAAGAAAATATCATTAGAAACACTAAGGGCTAAAAATCAGAAAGCAAATAAGAAAACAATTAAAATAAGCCTTGTGAATGGGCAGAGAACGCAGGCCTTCATAAAGGTGCTGAAACACTTCTCAGCACTTGTCTTCTGGACTCTCCCAAATAATATACTCAGAAGACTTTATACCGGTTGGGAGGTCTCCCACAGGGAAAAAGAGCCCCTCATGTTGATGTTGCTTCTTTTCCCTACAATATAAATTGATATCTGAACTGGCAGTTTGTCCAGGGATAAGGAGATAATATCTCTCCTCAAGTACTTCTATCTCATTGTCATGAATTTTCTGACAAAGGCAGCAAATCAGTCCACTCTTTTCCTAACACAAAATCCAGTGAAGTCTTTGTACACATTTTTAACATTCATTCACACTTTCTGCTTAAAAAGTTAACTTCAAAACTGTAAATGGCATATGGAAAGAAAACTAGCTTTTGTTCAGATTGAGGCAATTTCAACAGCTTTTTGAACTAAAATGGGCCAATCTGTCAACAGCACAGCTCAGTCTACCTTAGCACTATCCATGTTGCCTCTTCAGCTTCTCAACAGGCTGCTTTTATGATCCGAACCAAAGATGAAAATCCAAGACATGCAGGGAAAGAGGCAAGAGAAAAGGGAATACTTCTGCAATAGCCTTTAGGGAACAGAAGTGACAGGAGGGTCCTGCCATTCAGTTTTCCCATATAACTACAGTCTTTTTCATCAGGAGCCACTCAAACTCTCTATGGGTTGTTTCCACTTATAATACTATCGGCACTGATTGGAGCACAGTTGGCTTTGGGTTGGTGCTGCATAGCTTGCTTCCCCTAATTTAACTGAAAAGCTGCAACTGAAGAAGAGGGGTGAGAGAAGCAGCAATTCTCACACCATTGGTCACCCCATCCCACAAGAACATATCATAACAATATAAGGGTTTTCAGTAGCAACGTTATGACAATAACGGCACAAGAAAGGGAAAAACCCTGGCCCAGAGGCTTTGGAAAACACTGTCACAGCAGCTTGCGTGAAAGGCTATACAGCCACAAGCAGAAGCAGACTACAGTTGCAGATAGCCTTCTGTGTTGATAAGGGCCTTATGAGACCCTTATCACAGATCTCAGGGTCTGTGCAATAATACTCTTCTCTGCTGTAATCAAAATACATATTGTGCCAATATATGCAATTCCATTAAAAATCAGAATTTGAAGAACCTTGCATGAGTGTCTTCCACATTAAATATTTGTACATATTTGCAAATATGAAAATAAGTAGAATCTTAATCAACAAAAGCCTTCACAAAGGTGAAAGTTAACCAACTTCAAGGGCCTATACAGGCCTCACGTAACTTTGTACAGTAAATAAAATTAGAATAGTGGTTTATAATTTGAAAGGGACTGTCAGATGGTCCTCTTTTCCATACAAATTTCCAATGTAGAGGAGAAATACAGTATAAGAGTAAATATTAACCCAACAGATGAAGAATGAAGGCAGCTGGAGTTATTTGATTCTCATCCAACACATAACCTGTATTGGGTCAATTTTTGTCCTTAATAGCTAGTCATAACTTCAGCGTATTGTTCAAATGTACACTTTAAAGGCAGCTCTGAAATCACCAACAACAGAAACTACACTTTTCTGGGCAATATACCTGAACTTCCAACACAGCAGAATCTCACGTCATGAGAAAATTATAGTTATTTCAGATATATACCTCTTTCTACTCTGATCTTGTCAAGGATTTCGTTTTTGTCTGCTAAATCAGATTTGATGGTAGTCTCCAGCTTAGCAATTTCCAGTTTCAGTTGCTGTTCCTTTAACATCCATTGCTGTTCATGGGTCATACTGAAGACACTGCAATAAAACATGTGGCATGTGAAAAACTTTTAGAAATCGGCTTCAACAGAAAATAATAAAGAAAAAAGCTTTTAGTGGCACAGAGACCACTGTCATCATGTCTTAGGAATTAAGTAAACATATGCTGGTCTGCTGCTGTTGAAACCAAGGCGCCTTTCTCAGGCTGCGGTTAAAAAACATGAAAGAGTTTGTGGGACGAGCAAAGGAACTGGCCTTAATTTAGAGCTCCAAATTCAGAAAAGTTGGCAGCATGCAACATTTGTGGGACTAGAAAAGGAATTCAAATGCATATCCCAGAGTAATCCACAACTCCAAACCTCAGCAACTGACAACTGACAAAACCATTCTTTCCGCATACAAAACCTCTTAATGTAGAGAACTGGGATCACCCACCTGATTTCTTTTAAATCTGTGAAACATGCAGAGCCTAAAGTCAGTTGCCTGTTCAAAGAAATGTTGACCACAAAGTGACAACAGTTTTCTCATACTGTAAAATAACAATTCTGATACTGATTAAGAAGCACATACAAAGTAATCTTTCTCCTACTTTAAGAAATAAAAAACAGAGGTGGGCATAGAAACTAGAATAACTATTTTGCCTCTAAGACAATATTTACTTGTACACTACCAAGCTATGTGCAGTAAGGACTGCATGGACACAGAATCAGAACTGCTGAAACCACAACAAAATGTGTAACTCACAGTGAAACAAAATTAAGTACACTAAGCAATTTACAGTATAATTCCCAGTAGGTAAAAAACAAAGCAATGCAATGTGCTTTCATGTAATTTAGACAATTGAGTACTATGGTGGTCGTCATCATCGTCTTATTATTATATATTATATACTTGCATTCTTGACTGGACTGACTGGAAAAATGTCCTTCATCTTAGCCAATCATAAATCAGTTTATTCACTTTTGTATTCTGTGAAAAATTAGAAATTGTAGTGGTTTTTTTAAACAAAAGAGTCCATTCCTCAACTCTTCCCTTTGGTGAAGCTCAGCAGTTAAGAGTTATTTTTTACATATATAAATGAATATATAAAAAAAAATCTTCTGATATCTGTCTTTTTATCAATATATGTCTCCCAGAGAGATGTAACAAAAGCCTCAACCAAAAAAAACATAGAGGAGAAGAAAGAAATATCACAGAATGGACAGCCCACAGAGCTTCGAAGATTGTACACACTGACTGAAAGAGAACTGCCAGTTCTGATGGCTATGTCTATATAAAGTGGTTCTGAGTACATATAGGTGCATCTGTATCTAACAGATTTGAAGAAAGACCTTAAGATTAAAGAAAAAAATTATATCATGAATTGTAGACTCTAAAGTACATGGCAAGAGTTTATATTCTTGATTTGTGATCTCCATAAAAGCAGTTCTATCTCTCTGTATTTTGTCTTTTTCTCATACTATATCTATCACACCTATTTATAAAGTTCTCTAGGCATATACCATCTTATAGTGTGATAGGGTGTCTTTTATAGCATGCATGAACTTAAGTAATGCTTCTAAGTCCTATAGTAATATATGCTTCACCCTGCTATAATTTTGAAGATAATATGCAGTGAATATAACGCATCGACCCACAATAATTTCCATAATATTGCATAGGTACAGAAAAAACACAGTGTGTTCTATAATTGCTTAGATTTACCACTCTTCAAAATTTGATTGGCTCCCATAAGGAAAGAATAAATCTTAGCAAGAAAAGATACCCTTAGTTTTCACACTTCTGAAAACATTTTCAAGTTTTAATAACCATGATACCTAGTTATAGGTGCATTTGTTATCTTTAGGTACAATTACTTCACATTAAGATAGAGCTACACATTATTTCAGTTTTTCAAAAGACTATGCTGGCAGAAAAATCATTATCAGTTACTACGACAGTAATTCAGAATTTAGATGTTTCAATGAAGAACAATTTAGAGGACAGGTTTTATCAGGCCTATATAATGCTAATGTTTATGTCAGCTTGAATGGAGCCCACTTCTGTCACTTTCTTCCTTTGAATTTTAAGATTACTTTTACTTGAATTCGTGTGGAATTTCTTTCACATTTACTGTATTTCACTGGCATTGGAGCCATCTGGGTAACTATAAATGGTCAACCACATCTGGCACCGTTTCCTTTGGAGGAAGTTTAAGCATTGCTAGATTTGCATTACAAGGTCATATGAAAACAATTCCTCCAAACCTTTTATCCAAACGTATTGTTTTCTTGGATACTGACTACATAGTAAGAGTCAACTGACAAATTCATACTTGTTCTTTGTAAACTGTTCAGATCCAGTTCTGCAGTCTTGGCTTTGGCAAAATTCCCATCAACTTCAAAAGAATTTCCAAAAAAATAACATTAGCAAAGAATGGGTTTACACCTCTTTTCCTCCATTAAAAAGAAATATTTATTAATTATCTGGCCCCTGTGGACAGTGGCCTATCCAATGCTAGCAACAGGTAAGCTGTAGTAAATTTGCATTGTTCAAATGGGCAACAGAAGTTGGACATTAAACAGTAGTTGTAATGAAATGATCCAGTTCTCTTTCCAATCTCTTGTTACCTGTATAGTAACATGGAATGATGAAACATGAATCAAAGTTTAAATGAGAGTATATGAAGAGACAGTTCATTTTAGGGAAAAGCCATATTGTAGATTACTAGGTTATGAGAGAACCATATTTAAATTTATCTAGTTAAACATATTTTTAAGTTATCCCACCATGATTTAAATAGAACAGAATATTTCAAGCCAAGATTTTAAGTTGATTTGTTAGTAAGAGTTATTTCTCTGTGTAATGGTAGAGTCGAAAAAAAATCATAATCAGAAATATTTATAACATGATCAAACTTCAGAGGAATCTACAATGTACTTAAGCGAGAGACAACCGACCAACTGCCCCTATACGAAACTCTAAATATTGTGATCACACAGCTGTTACATCTAATAGGTAAAAAAAAAATGCTTTAACCTATTGTATTCACAGTTTTTTTACCACTATAATTTTAATTTCACTGTAGAAAGTACAAAAAGTATAGTAAATATTGCATGAATACTATAAACAACATTTGATATCACTCACATTCTGTTTATTCATTGGGTTTTTTTTTGACAGACATGACACTGAAACCAAACAAACTTTAAAAGGATAAATAATTTTGATATGAGGAAAGACTTCATTAATTTTACCTACTTTCTGAGGCAATTATAAGCTCTAGGAAATTTGTCTTATTTTCTAACCCTCTTCAGTGTGAAAGATCACATGGTTTCACAGTAAAGGAAAAGATCATTTGAAGGGCATTTTTTCCTTTAATATGCTTGTGTCGATTGAGCATAATTACTTCTTTTCTGTACCAGAGAATTTCTGAATCACATCTGGCAAAGTATTTTCATTGTAAGCACTGCTGATACAATTTATATAACTTATTATGTATAGAAAACTGTGTAGTAACTCATGAACCTATACAAAAACTTCAAGCAGAACCAGTACAAGTGAAACGGTAACTATTACCAAAAACAAACAAACCATCCCTCAAAAATAAACACCGGAGAAGCTGTCAAATATCAGACTTTATATAGGTCAACTGAGAAGCGCTAGAACAACTTGTACAAAAAGTTCAAACACCACTTTTCCCCAAATAAAATAAAATACACCCAAAGGAATATATGTCTACCTAGATGTATTCTTCTTCAACAATAACCCTAAAAAAAAATTAGAAATTCAAAAAACAACTTTTTGCATTGATGTTCAAAATGAAGTGACTTGTACTTATTTTTAAATTACATTTTTTAGAAGAAGTAATCTACTATTTCAAGAGTCTTAGAACAAGTATGGAAGCTATTCTAACAGAACAGACAGAACACCATAAAAGTTTCCATATAAATTTACTGATATGATGAACTGTTGCATGAATATATTTACATACATGCACAAACACACAATATGCTTGTGCACATTCAGGCACACAGCATATGAAGTCCTATTAAACAGGACAGGAATCAATTTTTTTATATACAGAAACCATAACTTACCTGTTATACAGCTTATCATAGTTTTCCTTCAAGAGTTCCTTCTCTTTTTCTAGATCATTTATTCTTTCCTGTAACTACAATGAACCGGGAAGTTTCAAGCAATGCATAACACAAAAGGAAATGACAATGAATGTGTAAAGACAGTTAATATTTTGTAGCTATTGACAAGCTTTTATTTGTTCTTTTTATACAACAGCCTCTTAGAAACTTCAAAATAACACTTTTTTTTCACCACATGGATTTATATTTGGCCCAGTCAGTCTTTCTCATGTTGTTTATATGAAGCTGAGACTAACATGTCACAGTTGAACAACAGTATCTAATCACATTCTGCCTTATGCAAAAAAAAATAAAAAAATAAAAAAAAATCTGTAGCATTAAAAAAAATTATTTCCATTTTGGTAGGTGAATATTAGTATTAGCTAGTTAATGATTCCTGTAAATATATTTTTATTGACCTGATAGAAACAAGTTCTTGCTTTCAAAATACTCACTAAAGCAGGATATGGTTTTAAAGATGCAAGATGCTTTTTACAGTAGTTTAAAGGTTTGAAGGAAATATCTACGAGGTAACCTTGGTAAAATTTGGTTAATGTAAAATAAATTCAAAATGGGCAAACCAGGTGGTAAAACTAAACTTAAGCTGTTGCAAAATGTAAGACAAAACAAATAAGTTTGTAAACACTCAGTCCTCATATACTGAAGAGAATGAGGAATAAACCACTTGATTTTCAGCCCTATGTCTGGGTGACTGTTAATGACATTTGAGCCATTAGACAAAGAAATAGAAGTGACTGATTTGAACTGCTGAGTAAGATGTAATTCTACACCATACTGTATCTAAATAACAAATAATTTTTGAAGTAATACTAAAAACCTAGCAATATGTGATCAATAAAGAAAGAATTACGATTTTTTTCTAGTTAACAAAGCACTTCCTTAGTATCAGAATTAACATGAAATCCTATGCTTTAACCTCAAATACTGTCCAAACACTGGTGCAGTGATTATGTGGCACGGGGACCAGGTACAGTCCATGATTCTATGAAACGCAAGCAGCAGCCATAAGATTTTCTTTTCAATGGGATAAAAGTATATATACTAGCAGGTCAGTCTTCTAAATGTGTTTGAAAGTTTTATTCACATCTCTGCAATTATAAGGTATCCCATTGTTAACTTTTCCTTTATCTATGTGTACTATCTAAAGCAGATTCTAGCTCTCTTGAACAAAATCTTACCTCCTCTGTCCTTCGGTTTGAAATAGTCACCGATTGCAATTCTTTTTCAAGATGGAGGCATTTTAACCGCTCCTCTTTAAGCTGTAGATTCAGTTCATCACCTTTTACTATTAAAGCATCATGGCTTGTCTTCAAGTTCCTTTGGTTCTATGAAAAGGAAGGAAAATCCAGACAAAAGTTAAAATAAACCACAATTAGTAAAATGTTACAGCACTCTGCATATTCAACCACTGGTCTTTCATGGCAAATATTTAATATATATTCTCAATGTGGTCAACAGGAGACACTCTTGAACTAAGTAACTGAAAGCAACTTTCATTATGCATGGCCAGGAGAAGGTTGTATTCTTGTTGCTTTCATGAACATTAAACCCTCAGTTCAGTCATGATGAAAACAACCAAGAAATACATCTGTTAAGCAATTAAAAGATTCTGCTGTGGTTACAGTGGTTAGACATGCTGACCAAAAACACTGCAGTAGCAAGCAAAAATGAATGTTGACCACAGTTATGTTAATCACGGAACTTGCCACAGCTCTTTTAACCCTTAATTGTATATATATAATTGTTTCATAATCCTAATGCACTCAGTTCTATTTCCCTGCTAGCAGTAATTTAATGAGGGACTTATGATTTCTTTTAGATTTTAATTTACTTCAATGGATTATATTAAGGCATATTTAACCAATTTTAATATTAAATGGCAGTTGCTGATAGAACCTCTATTTCCAGAATATCAGTTGATATCATACTCCCTACATTCCACAATGCTTTAATAAAGCCTCATTCATTAAGAATTTCAGTGTAAATCACATTCAAAGTATAACTGGAAACAAAACAGCCCAAAAGCCAATCTCCTGTTTAATAAAATGACTCTATGAAAATTTCTGTCAAATACATGTATGCCTATAGATAATGTTTAATGACTGTAGACAGAAAAAAAAAAAGCTAGCTTCATGTTTTCCATATAATATTCCTACAAAGCATTTAAATGGAGAAGCTGACTGTGAATCCTGTACAAATTGTTTAGGTTCACATGCAACCTGAATATCCTAGAAACAAACAAAAACCCCACAGAAAACACAATCATCAACCTGATCTTAAGCCTTTCATATCTCATTTCTCCATAAGAAAAATATCATGAAGAATAAATAGTATTAGCAGCCAGTCTTATTTCAGAGAGATAATGAAGTATATTTCTCATCAATTTTTAAGTCTTTCTTCACTGCTCCTCTTGCTCTGTCCTACATCTGTGAACTGTATTTCAATAACTTAAAAAAATGACACTTAAAAATAATTCTTTTATGCTGTTTTAATTTCTCTTCAAATTTCTTTCCTTTCTCCTCAAAATCAGAATCCTTACATTCTCTAACCATTCATACTGTCCAAGTGAACTCATCTTTTCTTCCTCATCTCTCAGCTTCAATTTTTTCCTGAAGTTCTTTTCCATTTCAGTAACTTGTGTCACTTCAACCCACTATATATGAAGAAAAAAAACCCCAAACCACTCCACCTTGGCAAAGCTGCCTTTTATAGACCATTTCACCGTTATCTCTTTTGTTAACTTCCAAAACAGTTGAAAACAAACATAAGAATATTTATTCTACTGAACCACCTCATTAACAGCACTAAAAATATCCCCCCAAAAAATCTCCTTACTTTAACTTTATTCTAAATCCTTCAGTGTCTGCTACTCACCTGACCATTTTGGATTAACTTTCCTTATTAAGTGGATCATGACGTCACTCTCATTATTATTTTTTTCCAAAATGCATTCTTCACCTGGATCTTCTTCTGTATCTGAGTGCCCTGTCAGCACTTTTTTCCCCATTATGGCCAAACTGTTTTCTATCCTACTTGACCTGGAGTATCACAAGACTCAGGTCATGGCAACAATTGGGAAGATGATTTTAGTTTAGTATTTCTAGTCTGAAATTTTATTTCTTTGCAAAACATGCCTTGATATTGTTGTCAATTAGAAATAATTAAAGTAAATTGATATATATGTCCTAGAAATATTGCACAAATGAACATAAACTGCTCTCAATTACAGTTGTGAAATTGTTGTACTGATTTTTAAGAAGAGAATTAACTCTCTATAGTATTTTAAATTTTAGTTGCGCAGGTTAGCTTATTTCATATTACAAATCATGAAATCCTGAATGTTCAGTCTGTAATTAAAGCATATAAATACACCAATGGGATACAAATACATAATCCAAATAGTTTCAGATTCCTTTGTTCTTCTAAGCAGACTGCACAATTCCTTCATTCAACTGGCTACATTAAAATTCTTTATCAACAAAACTGTCCTGCAAATGTTTGGTAGCAAGCTCAACTTCAATATCACTGGATAGAGCAGTATTATAGGCTCTTGTCATCCTGTGGTTTCACGTTTTGAGCTGACTCAAGTTCAAAGATGAACATGGAGGAATTATATGGGTTTCAATTGGTAAAAGCTTAAAGTAAATGATAATGAACTCAATAGTAATAAAAGTCATCAAGATAAACATAAAAAATACTAAAACCTGCTCTGTTGATAAGTATGTGCCATCTAAACTAGAAATTTTGGATTTTAGTTATTCACATTTAGTAAACACGTTTCAAACATTCAAATGATTGGAAATGGGAAAACCATTGTATCCATTATCTTGTAAAAAAAAAAAAAAAGAAAAATGAAAAAAGATAAAGAGAGAGAAAACACACTCATCCTTTACAAAAAATGCAGCTTTCACTGTGCATATTAGAAACAATGTCTTCAAATACCAGTCTGAATCCTAGGCATATGTTTCTATTCAGCTGCTGCCAAGACAGAGGCATAGGTACTTGATGTTTGCTGTAAATTACCAAAAAGTCACATATGATTTAAAATGGAATAGTTTACTTATTGCTTTCTATTTAAGAATGCAGAAAGCCATATGAAACCTGTCTCCCCTAGAATTTACATTCTACATAGTTCACCCTGTGAAAAATTAGATTTGAGCTACTAACAGAAGAGCTGCTTTGGCAGAGAAGATACAGGTATTGCACTGAGAAGGGGGAGGGAAGCAAAGTGAAGTGAAATGTAGAAGCAGAAAACCACTGAAAAAAAAAAGAACGGAACAAAAATCTAATGGCACAAGTGTTATTTAGCATGCTAAAATAATAAGAAACCGGCAGCAGTAGGAGTTTGCAAGGATATCTACTGCTTCTACCTCATAAGGTAGATACTTTATAAAGCTCTATTGCATGTGGGATTCCTACTTACAGGAACTCTACTGTTTCTAAGCTATTATCATACTACTACTGTCTGTATGCACATGCAGTTCTCCAAATACATATAGGAAGAAGCAGAAAAATGCTGTATAACTAAAACCTATACGGAATCTCTACCATGCAGCTGCATGTTCTGGAGATATTTTCATAAAACTGCTCTTTTTATACAGAAAATCTGTTACGTAGAGTAGTCCTCTAAAATAATTTACATGAACATATGAACACAAGTCCTAATGTCAGAAGACACACCTCCCCAAATTTATCAAAGACTGATCAAGTGAGGGGTTTCTAGTACCACTTCTTTAGTAAATCAGTACATTTCAGCCAAAGTCCTCTTTTTAAATGGTCAGGAATCTCTTTCACTAGCCAGACAACTCAGTTCATTCTCCACAATCTGCCTGGGATGGCTATGCAGATAAAATCTTTAAGACCTGCCAGACCCTTCTGTAAAAGAAATAATAAAATTTAAGACTAAAAAATCCTACACATTTGGAGTAGCTTGGGTGTTATGTATTATGTGGTTCATTTTCAGGTACTCAGCATTGACTCAGAATCAAGAACTGTGCATATTTGTTTTCCATTTAGCCATGCTTATATGACAAGAGTAAAGGAATGTTACTGACCAAATTGCAATTACCTCTTGAAGCTGGAGAATTTTTCCTTCCATTGCTGAAAGAGCATTGCTTTTCTCAACCAGCTGTTTATGGACCTTGATCATTTCCACATTGTCCCGAATGTTTAGCCTTCAAAATTGTATTAAAAAGAAATGCATTGTGAGCTTAAAGATATAAAATTAGTTCTCTTATTATTTTTGTCTTGAAATGTTGAAATCCTTTGCAAATCAGCTTTCTACAACACATTTGGTAGAAGATTTTAGTGTGTAATACCCAAAATAATTTCTTCTTCTATAATCCACATTACAGAATTTAGGTAAATAAACATTCTACTGTATGATGACATAGCAGCTTCAATCAATACATATATACCTTTGTTTATCGTATCAAACTATACATGACAGGAAAACAATCTGATACTTAAAGAGATTGTTTTCCATTCACTTCTCCACCTTCCAAAGTACTTGGTGCCAGTAGATTACCATGTTATGGCATTTTCTCTTAGAGTTTAAACCTATCAAATACTGCTAAGAAAAAGTGACTTAGCAATTTTTACTATAACACCTTAAGGCTGGCATTCAAACAAGCTGTACATTTGTGTTAACTACATGAAAATCACTTAATATCCACGTAGACATTCTATATTGTTATAATTCTAAGATTAAATTGAGAACATACTGTTTAATGGAAAGGATGGTTAAAGTAATTCAAAATTTAAATAAATATTTATCACTGATGTTTTCCGTTACTTCAAACAGTGAAACTAAATCTCATTATTTTCACAGCTTCTTCAAGTACAGGAAGAACAAACAATTCTGATTTGTATTAATATAAAATATGATAAAATCAGAATAAATCTTTAATATTTGAAAAGGTAATTTCTCTTCCAATATTTCTATTTTAGACATATTAGAGGAATTGTCACAATGCCATGCTGGAGCAAGAAAATGGACTACAAAGCTTACACATCTGTAAACCAGCTGAGTACGTGAAATACTTTCCTTTTATTCTGTAAAATATCAAAGCCTATTGTGTTTGGGCATTGCCCAGTTAATTGTCCTTACACAGAAGATAAACACACTCACAAACCTGAGATTTTCCACAAGTAACAGCCCTAACGCAATGCTAAGACTATCATGTGTCTAAAACATGTTATCTACATAAATTAAAGTTGTGGTGAGTATAGACAGCAGCACTGTCTCATGCTAGCTATTTAAAACCTAATGTAGTGGCACGTTTTTATTAATCTTGTTCCACACATCAAACAAAAGGCTCTGATGTCTTCAAAGGCTTTTTTTTTTTTTTTTTTCGGTCCCTTTTTTTTTAAAACGGGGGTTTTTTTTTTTTTTTTTTAAGCAAGGGGCTTTTTTTTTTTTTCCTTCTTTTTTTGTAGAAAAAGGAGCAGACGATAGTGAAATTTATGATGTACAGATGTAAACCCCATGGCTCCTGACAATCAACGTGAACCTTTTTTTCAACAATGAATGAAAGAACATTTGATTTAAACAGGTTTGAAGTACTGATATTATGAAGTAAATTATTCAAATTCTGAAGTGAAAAATTACTTTTTATTGGGATCATTTCTATTCTTAAAATTGTAAGAGAATTACTCTCATGAAGTTTCTAGCTACAGAAAACACGTGCCATTAATTTCTTATTAGTGCATTACATCAATCACAATCTCAGCTCTCATTATAGGCTACAGCAACAAAATTATTTCTCTATGGTACTTCTACAATATTTTATTTATTTAAATAAAATACATCTAAGAAATGTCCAATGCATCTAGGTACCTGACAAGGAGCTTGCTGTTGAAGAGCAAAATACTTTCAGATTTTGTGGGCAAGTCAAAGTCAATTGAGGAAGATTCTGTTGGGAAGATTCATTTTTCAATAAATGAAGTCTCAAAACAGTAGGATAGAATAGAAATTTATTATCTACACCGCTTCCTCCCTCCCAGGCAGTTGATGTATTCTGCTCCCAGAACATCTGCCCAGGTATTCTGATATAACTCAAAAGTGGGGGTTATATACAGATTTGATAGAAAAGTCAATGCTACATTTCACTTACATAGATAATATTTTGCTCAAAGAATAACAAAATAACCTATAAGAATAAAGCTATACTAAGATAGCTCATTCAATACTGTCTCTATTGCCAAAAAAAGCAGAAAATTCTGCCACAGAACCTGAAGACATGGAGGTAGACCTGGAGCAGAAGTTAGAAAAATAAAAGGAATAATATCCATTTTTGAGACAGTAACCTAAATTAATGGGCATACTGATTAAGGTCTAGCATGCAGAAATAAGGAACATGAACTCTATCCTTCCACTCTAAACCTCATCTTAAAGCTGGATTAAATAGTCTGAAATTGGAAATGAAGTTAGGAGAAAGTGACTCTAAAAAACTAAGAATTATGTTTGGGGTTAATGTCTAAAGCACACCAAAGAGACATTCTCTTTTCCAGACCTCTTATCATTTGGATTAAAAGCATATAGAGTGGGGTCCCAATAACAGGCTGGGGACCAGCTGTGTGGGAATGGGGGCCTGATAGCAACCTACACCAGAAGGAAATGATTAAAGAAAGGATCTTGACCTGCACTGTACAAATTTATGCCAGTAAATCCCAGATGGCTAAGCTAATAAAATTGAGGTCTAATTAAACCACATCCCTTGCATCTTGTCTTTACTTCCATATGAGCAAGACATGGATACAATACTGAGACTTAGAGAGTCCTGACTATTGTATCAACTGAACCCATGGCTCTCAAACTTTCCCCATTCACATTCAGAACAAGAAAAACAAGCAAATAAAAAAAAATATCGCCACCATACATCCCAGGATCACTTATCCTCTGGAAAAATAAACAAAAGCTTTCTAGGCTAATAGTCCTCAATCACCAATGCATCAATGGCCAAGATATATACATAAATTCCCAAGCAGAGAAGTAAAGAATAGGACATCAATGTACAGCACTCTTCTCATTTTACAATGCTTAGGAACTAACAGGATTATATTTTGATACACATTATGTTCTTTCCTTTACCTCTTATTCCTTATAGCAAATCAAATATAAAGGGAACCCCCCGCCAACAACATTTACCTTCTAGTAGCACCTTTATGTTGTAATTGATAGTATATTAGCAATAAGCCAAACATTAACATTGCATCAATAGCTGTAGCATGTAAGTTATTAATATTATTTAAATTCCAATATAAAAGTCTGTATTTGTTTGCTCAGCTAAAGAGCTATCTACAAATTTTAAAAAAGCCATGATCTTTAGGGAAACTGGTTAAAAATGAAAAATCAGATATGGAAATGTAAATATAAGGTTGGTTGTTTTTTTTTTTTTTATACTAGAGATGATTTAGCAAATTCGTACACATGCTGTAGTCTCTCGAAACCTTTTAGATAATGTATTGTGACTAACATGTTCCACATTTTAATCTAGGTCTGCAATGCTATAATGGAAACACAGAAGTCATGAGCGTGTCAAATATGATACTCCTGTCCAAAAATCCACACATTTAATAGGTCTAATTCCAAAATCATGTTGCAGCAAAAAAAGTCCAAAGGAATTAAAAACTGGCTGGTGCAAAAGCTTTTTAATTAAAAAACAACCAAAACACACAAAAAAACCCATAAACATGGGCAAAACCCAAGTACCTGTTTCACAAATGCATTTTGTGGTGGCTTTAAAAATGTTTTTGGAAAGTATGATAAGCAATAAAGTTATTTAAAGCTAGCTACTTGCTAAATGTGATTGTTTAGACAATGTTTTAGCTTGCACACTGTGTACCACAGACATCAAACTATGATGTTGTTATGGTTTTTGGCCATCTTTAAATTAAAACCAGTCAAGCTAAATGCAGTTAAATTTTATACTTAAGAAAATGTGTTTAGTCTAACAACCCACAGGTCAAGTTTCTCCCTTAAATTAGAATTATGTCAGAATTATATATTCCTGAAACAATGCCCAAACAATCTCTAATGAAATGGGGGGTGGGTGGGGGGGAACCATTGATTGCAGCCATGTTACAATAATCATCTCAACGAGTAGACATGAACTCAGCTCTGTTTTGTAGCTTGTGTGGTGTTATACAGAAACTAGTGAAGCTGCAAAGGCCACTTGAAAACCTAACTGGATTTCTTGTGGGTATAGGACTCAGGATAACTAGTAGCTCCCTCCCTGCTGCTGCTGGAGTGATGATTATTAACTGTAGTTTCCAAGTAGTGAAGCAGCCACAGTTATTTCACAGTTGTATCACAAGAATTTCTAAATCATGTAGTAGAATAAAGAATGTTTTCTTAAAGGTTGAAAGTAACCTAATTTTGTTAACATCAGGCTGTGATCAAATGGTACTACAACATGAAGATTGGTGGAAGCACATTTATTACATCCTTTTGGCACCATACAGTTCCTAAATAATTTCAACAGGTTAACTGTCATTGGTAGTAACATAATTAGATGACAGCCAAGTGTATTCTTAAAAAACACAAGAAAAAGCTGCCAGTTGTACCAAAATTCAAAGACAAAAGCTACAAAGATGAAATAAGATGACTCTGTCACCCAGATTTCCAGTTTTCCCTCCAATATTCCAGTATTGACAGTTTCTCCTCTGCTGATGCAAGGAAGATTAAAAACAAGAATTACATAGAACCTATAAATCTATTTGTGTAGTAAAACAATACAGACTATTCTAGATAGCAGTTACAAACTTCCAAGAAAGCAAGCTGATGAAAATCTGCTAAAGATAATATGTCTAAGTACCTAGGGTTACAGTTAAACCTAGAGAGAATAGTATCCCTTTAGGTTCTGGCTATGGTTCATTCAGCACTAAAAAAAAAAAAAAAAAAAAAGCAACTGGAGAAACACAGGGTTTAACAGCCTTCCTCAAAGTATTCTAGTGGCAAAATTATAGTGTGATTATTATAATCACACTGTTCTGGATATGCAGTAATGGACATTTTTCAATTTCTTTCCCAGTGTCTTCAGCCAAATACAGTAACTCTTAAACACTTAATATATCTTTCATCCAGTTTCAAACAAGAAAGAGACTGTAAAGGAAATAATTCCAGAACTGAACAGAACATGAATGGATCTGCACTACTTTTTATAGTCTTTCTTTAAGATTTTTTTAGGTAAATTTGAAGTGTATCTTCAAGAATCCTTAAAATTTTCACAGAAACATGGTAGCTGACATTGAATTTAGACATTATGTTCAGTTTCTGACTGCTGTACTTAAAGAACACTTTATCCATAGAAAAATGAAGCACAGGAGATCTTTGAGATTTGCATCAGATTATTTTCAAATAATGAAAAAATCTTTTAAATATTTCCTGAATTCACTGTAGGCACAGACTGAGAAATTATTTATGATAACAACTTCTTTAACCTATTTAAACTATATAAAGGAAACTCAGAATAGGGGAGACTTATGACTTTGTGAATAATTTAATAGCAAACATTATAATGTATTATTTATGTAGCACCACTGATGCACAAAAGAGTGCTCACACATAATAACGGGGTCCCTCTCTTGAAAGGCAGTTAAAGAATTGACCACATATTTCTCATCCAAGTAGAATTTCCATTGAAATCAAATGAGTAAGGAATGCAGGATCCTGCCATATGAGATCGTTAGTACAATTAAAAGTAACAGGCTGAAATGGAAACAGTCAAAAAAGGGAAATATATGCAAAGTTACATAATTTTGCATATATTTTTGCAAAAGTGAAAGAAGAAAGGAGAAAGAGATTAAACTAACAGAGGCTTAACTGTGAAACACATTCCACAAACATGTTTGTTTTCACTATACCATCTTCCTTCATAAGCTTTGTTTCCACTATATCGTATTCCTTCAAAAATTTGCTAATCTATCCTTATAGGGCCATTATTTTTCTACTGTTTGTAGACTCCAAATTATCCGTGAGTATTAAAGAACATTAAATTATCCACTATGAACCTATATCTAAAATTTTCTAGGAATTATATTGAAGAAACAATAGATGATTAAAATTTAATGAGTTGAACTTCAATTGAATCTGAATCAGCTGGAAATGAATTCTCTAAAATGGTAATTATGAACCTCTTTGTTTATTTTTGAAACAACATAATAACCTATTATCATAACAATCTCCTTGCTTAGAATTATCCATGGCTATTTGGTAAAACATTTTATGACTTAGTTTCACCAAAGGGAAAAAAATTAATAAAGCACACATTTCTTAACAGAACAAGTAATTTTCACAGCTATATATAAACATTATGACATAGCTCTTCTAATGCTTCCACCATCGAGATTTCTATTTTTCACAATACCTTTGGCTTGTTGTTTCTTGCTGTTTCATCCGTAGGACGGATTCTTCAATTTCCTTTTCTTTCCTTCTTAGCTGACTCACAAGTACCTCTCTGGCATGTTCTAGTTCCTCAATGTGTTCCCTTTGAGACTCAATCACAGTCTCTCTGCAAGTACAAGCATCTTATGTTCCAAAACCAGGTAAGTATTTAATAAAAGAAAAAAATTAAATGAATACTCAAGAGAGAAAAAAATTTAAACGTGTTCAGCAAAATTTGTATTTCTTAATGATATATATCACAACAACGTTTTAAGAGTTCAACTTACTATGAAAATAATTAGAGGTCACCACATGAAAAGGTGTAAATAGTACAATAAATAGATAAATAATTCAAACCCAGTTTCAAACACAACACAAACAACATAATACTCTTAAAATAAATGTTTATGTGGACTGAATAATGTTTAGCAGAACCTAGCTGAAAACATCGTTTGTTTTCTTACACTCTATATTAAAAGTACACTTCTCCTAATCCATTAGTACCAAGTGTTTTCTGAAAAGAAAAACATCATTACTAGACATCAAAAGAATACGAGATCTTCAATGGATGGATAAGCTTTTATTCTGAGTTAGGTACCTTTACACACAAAAAAATCAGATGATGTGTCTTTAACAGTGGAATTAATTCAGTAAATGCAATTAAAAAAAAAAAAAGCAGAAAACTATAGAGAGTCCAAATATTTTTAGCAGGCCATAACTTTGTGATTTTGATTTTTTTGACAAGTTAATCTCAGATATCTTTTCCAATAACATTTTTTCTAATGAGAATAAACAATGATTTATCTACAATTTTTTGCACTCTAAAGCCACAGTTCTTCATTACTTCATATACCTCTTGTAGGTTTAAAAGTACCTCGAGGCCAGGTGTTTTGTTTTGTACTGAAGTGCACCATTCTGAGCAACTGTGGTTATTTTTTCCACCTTTGTGAAAATTGAAATCTCCAAAATAAATGTTATTTAAATGTGTTCTGCATTATAACACAATGGTTTTGATCAGTCTCAGGAGAAAAGCTATCATGAATATCAAAATTCACAGCAGTCTTAATAGATAGCTATTATTTTCCTCGTCTTCAAAAGGAAGGGGTATAGCAGAAATGGCCTTTCGAGGCCCATCACTATAAAATTACTAACGGTTTTCTTTTTTCAGTAACAACACTCTATTGTAATGCAAATTATTAAAAAAATTGTAACTGTTCAGCAAGGGTTAAATTCAGACAGGATGCTAGCAAGAGTGCAATTTAAACACTGTTAAATAATTGAAATTTATTTATTAAAATAACCCACAAGAATATTTCTGTAAAATTATTTCCTATGATCCCACTAAATCTTTGTGTTTACAAAACTTCAAGCACAAAATGCATAATTGCACATTAATTCATATATTTGCACACTTACCTTGCCCATTTATTGAAAATTTAGCATTTATGGATATTGCGGTAAATCTGATTTAGATAAATAGTTACGGAAACACACATACTGAATGTAGCTTTTAGAAAACCAGATGTCTTAAAAGCACCATAGGTTCTGACATACTTTGGAGAAGAAAACTGTTCTAATCAGACCTCAGTATCTTTAAGTTAGATGTTAACTACCTTTTCTCCACCCTGTATAACACCTTTCTGTTCTCATGCAGTCTCTACATTAAGGATGTTATCAAGAGCTTCCTGAGCTCCAATTTCAGTTAAAATGTGCAACTGGACTACAACCAACTTTCAAAAGGTAGAAATGAATCAAAATCATTTTACATTACTATCCTATACTGCACTTTTTGCAACTTATCCATAAAACTTGATCACCTCTAGAAAGGAAGCTTAAATGCATCAACGTAAGACATTCAATGCAGTCACCACATGTATGGATTATCCTACACATTTTAGGAGTTATGTTGGTAATAACTTTGCAGCTAAGATTTTTTCTGCTTTTGTCAGTTTTGTCTAGTAGTAAGCTAGGCACCGTTGCATCCTAGCAAAAAGAGAGGCTCACCATTGAAGATCCATCTTAACTTCCAGTCAAATTCTTATTTGCCTACATTTTGCATTCTAAATTCCCAATCATATGTTTTCCTTATCATAAAACATTTCTGCATTGTTACCAGTGTTGTTGTTGTCAGAACCAACAATTTCACTTTATTTTCTGAAGTAAAAACTTCTGAAAAATGTATTTTTTTTCCATCAAGAAAACAAAAAGCTTCAACAATTATAATGAAAAAAATTAAGAAATATGAAAATCATACAATTTTTTTATTTCAGCCCTTGGATCCTCGAGCAGACTCTGTCCATATCTTGGGAGCACAGGGTTAGGTGATCTCACTTCTAAATCCTGAAATCTCATTCCTGAAAACAAAGAAAATATAAATTTTTGTCATGCTGAATGAAAAAGCATTTAACAAAACAATAATCTCTGTACATTACACACACTTACAACTCACATATAGACACCATAAAAGGTATTTTTACATCAAATTCACATGGATCTCTTTCCAGAGTGTCTACAACATAACTGCTGTAAAATTTGAACTATGGGCAATACAGCATGCACTATTCAAGAGAAGTATTAAAAATATGTCCTGAAATGTTTTTCTTCAAAGATTTTCCTATTAAAGGCAGAGAACATAGATGATGTCTTCAAAGAAAAACATCATCAATACTATTAAACAGAAACATGAACTTAAAATAATTCTTTCTCTGATAGCACTTTCTTTACAAAATCATGAGTGTCATTTATCTAAACAAGCAACTACAGGACCATACTTAGCAGCAGTGCAAATAATTTCCTTATGTTCTTTAGAAGCATACTAAGTCCCTGGTGAAGAAGAAAACTGCAAAATTACTTCAGGAAGAATTGTTAGTTCAGGAGCAATAGTAATGGTTTCTCCAAATCTTTCTCCTTCTACTCTTTCTTCAGCAAGAAGAAATTAATGAAGTTTGGAAGCGGGACCAAACTATGCATTAAATTTCAAACACAGCATTAAGGCTGCCATCCCTCAGTCCCCAAAACTGAGTCACTTTGGTTCAAGGTACAACGATACCAGCAGGTTCACAAAATGACTGAAAAAAAAAAATTACCTACTTTGCGTTTGTGCCAAGTTACTTGAGTTAACTTGATTCATTTATATTTTGAATTTTGATCTTTAAGTGTTATTTTAAGGTATTGGTAATTGTGGTATATACCTATGTGTATATATGTGCCTAGAGTATTTATCTATTTTTCTTCAAATCATGATATATCTTAGATGGTTGTACTCAATAATGAGAGAAACCAGTGAGTATTTATTGAACATTCATACTTGACCACATCTTTCGGATCAACTTGTTGCAGTATTTGTAAGCCAGCCAAACACAAAGCAGATACAGTAAGGTATATTTATTATTTGTGAATTCTTCTTGCCTCTTCATACCCTGGAGACAGCAAAGCTCTCATGAATTTTTCCAGGCACTCATTTTATTTTTCGAGAATTGCTCTGAATATTTTCTGATCTGCACTAAAAATGTTCTGAGATTCACCCTTATGGTTCTACAGAGCAATCTAAGAATCCAGGAGGTTTTAAATATAGGAGGCACATACCCTCAATGCATCTAGTATGGGTTACTAGATTTTTAATGATAGTCTTCACCCTAGAAAAGTGTGCTGGAAAAAGTGCATATGCATAGCCCTCAAATTATCAGAATCCCTTCTAGTTTGGACAAGGTCTTAGAACTCAGATAGGCACACTAGAATTTCTGTGAAGTTTCTGAATGTTATTATCTGAACTGGATGGGGGGTTCCCCCACCACCACCTTTTTTTTTTTTTTTTTTTTTTTTTT